>CM040458.1:11406897-11483049 GCA_022758105.1 Pangasianodon gigas
TATATATATATATATATATATATATATATATATATATATATATATATATATATATATATGTGTGTGTGTGTGTGTGTGTGTGTATAAATTACATTTAAATTAGTTTGAAGTAGAGGAATCACTATATATATTTTTTCCATTCTTCATTACCATATAATTAGACAACAGCTAATTCTGTACACAGGTAATACCTGTATCATTCCCATGAATATCTGAAAAGTCGGTAGTTCTGTAACCATAGCTCTACTCTAAGGTCATCTACCTGCTAATGTTATCTAATAGAGGACAGGAAAAATAGATGCATTTGAAAAGTAAGATTTGACTTTGCAACCCATCTCAGATTTGAAAGAACAGTAACATTAATCTGTCATTGTGCTGTCTAACCAACCTTTAGGCATACAGCTTAACAAACTTGAATTAGCTAATAAATACCCTTCCAATTCTAAGCTATGCACTAATCAAAATTGACGTGTTAAGCTACTAGCTGCGTTTATATGCTAGCAACCATGAAACTGATACTTGTAGTGGAGCTGCTTGTGGTGGAACTACTTTTTTTGGTGGAAGGAATTTTCAATACGAAAAAAATGCACTATTGCAAATACACTACACTCACTGAGCACTTTATTAGGAACACCTGTACACCTACTCATTCATGCAATTATCTAATCAGCCAATCTTGTGGCAGCAGTGCAATGCATAAAATCATGCAGATACAGGCCAGCAGCTTCAACCATTTGAACGGGGAAAAATGTGATCTCAGTGATTTTGACTGTGGCATGATTGTTGGTGCTGATTGACAGGCTGGTTTGAATGTTTCTATAACTGCTGATTTTCTGGGATGTTCACACACAACAGTCTCTAGAGTTTTCTCAGAATAGTGCAATAAAGAAAAAACATCCAGTGAGCGGCAGTTCTGCGAGTGGAAACTCCTTGTTGATGAGAGAGGTCAACTGAGAATGGCAAGACTGGTTCAAGCTGACAGAAATGCTACAGTAACTTAGATAACCACTCTGTATAATTGTGGTGAGCAGAAAATCATCTCAGAATGCACAACACGTCAAACCTAGAGGCGGCTTGGCTACAGCAGCAGAGGACCACGTCGGGTTTCACTCCTGTCAGCCAAGAACAGAAAACTGAGGCTGCAGTGGGCATTGGCTCACCGAAACTGGCCTGTTGAAGGCTGGAAAAATGTAGCCTGGTCTGGTTTCATCAACATGACAACGAGTTCAGTGTTCTTCAGTGGTCTTCCCAGTCACTGGATCTGAATCTAATAGAACACCTTTGGGATGTGGTAGAATGGGAGATTTGCAGCATGAAAGTGCACCTGAAAACTCTGCAGTAATTGCGTGATGCAATCATATCAACATGGACCAGGATCTCAAAGGAATGTTTCCAACATCTTGTGGAATCCATGTCACGAAGAATTGAGGCTGGTTTGAGAGCAAAGGGGAGGAGCAAGGAGGTGGAACAACATCCTCAGCTGAGCAGGGAGGCAGAGCGATGTCCTCAGCCAAGCAGGGAGGCAGAGCGACATCCTCAGCAGAGTAGGAAGGCAGAGTGACATCAAAAGTGGGGCCGGGTAGCATAGTGATGTCTGAAGCAAAGCAGGGAGAGTGATGCCCATGGCGAGGCCGTGAGCCGTAATGGTGTCCACTGCGGGGCAGTGGGCCGGGGGACTTCCTCAGCGAAGTAGGAAGGCGGAGTGACGTCCAAAGTGGAGCTGGGTAGCATAGTGATGTCTGAGGCAAAGCAGGGAGATGGAGTGACGCCCATGGCGTGGCCGTGAGCCGTAATGGTGTCCTCTGAGGATGTCACTCTGCCTCCTTGCTCTGCTGAGGATGTCGCTCTGCCTCCTTTCTCTGCTGAGGACAACACTCTGCCTCCTTGCTCCACTGAGGACATCCCCTGCCCGTCTGCCCCGCGGCAGAGCTAGGAGGCAGAGTGACATCCTCAGCAGAGCAAGGAGGCAGAGCAACATCCTCAGCAGAGCAAGGAGGCAGAGCGACGTCCGAAATGTGGCAGGGAGGGTGGGAGATGGTTTTAGTTGGGTCAGTGACCCCCCCTTAAAAAATTTCTGGAGGGGCGCATGGTGTCGAGCCACTCCCGAGTGGCTCTGACCAAACTCCCCCTCCCCTCTTGCTCCCACCGCAGGTGGTTCCTCTCCAGGAGGGCTTCTTGGATGGTAAAAAAAATCTGCTGCATCCATGTTTGGTCAAGGTTTCTGTCATGATTCTGTAGAGGCAGTGGATGCAAGTGCAGAATTTATTTTATAAAGTGCAAAACAAAACAACCAAAACTGTGAAAACCAGAAAAATAAACATAAATATGAGATGCAAGGCAAAACAGGCAGACTATTAGCAAGGCTGTGGTACACACGACATATACGCAAGAAAAGGACAAAAGCTTGACAATGTAACACACAGAAACCAGAACTTAAATAGGGGTGCTGATTAAGGGAACAGGTGTTAAACACAGAACACGTGTGAGTGATCAGTGGGACATGGGACATGTGACATGGTCATGTGACATGCTGGGGCTGATGCGTAATGTAGTTCAGTGCCGATTTGGTACAGTGGTCATCTTTTCCTCAAACCTTCTCATAGAGTTCGTGCCAGATCTCTTTCCTGATCCAGGCGGTTACCCAGTGTTAATAGGACCATAGTTACATACAGTCAGGTCTGGAAGTATTTGGACAATGACAGAGTTTTTGTGATTTTGCCTTTATACAATCAAGATGTGATCGAGATGTAGACTTTCAGCTTTATTTTAAGAGGTTCCACAAAAATATGGCATTTACCATTTAGGAATTACAGCCATTTTCAACAAAGTACCTCCATTTTCAGGGGCTCAAAGGTATTAGGACAAAGTGACATAATTGTAAATATAACCATAATTTTAATACTTGGATGAAAATCCTTTGCAGTCAATGACTGCCTGAAGTCTGGAGCCCATGGACATCACCAAATTCTGAGTTTCCTCCCTGGTGGTGCTTTGCCAGGCCTTCACTGCAGCCAGCTTCAGTTGCTGCTTGTTTGTGGGTCTTTCTGCCTTCAGTCTTGTCTTCAGTAAGTGAAAAGCATGCTCTATTGGGTTGAGATCAGGCGACTGACTTGGCCATTGAAGAATATTCTATTTCTTTGCCTTCAAAAAGTCTTGAGTTGCTTTCACAGTATGTTTAGGGTCATTATCCACCTGCACTGTGAAGCGGTGTCCTATCAGTTCTGTAGCATTTGGCTGAATGTGAGCAGAGAGTATAGCCCTATACACCCCAGAATTCATATTGCTACTTCTGTCAGCAGTCACATCATCAATAAACACCAGTGAGCCCGTTCCACTGGCAGCCATACATGCCCATGCCATAACACTGTCTCCACCATGTTTGACATATGATGTGCTATACTTTGGATCATGAGCTGTATCTTTCTTTCGACATTCTTTTCTCTTCCCATCATTCTGGTACAAATTAATCTTGGTTTCATCAGTCCAAAGAATCTTATTCCAGAACATGGGAGGCTTTTTTAGATGTTTTCTGGCAAAGTTTAATCTGGCTTTCCTGTTCTTGAATGTTACCAGTGGTTTGCACCTTGTTGTAAACCCTCTGTATTTACGTTCATGAAGGCGTCTCTTGATTGTAGATTTTGACAATGATACGCCTACCTTCTCCAGAGTATTCTTGACTTCTGTTGATGCTGTGAAGGGGTTTTTCTTCACCAAGGAAAGGATTCTGCGATCATCCACTTTAGTTGTCTTCCATGGTCTTCCACGCCTTTCGATGTTGTTGAGCTCACCAGTGCTTTCTTTCTTTTTAAGAATGTACCCAACTGTTGATTTGGCCACACCTAAGGTTTTTGCTATCTCTCTTATAGATTTATGTTGTTTTTTCAGCCTAGTGATGGCCTCCTTCACTTGCATTGAGATCTCCTTGGACTTCATATTGGTAGCTCCAGTCGAACAGCTGCCAAATGCCAACTCAATACCTGATATCAACTCCAGACCTTTTATCTGCTTCATATGTCTTGAAGTAACGAGGGAATGGACCGCACCTGGTCAATTAACTTCTTGTCAGTCAATTGTCCAAATACCTTTGAGCCCCTGAAAATGGAAGTGCTTTACTTAAAATGGCTGTAATTCCTAAATGGTAAATGCCATATTTTTGTGGAACCTCTTAAAATAAAACTGAAAGTCTACACTTCTATCACACCTTGATTGTTTTATTTCAAATCCATTGTGGTGGTGTATAAAGGCAAAATCACAAAAACTCCGTCATTGTCCAAATACTTCCGGACCTGACTGTATAAGTAACTAGATTTCTGTTTCACCCCTGCTGTCTGTCTGGGATAGAGAAGACATGCAACAATATAATGAGGAACTGACCCACCTTAGCACTGACTGAAAAGGTGTTTGTAGATGACCATATACCATACCATATACAATACCTGAAGAACTTGGACAGTAACACCCAGGTAGCAACAGTGCTGGCGCAGCCTGCCTCTAAGTAATGACGAAGTAATTGCCTCTGAGTAATGGAGATGCTCCATGTAGAGTAGCATATCATGGAGGGGCCGCACATCCAGCCAGCCTGTAGGCCATGGTGGTTATGTAGCAGGTCTCTGTCTATTTAGGGGAGTTCTTCATGTCTTTTCTCCATGAAGGCTGATCTAATGTCCAAATGGCCACCATCCAGTCCTCCCAGTACTATAGGGGGGTTACTGAGCACTCTGCAGGTTTTTTCCTCATGGAACACTGCAAGGTCAGTCAGTTGTTTAACAAAACTGTGTGATATGACTTGGACGAGAAACCCCAGGTTTAACCATAAGATCACTCCACCAGGATCTGGCCACCAACACATGAAAGATGAGCTTATCTGCATGCAGTTCTCCCACTCTTTTTCCCACTGGTGATTGCTAGAAAAAAACGCAGTCTTCGGATAAACCAATTTCAGTTCACCATCCTGCATATGATGCCTAAGGAGAGATCCCATGCCAGGCTCTTGCAGTAGCGTGATGAACAAAGGCCAAGAGTGCTGAATCTCTCAGTCCATTTGGGATAACAGGTCTATTCAGGGATGAAGCGGCCAAGGCGATCCAGCACCTAGTGAGAGCAGCAGTGGAAACCAAGGCTGGACTTGGGCCACAAGTAGGACTATTTAGCCCAATTGCTAAATTCTGCGCAACGCGTGCAGTTGTGGGCCACTGAATTATGGGCCAACATATTGTGCAGCTTTACCAGGGAGAACCACAGTTGACACTGAGTTGATTTGACATCCGCAAAGGGGTCCAACTGTGCTTTACCAAATCTCTCACAGATCTAGGACACCACTTCAAATGCCACATGCTATGCTGTCTTGACAGGTGTCCCATGCACCATTATTCCATCTTGGCAAGTGAGTTGCCCTCAGTGAGGTTAACAGTGGGTGTGCCCAACTGAGGAGCTTTTGTGCGGAGGCAATGAGACTCATCCAGCCTTGTACTACTGGCAGCCCCTGCGGGCTCCACAGGACTCATAAGTAGTGGGGGCTCTGTTAAGGCCCTGTTCCACATGATGGTTCGGGGGATCCCAGGTCCATGTTAGGGGCTTTATTCTGTCTGTTTAGGGCTCTGACGAGGCAGACAGTACTTATGTGGGGTCTGAAATTGCCAATGACTCGAACCCTGAAAAGACTGGGGGCCAGTGTCAGAACTGTAGTTTGTACCACTTTGACACTGACTTTAGGACCACTGATCTGATGTAGTCCCTGTCCAGTGAGCAATGTTCTTGGCTATAAGACGCTACATTGTTAGCCTGTGCCATGAAGGTACATGCTTGGGGGCTGGCCTCCCTGTTATGTAGATGTGGGGTACTGAAACATTTACCCAAAGCCAGGCAGTGTGGCCCCTTGATTGAAAGGATAAGATCATCTGTGTGGAATGCTGGGTCACTCAGAACACTGTACAAATTACTATGATTTTACATTTATACAACAGGCTACTATCCGATTTGAATTTGAAAGAAAAACATGTAGTGTTACATTTTAAAACAACAGACAATTTTGCCTATTGCTTGTAACTTCAGCAAGCAAGTTTGCTAGCTGGATTCTAGCTGAATAATGAATAGACATTGAAACCTGCCATACTTACCAGTAGCAGTAAGTATGGTCATGCTGAAGTGAAGGGCAGCTTTCTCCGATGTGACAGCTAATCAATATGATTTGCTTGTGTTAGTTCCGCAAGTAACAGATGTGGGGGAGGGGATGGAGGATGAAAGGGAAATGAACGTTTCTGTTTAGCAAGTTTTTATGTTGAGTTTAATAACCAAGCAATGACAATAGAAAAATGTGAACCTGTCAGTTGGGCCTGTGGTGTGGACAGCAGTTTTTGGAGTGGGCATTGCCCTTGGAGTATCCAGTGTTCTCAGGTTGTGTATGTGTTTGTGCAATTCAAATAGACTCTCTCTTGAAGAGATGGGTGCACTACATAGGATGTTTCACAAACTTGCCCTCCCTGGTTTGTGTCATTGCTTTCATGGCAAAAATGTGTTTCTGTTTGGTCTTCTGTCCCTCATCATTGGTCAGGTTACCTAATTGTGTGCACTTGTCACTTGTTACCTCCTGATTTTTTTTATCTTATGTTCTCTGGGTCTTTAGTATGCATTTTAGCCATTAATTTTCTTGTAATTTTCCTAATCCCATTTTCCTTTTTCCTTGTCATAGTAACAGCATCTTAATCTTTTTTGGGTTCATAGTTGCTTTTTTTTTTTTTACTCATGTCTGTTTGCCTGTTTAGTAAATAAAATAACTTGTCTGTCTCGGTATTGACTTTGAGTATTGGAATTGACCAAATAAACAGTGAATATGCATATTGGGCCCTATGTCTAATCACCACAACTTGTAAGTGTACAAGCCATTATTTGAGACCCTTTGTAGTACGCTTTAGTAGACGTATGAAGACATTTGGTATTCAACCTAAATCTTCAATATTAATTGTTATTAGGAGAGATGACATCAATCATGAATGCAGCTTTAATGTAATTATGCTATTTTTACCTTATAGCGTAGTGTAGCCATAGATAACTGCATTAAAAGCTCCATTAAAACATTTCGTGATCTAACAAAATACTTCTTTGGTATTTTTTATTTTTCCACATCTTTACTGTCATTTGAAACTTACTGTGATCATTATTTAGAATGCAATAGACTGATGCTGAAGAAATGCATTCCAGTGGTATGAGCCACAGTCACTGATAAAGTAGCTGAATTTTCTTTCATGCCTAATGCTGTAGCTGATGATGCATTACCTATCTGTGAGTATGTATGGTGCCTGTGATAGCAATCCGTTTAAACACACACAATTATTTATTCCACATCTATATAAGAAACAAATAACATATGGCTCTTACAGTGCCTAAAAAACTGACAACTGTGACTTTAGTTTAGAATTAGTATTTAAGTCTTTAAGGCTGTAACCTCAGATTCCTGTCTTAGCTGAGAGGAGTGGAACTCGATGTGGTCTTCTGCTGTTGTAGCCCATCCAGCTCAAGGTTCATTGTGTTGTGCATTCTGAGATGTTTTTCTGCTCACCATGGTTCTAATGATTATTTGTGTTACCATATCCTTCCTGTCAGCTCAAACCAATAAGGCCATTCTCCTCTGACCCCTCTCATGGCGAACGTTCTTATGTGTGCTGCTTGTAAATGCTTGTATATTAAGTGTAGACAGGTAAATTAGGGCACTTTTTGGCAGCTCCTACAGAACACCTTTAAAATGAAGTATGCATACAGTATAGTGCATGACTTTCAAATGTGTGCTTTTTTTTAATCAACCCCCCATAATATACATTAAACGTGTTATAAATCCTAGTTTTGTATTTAGTACAAAATGTTTTGATTCTATATAAATTAAATGCATACATTACAGTTAATATGACAAGCATATTTTAAATTAAATTTAGGCAAATTTAAATAGCTATTGAGTGAAAATAACTTTTGAATGTTACTGTACTTTACGTGATTTTCCAACTTACATTACTGACAATGTATGTATTGTATGTACAGTATATTAACCATTCCATAAATGTCAAAAAGTTGTATTTTTCATCTTTGTTTCCTGGTCTTATTTTAAAAGCTATTTTATATAGACATAATTAAATGTCATTTTCTTTGAATTTGTAATCTTTTATTTGTTCTCCTTTTTGGACACCACTGTATGAACCGATGGTCTGTGTCGCGGGAGCAGACAGCGGGGAGCGCGGTGAGGTGAGGCGCGTGCCCGTGTGCGCTCCGGCTGCGAGATTGAGCGCGAGCAGTATTTAGGGCGCGCGCCAGTAATTTGGGTAATTTTATTGCAGGGTTTGTCTATCCCTGAAATTACGACGCCAGTGTCTTTGTGTGCGCTGCAATTTCCCTGTTTCCCTCGTCCTGATTGAAGTGAAATGGAGGCTACTGGCTCTCTCTCTTTCTCTCTCTCTCTCTCTCTCTTTCTCTCTCTCTCAAAAAAAAAAGTATTTTCGTCCGCCCCCCGATTCATTCAGTTCTTTTCAAATCAAAAGTGGCTGTAGACTAGATGTGATGCAAAGTGAAACCTGAACACTGAAAATGATGGCTGATTAAAAAAAAAAAACTCAAAATAAATTAAAGCTCTTAAGAATATATTAAATTCTTCTTCTTCTTCTTCTTCTTCTTCTTCTTCTTCTTATTATTATTATTATTATTATTATTATTAGGTAAATTGTTTTTAATTCATTTAAACTATTAAGTTCAAGTGGAAAAAAGGGAAAAAGAAGGTGATAAATGAGATTTACATTATTACTTTCTTGTCTATTTAAAAATTCTTCACATGGCATAAAACACTGTACTCTTTGTGAATATTAGGTTATCATAACATGCCATTGCCATGTTTGCTTCTCTTATAAGCAATACATACATTTGCTGGAGATGGTTTATTCTGTACAAATTATTACTATGCAGTAGATTGTTACCAAACTGCTAAATCGTGTGCAGGGTCTGAACGGGAGGCTGTGACAAAATGCTCTGCTGTTTACCATGGAGACGAGGGGAGCACACTCTCTGTTTCTCTGGTAACCGAGGCCTTTCTCCACGCCGACGGCTATTGAGCTCCCAGGGAGAGACAAAAGAGTGGCCTGTGCTGGTAATTTCTTATCTGGAGGAAAAAAAGCCCATTAGTGCCTGGGTTTAACTAGAGCCCACACAAAAGTAAGGAGAAATCATTGCCATACAGCCCTACTAACGTGATTGGGATGAGGGGGCTGCTGAAGGTGTGCATGTGTGTGTGTTTGTGGTGGTATCCACCCCAATGCCATTCCCTCTCTGTGTAAACATGGAGATTATTACAGGTCAATAAATTGCATGTGGTAAAGGTATCACATAAAAAAAAAACATGCTGTTGTTGTGCTTGAAGTATTAGGCATCTACAAATATGTTACATAGATTCTTTCTTGGCATGTTTATATGGATTTGCCCTGTTGTGCTGTACAATACTTTTGGTTTTCTTTCACAAATGAAACTGAATAAACCAGTAGTTGTGTGCAAGAAATGGAAAGAGATGATCCAGGTTGTTTGTATCATGGATTGAACTCTTATTGATCTCTGCCCCCTGTTCTCAACAGACTTCCAATAAACACATAAAGAAGTAGAAAAAGAGAGCTGATGAAGGAGGGAGGTAAGTCAGGTGACCATGGAGAAGAGATATTGACCTCTCTCCAAAAGCCCCACAGAAACCTAGTGACCCCCTTGCTTAAATGCCACAACCCAGCCTCTCTCTAGATGTGGATTGATGTGACATTTGACATAATTGTGAGGACAATCTCTTTCTCCTCCCTTCATTCTTGTCTGCTCTCTTTTGCTTTCTTACCCTCCCCTTGCACATAGTACATATAATTTGAGGTTACACCTGTAAGAGTATTTAGGCTCACATAGAATAGAGAAAGCTGAGCTGGGAAATCCTTATCCACAGCAAACTGTCTCACAAGCCTGTTATTTAGTTCTCACATATAATAGAGCCCCTTAAAGAAGAGAGATGAGCAGCTATCCAATGCTCGATGGACAATTTCTTGATTTCTCATGATTGTTGCTCATTGTTCAATTTCTCAAGGCATAACTCAATCTGTAGAATTTATAAGTACCCACTTATCTTGTTGTTGCTCAGTCCATCATCATCATCATCATCATGGCACAGTAGAATTTTTTTGTACCCATTTACACCAATATATCTAAATATACCCAAATATACTTTTCTGTGTCGCTGAGTTGATACCACCAAGGGTGCATGTGTTGTACCTTTAGTATGTATCGTTTACCTAGGAAAGCGCATGTGGTTGGACCTTTAATTTGCTTTTAGAGTAGTGGTCCTTAAGGTCCAATTATGTACCTTAAATTATTTTTAAAGGTTTACAGATCAAATAGATATTAAAGGTACAAAACCTATACCACTTGATGGTATCACCCCATCTACAAGAAAAGTACAGTTTGGTACCTTTTTTTTCCCGAGAGTGTACGTAAACCAAGAAGCAATAAACCAAGGTGTTTAGGAGATATATTCTAAATTAATTTTCAGTGCCTTTAATGTGTAATGGGCATGTGGATTTTTTTTTCCTGTGTCACATTGTGTTGTTCCTTTTCAAGGTATTCTGTTCTTTATTTGTATATGAATGATTTTTTTATATTTTAGATATTTAAGCAAATTCTAATTGTTTAATCTGTCTAATAATGTAATACTACCCCCTCTGAAATTTTCCCATAGTGTATCAGCCCACTGTCTTATCAAAGTCCCACAACCCCTCTCATTAATATGGGGTCCAGACTCCTGAATCCTATGCATCATTGTCTAGATTTAGGAGGCAGGCTAATCACTCAGCTCCTATCAGCTGGCTGACAGAAGGCAAGCAATCATGCCTGTCAGCCGGCCAGGAATCATGGAGATCAGGAGAGGTTAAACAAGGCTGACATACGTGATAATGAGGACTCAGCTATAAATTAAGATGTGACTATGATAAAGAAAGAGCAGGACAAAAATCCCTGCCCCGTCTCAAACTTAAGAGTGACATTTTGGTGCGTGTGTGTGTGTGTGTGTGTGTGTTTCAGAGAGAGGAAGAGAGAGAAGTAGTGTGAGAGTGAGATTGAGTGTTGCACCATCATCATTTTGCTGTCTACCTATGACCACTGGCATTTCACTCTATACTGGGGGCTGAATGAGACCATCCCAAATCAGGAGAGACATCTGATAACATGTCCAGTGAGTTCCTGCTATCTGACAGGAGCCTCTGCTCTGACAAGGGATGGAAAGGGAATTAGGAAAGAAAGGCAGCGAGAAAGAGTGATTGAGAGGTTAGGGCAAGAAAAGGTTCAGCAATATGCTGTAATGAGTAGGACACCATTTTGATTGCCACTGGTCCAGACACCATATTATCTTTCTCATGGATATGGAAACAGGCAGCTGAAACTTCTTTCCAAGGAGGAGGAGATGGACCCTTATCTGACAAAGTTTTTTTTGTTGGATTTCTCTATAATTCCAGATAAAGAGGTTACAGAACTGACATATTCCCTCTGTAGCTAAAGAGATTAGCATTACAGGACCTTTAGTGAAAGCTGACAGGGAATTAGGAAAAGCCAGGAAAAAGTAATCCATCTTTTATTTTCTTTTGTTGTATGATGCTGTGTTTGATCATAGCTGTGGGCACATCTGAGCCGTGTAAGCTTTTAAGATGCTCTTCTGTAATTGATAAGCTTCCTGAGGCACAGAGAATTTCGCTCTAGGGTAGATCACTCAGGCCATATGAGAGGCTTGCAGCTCTATATTTTACAAATGTTCTTTTCCCTCAGTATTTCCATTTTTCGTTTCAGGCTGTCTATACACTTATTGTGTGTGTGTGTGTGCGCGCGTGTGTGTGTGCGTGTGTGTGTGTGTGAGAGAGAGAGAGAGAAAGAGGTTTTTCCCATTTCCTGTACTTCAAATCATGTCTCAGGTTGGATTAGAGGTTAAAGGCATGACATAGTGCCCACCCTCCATTTGACAGTAAATACCCTCAGTTCACTCTTCCACACTAACACACTCCTCACACACTCTTGTAATGGGGCAAGGGAAATAAATACACACAAACACACAAATAGAGTCATAGTAAGTAATTCAGGATAAAATAATCCTGCACATCAACTACTTTACTACACATCCTGTATTGTATTGACACGTGGTGCATTTTTGTTCTCCCACAGTGAGCTCTGTCTGTGTATGAGTGTAATCACAGACACACAGGTGCTTTCTCTGAGTAGAGAGTGATGCCAAGAGGGGTGGGGAGAGAGAGAGAGAGTGTCTATGTAAATAAATATATATGTGTATATATATATATATATATATATATATATATATATATATATATATATATATATATATATATATATATATATATATATATATATATATATATATATATATATATATATATATATATATATATATATATATATATATATATATATATATATATATATATATATATATATATAGATCAGCCATAACATTAAAACCACCTGCCTAACATTGTGTAGGTCCCCCTTGTGCCGCCAAAACAGCTCTGACCTGTCGAGGCATGAACTCCACAAGACCTCTGAAGGTGTGCTGTGGTACCTGGCACCAAGACGTTAGCAGCAGATCCTTTAAGTCCTGTAAGTTGCGAGGTGCAACCTCCATGGATTGGACTTGTTTGTCCAGCACAACCCACAGATGCTTGATAAGATTGAGATCTGAGGAATATGGAGGCCAAGTCAACACCTTGAACTCTTTGTCATGTTCCTCAAACCATTCCTGATCAATATTTACAATGTTGCAGGGCGCATTATCCTGCTGAAAGAGGCCACTGCCGCTAGAGAATACCATTGCCATGAAGGGGTGTACTTGGTCTGCAACAATGTTAAGGTAGGTGGTACATGTCAAAGTAACAGCCACATGAATGCCAGGACCCAAGTTTCCCAGCAGAACACTGCCCAGAGTATCACACTGTCTCCGTCGGCATGCCTTCTTCCTGGTGCCATCTCTTCCCCAGGTAAACGACGCACACGTACATGGCTGTCCACATGACGTAAAAGAAAACATGATTCATCAGACCAGGTCACCTTCTTCCATTGCTCCATGGTCCAGATCTGATGCTCACATGCCCACTGTAGGTGCTTTTGGCGGTGGACAGGGGTCAGCATGGGCATTCTGACCGGTCTGTGGTTACACAGCCCCATACGCAGGTGAAGTGAATAACATTGATTATCTCGTTGCAGTGGCACCTGTCAAGGGGTGGTATATATTAGGTTAACAGTTAACAGTCAGTTCTCGAAGTTAAGGTGTTGGAAGCAGGAAAAATGGGCAACGTAAGGATCTGAGTGACTTTGACAAGGGCCAAATTGTGATGGCTAGACGACTGGGTCAGACCATCTCCAAAACAGCAGGTCTTGTTGGGTGATCCTGGTATGCAGTGGTCAGTACCTAGCAAAAGTGGTCCAAGGAAGGACAACTGGTGAACCGGCGACAAGGTTGTGGGCGTCCAAGGCTCAGCGATGCACGTGGGGAGCGAAGGCTAACCCGTCTGGTCCAATCCCACAGAAGAGCTACTGTAGAACAAATTGCTGAAAAAGTTAATGCTGGCTATGATAGAAAGGTGTGAGAACACACAGTGCATCGCAGCTTTCTGCGTATGGGGCTGCATCGCCGCAGACGAGTCAGGTTAAAGGTCAAGCTGAACGCTGTTTGCCACTGAAAGCACCTACAACGGGCACGTGAGCATCAGAAATGGACCATGGAGGAATGGAAGAAGGTGGCCTGGTCTGATGAATCAAGTTTTCTTTGCATCATGTGGACAGCTGGGTGTGTGTGCATCGCTTACCTGGGGAAGAGAAAAAATCCAGGATTTGCCCACAGCATTAAATGCAATATATTATATTTTTTAGAAACTGTATTTTTTCGAGAGTAGTGTGTCTCACCACTCAACTAGTATGGGAATGGGAACACACAGAGAGTCTCTACTTTGTTTTATTCAGAATGAGAACTTATAAGATTGTCTCACAATTAGAGATACATGAGAATTTGTAGGAATTCTCATGTATCTCAAGTAATTCTCAACTTGTAGGAAAAGTTATGAATGTTTATGTCAGGGATTCTCAGAGGGGATGGATGCAAGTGCAGACTTTTATTGTGCAGAGTGTAAAAATAACAACTAATCCAGTGAGTATACACAAAACAGTAAAACATAAATACTATGGGCAAGACTATGGCAGGCAAAGCAACAACAGACACGACATCAACAGAAGCAGGACAATGCGGTACACAGAAACCAGAACTTAAATAGTGGTGCTTATTAGGGGTAACACAGAGCAGGTGTGACATGTGGGACATGTGACAAGGTCATGTGATGTGCTGGGGCTGATGGGTAATGTAGGTCAGTGCCGATTTCATCATAACCATGACAGGTTACAGTTGAATAAGGGGAGGGATTGTGGCATTTGTTCCCATCTAAATTGTTCTTCCTTATTTGAATGTCTATGAATTAACTGCGAGACCAGGTTTGAACTCCATCATGTTATTCACATGCCCCGATCATAGGCGACATGAGACATAGTGTTTTAGTAGGTGCCACTCATGGGGGGCATTTATTTCTCATGACTGTAAAAGTAATTGTTTTGGTTCAAAGTATACACAAACAAAACCCTTTTTGAAATATAGAGAGTTGTCTCTTAATTAAATTCAGAGAACAGGGACTTACTTTTACTGGAGATGAATATTTTAAGGGAATCGCTTTCATATTTGGATTATTTGAAAGAAGTATTTTTGCCTATGGGTTCTCTGCGGTTATTACAGAGTTCCAGTGGTCTTCTCCTAGACACAGATAATTGAATGAATAATGTCTGTCTTTAATGACAGACGAAACCTGCATCCTACTGTAGGCCTACTAACTAATATTTATCCTAATTCTGTCAGTCAGGCTTTTGCAATCTTTGTATTAAATTGTATTAAATTGCAAACCCTACTAATCTGAAAAGATGGCATACAAGACTACAGCTGACACTGCTGCAGTGTACTAAAATATTAGCAATAGATTTTGTTTCAGTTTTAGACGATCAACGTATCTATATATGATAAATTATTATGAGAACAAATGAATACAACTAATTAATTTGTGTACTATAAGTATGTTGCCATGTTGGAAGTAGTCCAATTGCCAACACTGATAAACAGAGGTCTATTATTAGTGATTGATTGGAAGTTGTTCAGTCAAAGGGTAATTACAGTTCTAAATGCAGTGGGGACTTAATGATCAGTGTTTCAGTACATCTAACCTCACCTGATGTTTCACTGCATGTGCTGCATTTCTGCTAAGTACCAGGGGAGTGACAGATGCTCTGTTCCCTCCTTGCTCAGGCTAAACCGCTCTTAATCAATCTGATTGATTCCATTATATATGGAGGAACAACAAGAGGCAGTGAATGGATCTAGACTCAGTCAGCAAACACAATAAGCTGTCAGTCCTAATCCTGTTCCACTGGTCTTCAGACAAAAGGTATCAGAACCACAGGACCCACTTAGGAGTAGTCAATCAGTACATATGAGGTTAATGACAATATGTTTATAATGCATTGCAAAAATGCAACATGTCATGCTTTTAATAGTTCTGTGCAATTTGCCTTTTCCCATTTGGATAGATGAAGATTTCAGTCACTTACTATATATTGCTGAATAGCTAAGTATTATAGATATCTTTTTTGGTATTTGTCTAAACATACCATGCTTTTCTCAACTGATTATCAGTGTTATGTCATATTAAAAGCATGAGTAAGGTAGAAAAGTATTGGGAAGAGGAAAGAATGCAAGAGTAAGGGGACAAAACCAAGAGAGACAGACATGGCTTGAAGAATGTGGAGAAAAATTCTGTGCATGCAGGCAGAGAGAGAGAAAGAGAGAGAGAGAGCAATTGAAAGAGGGGGAGCAAAGGGGGAAATATGAGTGGAATCTGACAGAAGCACACCCTCAGCAACCCCAGGTGTCACTTGGTGAAAAAGGGAGATTCAAATTAGAAAAATTAATAACAGCGTGCAGGATGAAGAAAAAAAATGCATATTTTGGAATACAGCTGTGACAAGAGCAGAGGAATTAGTCCAATTTATGGTGGTAATTGCTTTGCTAATTCTTCTGTTAATTTCTCTTTCACTTTAACTAAGGATGATAGCATAATAGCTTGAGACTTACATTTAACCCTTTAAGTGGACCTCTTTCTCATTATATCCATTTTCTTTTATTCCAGCTCCTGTGACTCACTAGCAAAATAATATATAGGAAATGTCAGTTTTTGCAGTTCATTTTTATTTTTTTATTGGTTATACATCTCTAGAACATGAGCAAATTTAAAAAGGAGATACTACTAACCCTCAATTTCCCACCACTTACAGAAACTCAGGTTTCAATAACCTAACCTCAAAATGATGTTATGCCATTATGGAGCATAGTGAGAGAGTGAATGCATAAAAATGTCTTTTTCCAACTGCTGAAAAGACAAACGCACATGTGTTCACTCTTCTTGTGGAACAATTTTGGAACAACACACAGCAGCACAGTTATGTGGCCTTGAACACAATACCTAAGCATGCTCATCTTGAGTGACTTCAAACTGACAGCTTACAGCAAATATACAGAGAAAAAAGAAACCTTCAGCTCTCAGTATGCTTCCAGTTTTCATTCTATTCACACCTTCTCAGTGGTTTGACATTGGTTTTGTATGAGGCATCTGGGATTTGCAGGACCTTGCATTTCCAATCATTCTCTCTGAAATGTAATTCTGTCATGTATCAATTAAATAATATTCAGCACTAACTTGCAGCAACACTGTAGCTGTAAATTATTTTTAGCTGAACATATGATTGAACATATAATTGATATGGTAGTGTTCCATCTGCATGATGTAGTGTATGTTCCAAGAGAATGCTGGCAGCCTAAAATAATGTTTTTAATAAAATTTTGATTGTGATATCTGACATGCATCTAATATTTTCCTCAAAGTTTAGAAAGCTCACAGCTGATCTTTTTAGTTCTGATTCAAACCTCCATCGTATATTAGTTTTTAAAAGAAGAAAAGCAAATATGATTAGGACATTCTGTCCTATTTCTAAATGCTGATGTTTTCCTGTTGTTCTTAAAAGACTTGCAGTTATTACAGATGATTTTTTTTCCCATCTTGTGAATTTTATCATGTTTTTCCAGACAATAGCATTTTTGGGTTGTGGCCTTTCTCTCTCTGTTTTTTTTTTTTTTTTTTTGCATCTAAGTGTATAGATGGAAGAAAAATGTATATGGTTAATATGTTTAATTAATTATTGTATGGTTATTTGTTTAATATTAAATAATAGTTAATATTAAATTCAAGCTGATATTTTTAGGATGTTTCCTAATTTGTTATATGTTGCGTTTTTTTTTTTTGTTTTTTTTTTTTTTTACAAAACACAGGTCATTTGAGCTTTAACAAGATAAGAACAGCCTTTCAACAGGAATGTTTGCGAATTCTATTCATTGTTAGTAGAGCTACATTAAGATGCACATGCAGTAATTCCTAAAAGGAATAATGTGACTAATAAGAAAGATGAATAGAATTAGAGAAAAATGTCCTTGTCTAACTCTGCCATCAACCCTAAAACAATAAGTTTTTGGTTTAATATTAGAGCACTCAGAAGCACGTTTTAATATAATACTATGTCTTCATAAAATGTGAAAATTATTTCAGTTCTGTGTAAATGATTTTCAATTTTTGGTTATACCATTCAAGCACACTCAAACTGAATGTTTAATGTTAGCATCAACCGAGAATCGCTATTTGTATTTTGTGTGATTTTTATGTCAGGGTGGATTCCCACCAAGTATTCTGAGGAAATGACTGCTGACATGAGGTCTGTCTGGACTCAGCCAGTCAATTGAATTCCCATCTATCATGGTTAGTTTCACAGTTGTCATCTGTTTTGCTGTTGCCCAGCAGTCTACTTGAGACCTTTAACCTGGAGGCATTCTGTACAAATCGCATTAGCAGCCCCTGTGTTCTTTAGCGCACCTTTGGACCAATTAAGTAAGACATCTGTTGTGTTCTGCTCACTTGTCTCCCTTCTTGCTGTTTGTTCCATTGCAACACTGTGAGTGTAGCAATATTTCAGGAGTTGCATTACTAATAAGAGCTTTTTGTTTATCTTCATCATTGCAACATGGCCTTTTCTCCTGAGCTTTATCAGTTGCAAATGTCATTCAGGAAGCATCAGTGCTGAATCCTACATAGTTAATTGTCCAGCCTTAATTAGTGTAGCTGAATAAGGTATGCAGTACTGAGAAAAGGCTCCATTATTGTGTAGAGTATTCAGAGCCTGGAAGATAGCAAGTGTCTAAGAGCTAATTCCAAATCAAAATAACGTTTGCGGTTATGAACCAGGTGCATCTCAAAGAAAATGGATAAGGAAAAGAAAAAGGGAGAGTGTGAGGCAAGAGTGGAAGTGAATGCTAGAAGGGAGAAAATAACCTCTGACATAAATTTTACTTGCATTGCGTACGCATCTTAAATGAAGATTGTTGAGGTCCCATTGAAAGCCCTCACACTCATATTTCCATTACCGCCCCTTTTAATTTATTTATTTATTTTTTTGCTATGTCACCGACTGTGTAGGTTTGTAAGTGCAATTTGCAACATAAGCTCAAGTGCATGCACAGCTCATACAGCTTCCTCTATTTAAGTGACTTACAAGCTGGAGCATTAATGCAGTAGAATTATTTTATCTGGCTACTGGTTGGGACAGAAATGACCATTTTCATTCATGGAATTTCTTTAAAATATAGTTTAATATCATTTCAAGCTAGGCTAATGCACATATGTGCTTGGAGAGCAGTTGTTCTCTCAAGACCAACTTGAGAGAACAGACCATTTTATTATGGGCACTGGAATCAGCTGTTTGGAATCTTTTCTGAGAACTTTTTTGTATGTTCAGTGTGTGTCTATGTATTCTCATTGGATGTATATTAAATATATGCTGTTAAAATGATAGTTATATTACCTACTGACATGCATCATATGCACAGACATTGGCATGTGACACACACACATGCACACACAGTCTACAGCTCGATAGCAGTTTAATTTGGTGAGGTCTGTGTTTTCACTCAATTTCATCCAATTTCATCTCGAATAAACATCACTATTATGACTAATCACAATAGCTGAATTACCAAAAGCTTCCCTGTAGCCACATTTCTGAGCTCAACACTAAGGTTTCATTGTGTATGTATGAATAGTGAGAGATGAAAAATGCTTGAATCTAGTATTTATCACGCTATTTCGGAGTCGTAATATTGATCTGTGTTTTTATTTTACTGAAACTCTGCATTCACACATGCATATGAGATCAAGAAGAGACAGAAAATAACATTATTGTTCTGGCTGTAATGTAGCTATGTGAGCTATTAATTATCATCTTTCCATTGTGTGATTCTGAGGCAAGCTCAGCAGACTCAGCAGGCTGATAGTGGCTACACATTTCTGGGGTCGGCATGTTTAAGATAGGTGTGTTTGTCCACACTAAAGGAGGCCAGCACCTTTACTCTTCTTTCAAACTCTCTGAAGACTGTCTTTGTGTTTCTGGGTAGAATGGTGCTGAGGGAAATAGCAGCCACAGTAGACTCAGTGCCAAAGAAGCACGAGAGGGTGGGTGGGGAAGACACACTTTGAAGCAGGAGTATTTTTTAACCATGGCCATCTTTATTGTGTTGCATATTGCTCTCAAGGCCAGGGCTCGAAACTCATTATGGGGTCATGCTAATGAATAATGGAGATTTAGTCAAGGCTACATGACTGCAAGTGTGTGTTGGCTGAAACCGTCAACCAGAGGGTACACACAGGCGTAGCCTTCCACAACCCTTTGCTTGGTCTTTGGAAGCTCAGGCCCAAGGACAACCTCCATTAAGACATCTCTCTCAGAATTCACATTCAAACCACCTGAGCTTTCAATTTGTGTTTAGCTCATGAAAGACACCTTGAGCCTGTATCAGAGGGGAAGAAGGTTTCTATACAGCTCAACCACAAAACAGGCAGACAGCGACTGAAGCAAGGTGAACTGAACGTTCTCCCATCCCTGTAAATTTCTTTCCTTCTTTCTTTCTTTAAATTTTTCTTTCTTTTTTGATAATCATAGCTATCACATGAGAGAACACAGTAGGAATAGCATTTGGTTGCAAGGTCTTTAAAGACTATTGTAGTTATTTATGTATATTTATGCATCACCTAGTTCCCTCCATATTTATAAATTTGGTTCACCTCCTTATGCCTTACCTTTTCAGATCAAAATTAAAGGTATGGGGTAAAGCCAAACCTTTCATCTTCAGGTAATAAGTGTCACTCGTGTGTGTGTGTGTGTGTGTGTTTGTGTGTGTATGCATGTGTGTTTGTGCACGTGCATGTGCACATGTGTATGCATGTGTGGTGGGATGCTAATAAATGTTGACTAACAAGGTTGTTTGCCCTCTTTACCACAAGAATAGACCCAAGATGGTTCTCTCTCTTTCCTCTGTCTCTCTCTCTCAGTCTCTCTCTCTCTCTGTCAATTTCACTCACAGTCTAGCTGTCTCTCTTGCTCTCACACTATTTCTCTTGCGCTCCCTGACACGTAGCAAATATTATTCATAGGTACAAGGGCAGTATTTTGAAAGCAGCAGTTCAAAGGCTTTGGCACGGAAAGCAGAGTGAAGGTGTTTTTGAAAGACCAGAGTGCATTTCCATCCCAGCTACAGAGCGCAGGGCCATTTGTGTAGATGAGATGAAGAGCAGTGTATCTGTGTATGTGTGCTGGAGGCAGGGCAGAGGTCATACAGTTATTATTGACATAGGGATTTTAAATGGAGGATGCTGACACACTTTTGATGAACATTTTTTGTATATGAATAGATGAAACTGAATATGGTTATTCTGTAAAGAAAGAATGCGTTTGTCTAAATGTTCTATCTTACTACAATCGACTATTAGAATCCTGTTCTCAGGATCATGTCCAGGTCAGGTTGGGAGTGAAACCAAGTCCGTGTAGGGTTAACGAGCCAGGCACCCGTTGCTCATCAGGCCAGCTAATGAGTTCTCTCACACAGCCCTATCACATGACCTCAAGGGTCACATGACCAACCAGACCCTGTGTGCCTTTCCCTGAATCATCTGAATATTTCATTCAGTGGCAGATTAACAGCAATCAATTAGTCATCAGAGCACAGGCAGAATCAGTTGTCTAGAGTCTGCAGCTAATAAAGCCATTCAGGGGTGACTGAGATAGACAGAAGCCAGAGAAGGCCACATGCTGTGGAGTGACCTGAGGCTTCATAGCTTGTGTTGGTTCTGAAGCATTATTAGGCATCGGACTCAAAGTTATTCATTTGTGACTTATTGCTGGGGTTTGTCGCTATTAGACTAGAACAGGTTGGAAAAGTGCTTCAAGTGAACACAGAAGAGGTCATGGAATTCTACATTTTGGGGAGTGCTGAAGTTTGAGACAGAAAGTGAAGAATGTTACCCCTATCACTTTCACCCATTTGTTGTTGAGAAATTATATCAAACACCCATGAATTTTGCAGTTACAATGGATATAAAAAGTCTACACACCCCTGTTAAAATGGCTTTTTGTGATGTAAAAAAATGAAACCAAGATAAATCATGTCAGAACTTTTTCCACCCTCAATGTGAAATTACAATGTATAAAAACAAGGGAAAAACAAGACAAATAAAAAACTGGTATATTTGACTGGTGTTTATAGCTATTCATGATTTCCTCCACCTTGACAAAAGCCCCAGTTCTGACTGAAGAAAAGCAGCCCTAAACCATGCTTCAACTTGGGTATAGTGTTCTTTTGGTGATGTGGTTTTTTTTTTTTTGCACCAAACATACCTTTTGGAATGATGGAATTATTACACCTTTTGGAATTGGTCTCATCAGACCATAACACTTAATTTTGCACCCTTCATGGTTTAGGGTGATTTAGCTGGGCTTGGATGTTTTTTTGAGAAATGGCTTCTGCCTAGCCACCCTACCCCATAGCCCAGACATGTGACAAGTAAGATAGATTGTTGTCACATGCAGAGAGTAATCAGTACTTGTCAGATATTCCTGCAGCTCCTTTAATGTTGCCATAGGTCTCTTGGCAGCCTCCCTGGTAAGTTTTTGTCTTGTCCTTTTGTAAATTTTGGAGGGACATCCTGTTCTTGGTGTTGTCATTGTGATGCTCCATTTTCTCTATTCGTTGATGATGGCCTTTACGTTGCATGGTACATCTAATGTTTTGGAAATTCTTTTGTACCCCTGTCCTGATCGATACCTTTCAACAAGTGAGATACCATGCATGCTTTGTAAACTCTTTGCGGACCATAGCTTCAGCAGTCAGATGAAACCAAGTAGATGTGAAGAAAATCCTACAGAAACAGCTGATCTTTATTTGGGGTTAATCAGTATAATTTCATTGATGACAGCTATATGATACTCACATTTGAACATGAGATTGAATGTAATTGGTTCATTCTGAACACAGCCACATCCCCAGTTATAAAAGGGTGTGCACACGTATGCAACTAGGATATTGTAACTTTTTTATTTTTCCTATTTTCCCCAAAAATGTTTCTGATTGCTTTTCACTTAATTTTTATACACTGTAATTTAACAGTGAGGGTGGAAAAAGTTCTAACATGATTTATTTTGGTTTCATTTTTTAACATCACAAAAACCTGCCCTTTTGACAGGGATGTGTAGACTTTTTATTTCCATTGTATATAAGATGTGTATATATGAACATTCACATTAACTATTTACATTGTATTAGTGAGGTGAGTGTTAAGGGTCAACAGCCTGGTGTTAGTATTGAGTGTCACCTTTTGCTCAGCAGGCTGATCAGGTGTCAGTTGTGTGTTTTTTTCTGCCCCCCCCCCACTACCTTTCTTATAAATCTGCTGCCTGATCTTAATGAGTAAAGAAAGAAAGAACAATGTAAAGAAAATGGTTGCTTTCAGCATTTATAAAAAGAAATTCCAGATATGTATTCTTGCAACTAAGGTCCACAGAAAAATATGCATATTTTCTTCCTTAGTACCCTTGTATATCAGAGACCATTAGCTTTATAGGTAGCTACTTTGTAGATATCGAGTCTGATCTTACAACAGCAAATGCATACCCTTAAGACAAAATGAAGAAGAAAAAGAAAATAATTTAATCAATTAATAATTAATTCCTATTGCCTACACTCACCAGCTGTTCTTCTTGACATCGCTGTTATAATATCTTTAAATCAGGTCTGGAGAGGGAGAGGATCATAGCAAAACTTAAATTTTTTTTTTTGGGGGGGGGGGGGGGGGGGGGGGGGGGGTGTCTTCTCAGCTATATTCCTGTTAATGTTGCCTTGTTTTTTTATGTTTTCCCCACTAGGAAAAGTGGAAGGAAGAAGATTGATTGATTGATTGATTTTTGTTCATAATTTTTTAAAATAGAGGTATACAGTGGACCTTCACCCCTGCCCTGTGGAAGCTGTTGGTGATGTCACTGACTGTTGTTTTTTGTTTTTTTTGCACAGTTCTCACAATGTTTCTGTCATCAATTGCTGTTGTTTTCTCTGGCTGACCAGTTTGATGTCTGGTTGTTAGTACACCAGTAGTTTCATTCTTTTTTCAGGACATTGGCTATACCCAATGGTTGTGCAATGCTCTGATCGATTTCCCCTCTTTTCTCAGCTTCAAAATGGCTTGCTTTTCTCCCATAGACAGCTCTCTGGTCTTCATGTTGGTTTATCCTTCTTAACAACAAATGCAGTCTTCACAGGTGAAACCCAGAGCTCAACCAAGAGTAGACATTCAGAGCTATTAACTGATTAAACAATCAATCCAACAGGGAACACCTGGGCAACAAGAAACCTGGCAGTCACATGCCCAGTATTTTTGATCACTTGGAAAATTGGCGGGTTCAAATAAAAGGTGTCATGGTTTAAATTGTTTAACACATCTAGATGTAAATATCAGGAAATGAAAGCTGAAATTCTGATCTATCATCTCATATTCATCTTTTGAACCCAAATGTCTTCAGTGTATAGCAAAAACAAAAGAACTGACCTTGCGGTACCAATACTTTCAGAGGGGACTGTACATTCCATTTTATGCATGAGGTATATGCCATATTATGCACATATTATACCATATTATATTTATGTCTGGTCAGAAAGTTGTTTATTCAGGGACGTGCTAGCTGTGCTGATCTAAAAGGTCTGCATATCTTTCCACCTTTTTAAGGCGAGTAGTGAGTGCATGAATACTGACTCATGTAATCATGACTGATAATGATACATTAATGATAAAGATGATGATCTCTTATGTCTAGTCTCTAGCTGAATGGCTGTTTGTACCTGATTCAGTGGCTGATAGAGAGAGATTAGGAGTGTTGTCCTGGGCTTCTGAACATTTTCTCAGGGATGATTGTGGTGGTGTTGTGTGTCCTGTTCCCAGGCTGTTCTAGGGTTGTTACTGTCTATCTGAACAATAATACAGGGCCTGGCCCTGAAATCTATCAGATAATGACCCGTCTCTGTCAGAAGAGAAAGCCAAAGAGTTTAAATTCTTTTGTGTACCCCCGCCAATTTCATTTCTCTTTTCTGACATTTCTCTTCTCTTCTCTTCTCTTCTCCTCTCTTCTCTTCTTTTCTCTTCTCTTCTCTTCTCTTCTCTTCTCTTCCTGTTTCTTGCCAAATGCTAGAAGGAAGTACATTTGGCCCAAACATAGCATTATTTGATAAGCATTTGAAGTGTAGTGTGTAGTGTTCTTACTACTCCTGTAACCCCCTCAGCTCTTCATCTTTGCCGAACCTCCCAGGGGAAGTGAACAGGTTATTAAATATGAATGGGAGAAGGGAAGGGGAGGTACATATTCCCTTTAATTTTTGTGTATTATTAAGCAGGTGGCTGAATATGATAGTGCTGGCTGTCATGTACTTAATTAGGGGCTATTTTCCGTCAGCTCAGCTTACAGTGCCACTCTGCTGTTCATCTGGAGTTCATACAGCCTCTGGCCACTGCTCACCCCTGGCATATTCTCAGCTCCTAGCAACTCATGCTCACTTACAAGGAAGTCAAAATTTTGAGAACAAAACAAACCTGAGCCTGAGCATTTTGTTTTGCATTTTGCTGGTTCACCAGAGATCAGTGGTTTTTTTTTTCTGTTTAATATTTTCTGTTAACTGCATAGTCCTCTAGTTTACATTTAGAACTTATTTTAATATCTAGAAATTATACATATTTGAACAAGTGAGAGTGATAATGCTGTATTTAGTTTGGTTTAATATGAGTGAATTCATAACAAAACATATAGATGCTAGTTCCTAGGTTTAATCCTCCTAACTTTTCCTACAAATTGAGTACAAATTACTGTATACTGCCAGATACAGTACATAACATTTATGAATCATTTCATATAACACACATGTCCTCTGAAATCAAAGGTGCCAACTCCTAGAGACTCATTTTCTTGCATAACCGTAAGAAGATAATTTGTCAAAATGTAGCATGTTTATAATTGTTTCAGAAATCTTTTAGATGACAAATAAATACAATTTTGACATGCTGTAGTGCTCAGTTCGATCAATTTTCACATGTTGTGTTTTGGAAGGCTCTAAGTTAGGTGATTATTTATGTTTCCTAGTTATTTCTTTGGTGTTATAAGACATACAGAAAAATAACTTTTTAAAGGTTCTCCAAGGGTTCTTGTATAGTTAAGGGTCCATAGCTTCCTAAAATAGTTCTGCTTGGAACCATTTCTAATAAGGAAACATGCAGTTGTATGGTTCTACATAGAACATAGACCTCCCCTATAGCAGAACTGTAGGAGGGGAGAGAGTGAGGGGTGAAATGGAAAATATTATAAATAAATATTTAAAAGTCTGTATCAGACCTGCAAACCTTTATGCATTTTGCATAGGACCTCTGCATTTTAACAGTGAAGTATGCTGGAACGTACTTTAAAATACACCAGATGAGCTGTGGTTTTTTCTTTTCTTTTAATTGCAGATGAGCTAATCAACATTTTTGCGCAAGTGTTTTGAACTCTCAAATATTAACTGACATTCTCTGGAAGCCCCACCCCCTCGCCCATTTTACATTCGTAATGTTTTGGTCTGTGCTCGTGGTGCTTGAAAGATGCACTGATACTGCGCCCTCTCTTTCTGTCAGGTAAATGGAGAATGTTTTGAATTCACCGAAAATGGCCAAAAATGGCATTTATTTATTTGTTTGTTTGTTTGTTTGTTTGTTTGTTTATACCAAGGCTGAATATTTTGACTGAAAAAAATTAAATAGGCCTACAACTATGTGTTAAATTTTAACACTTGCTGCTTGGTAATTATAATTGGACAGAGATAAAAATGCCATTTGTTGGCTTTGCTGTCCTGCACCTTTTGGCGCTCAGACATGTTCGAACAGTTTGAGAAGCCGATCAATAATGTGGGACTAGGCATTATTCTTTATCCTGGGGTTGTCAGATCTGCTGTATTATAAGACTTTTTTTTTATGTGGTTCTATTTTATTTTATTAACCATTTAATAATAGGGAATGAAAGCCCTGGGCAAAAGGGATGACTTGTCCTGTTTTTATATGTATGCATTGCCTACATATAAAAAGTTAAAGTAAAGTGACAAAGTTTAAGTAGCCTACTGAGAAGTTTGTTTTTTTGGGCGGTGGTGCTGACGGGGGGGTGGGCAAGTTCTCAAAAAATTGGGAAGTGGGCCTCATGGCAAAAAGATTTGAATACATCTACCCTAGAGGGGCAAATGAACAACTCTCAGTATAGTGAAGTGAAGTGAGTGAAGTGATGGTGACCCATACTCGGAATTTGTGCTCTGCATTTAACCCATCCAAGTGCACACACACAGTAGTGAACACACACACACACCGGGAACACACACCATTTCTACACTTAAACTTTTTTTTTTTTCCATAGGTTCCTCTCTTGCAGTCCAGCAGTCAAAAATAGCATGTTAGAGCCACCTGTAATACAAATGTTCAGATCTGCAACTTAATATTTCCTGGTCTTGCCACTCCTTCCCTATTCATCTCCTCCTCTCTCATCCCAAGACTTAATCTCCTCTCCTCTCTTCCACTTCTCATCTCCTCCTCTCCTCTCCTCTCTTCCACTTCTCATCTCCTCTCCTCTCCTCTCCTCCACTTCTCGTCTCCTCCTCTCCTCTCCTCTCCTCTCTTCCACTTCTCATCTCCTCTCCTCTCCTCTCCTCCACTTCTTGTCTCCTCCTCTCCTCTCCTCTCCTCTACTTCTCGTCTCCTCCTCTCCTCTCCTCTCCTCTCCTCTTTTTCACTTCTCGTCTCCTCTCCTCTTGTGCCCTCCCCTTTTCTCTCCACATTGTGCTGGCCTATCTGATCCTCGGCTCTTTTGTTGCTCTTTGAAAGGCCCGACCCGACACTCATTATTTTCTCCTTTATCTTCCTCTCTGATTAGGGTGGTCGGGTTTGACAGTCGCCTCCACAGAGATCCTATCCATTACGCTGTCACCACGGGCAGTTTGTGTGTGTGTGTTAATGTATATGTGTGAGAGAGTGGGAGAGAGGAGATCAAAACAGAGGGTATAGCAATGCCAGTATATGTTTGCTTGGTGTGTGTGTGTGTGTGTGTGTGTGTGTGTGTGTTTTGCAGGTTACTGTGTCAACATAGGGTGTTGTGTGAGAATCAGCAGCCCATCTCCAGCTAATTATGCCAGCCACCTTGTTAATTAAATCCCTGTTAGAGGTGGAGGCAGAGCGGCTAATTAAACTGCTCTCTCCGTTCATAATTACAGGATGATACAGTTTGGAGCTGGGGGAAATATGGAGATATTTGATGTAATGGGTTTTGCTGGGCACTCTAGAGCTATAAATGAATGTCTTTGCTTAAAGAACTGGAGTAAAATTTATATTACTATGCTGGATGGCACTTTGTGTGTGTGTGTGTGTGTGTGTGTGAGGGAGTGTACATACTGCATTGTGGCAGTAGGTAAAGCAGGAGCAGTCAGTGGATTGCTGATGCAGCCAGACTATTCTGGAAGATCCACTGTGCTGTCATTTGTTGTCAGTGACCTCATCCTGGACCTTCTGTGTTAGTCAAATGAGAATGATTGTGTGCATGTCTGCTTTGTGCATGTTGTGCCTGTATCACATGTGTGTATGTGTGTTTGTGAAAGAGAATCAGCAATATCTGTGGTGGTTTTTTGTGAGATGTACATTGGTGGTAATTGTGTATGTTGTAAATGTTTCTGTTGTTTTCATTAGAGTAACGTAACCCAGGTGACTGTTGGGTACTACCAAGTGTCTTTGGCAACCGAGACAACACAGCAGTCATTGAGTCTCTGTGCATAAGCGTGTGTGTGTGTGTGTATGTGCGTGTGTGTGGAGAGTCTAGAGAGCCCTACATTCATGATTGCTCGATTGCTGGTTTTGCCTCCAAATCATAGGGCTGTGTGGCTCAGTGATGAGTGCATTTACCATCCTGATGACCGCAGTTCCTGTGTGTATGTGTTGTGTATTTATACTATGTGTGTGTATGTGTGCATGTATGTATAGGGGAATGTGTGTTTTGCTGAAATTTGTTGCATAAGAGAATGGGCAAAAGTGACACATTCTGTTTCAAGGCCATTCAGAAATTAAATCATAATTTTATGCTATGTTAATAATAAATAAATAAATATTGCATCATTTATAACCTAATTCATATTCCTGTTTCCTTTTATGGAGAAAAGAACGGAAAGTTATCAACAATTTGTGACTATCACACAGGTTCTATCTGGTTTGATGTTCTGGTTTCATAGTCAAAGATTTGATATTCCAGCTAGCAAAACACTAAAGCACTTCAATCTACATTTACTGTTCAATCAACAATACTCTTTCCACTGTACAATTTATATTTCCACAATAAAATACTGCACTCAAAGCAATAAACTGTTGTATATTACGGTTTGATGCCATAGCCTGCCTGGTTTTCTGGTACATTTCCAGTACTTGTAGATGATACTGTATAGCTTCTGTGTAATCTTATTTTTGTTTTTTGTATTTTATATTGTTATATATATATATATAAACACAGTGAAATGTATAGTATCATTAACTTTACTGTAAAACTAGGTGCCAAAAGCATTTACCTGAAGCAGCAAAGGAACCTTGTCTGGCAAATGTTTCCAGTTTTCATTTTCTTCCATTACTATCCTAAATGTTGAATAAAAAAAGCATAGCTTCAGTTATTTTTGTGAAGCCAGGTAAGTGCAACAAGTTTAAACTGGAGGTAAAGCTAGGTAATCCTTTAATGTTAATCTAGCTAGGTAGCTAAAGTTTGCTAACAACCTGATATTTTAAACAGATAAGCCATATATCTTGCTTTTTTGAGACCATTGATCTCATTCATTTTAGCAGTTTCTTTTTGTGTAATCTTTCATTTAAGCATTTTCTTTTTGCATAGTCTGATTGTTCATTTTAGTTCTTACTGTCTAATTTAACTATTATTTGTTTGTTCTGATGTGAACTGAACTGATTGCTTTAATGAACACTTTTTTTTTATCAGGTTTTGTTTTAGAATTACTGACACTTTTATATTTAAGATGTATATTTGTCACTAAAATGGTATATCTGTAAGTTATTCTGCCACCAGTGTGTAGCCCTGAAAAAATAAAATTTTGCACTTGTGTAAACAAAGTAAGAATGCTACAAGCATGTTACTGTAAATTACTTCAAATTTACATAATCAAAATTCTGATAAGAGTTATAAGGCCATCTCCAGATAATTTGAAATTCAACATTCTACAGTGAGAAGGATTGTTTACAAATGGAGAACTTTCAAGACAGTTGCCAGGAGTGGGTGACCCAGCAAATTCAGTCCAAGGTCAGGCCGTTTAATGCTCAGAGATATAAACCTAAGAGCTACATCATGTGACCTACAGGCCTCTGTAAGCACATTAAATGTTTATGTTCATGACAACACAATCACAAAAATACTGAACAAGTATGGCTTTCGTGGAAGAGTGGCTAGGAAGAAGACCCTTCTCTCCAAAAAGAATATGGCAAAACAACTTTGCAAAATTTTGCAAGATTGCATCTGAACAAACTACAGAAGTTCTTGAACAATATCCTTTGGACTGATGAGACCAAGGTTGAGATGTTTGGTCTTCATGCACAGTGCCATGTTTGGTGTGTTTGGTGAAAACACAGTGTATCACCACAAACACCTCAACTGTCAAGCATGGTGATGGATGGATGATGATTTGGGTTTGTTTTGCAGCCACAGGACCTGAGAAACTTACAGTCATTGAGACAACAATGAACTCTACTTTATACCAGAATATTCTTGAGATAAATATGAGGCCTACAATTGGGTCATGCAACAGGACAATGATCCCAGGCACACCAACAAATCATCATTTCACTGGCTAAAGAAGAAAAAATCAAGGTGTTGGCATGGCCAAGTCAACTTATTGCTGCTAAAGTAGGGTCTAGATGTTACACAATTATTATTAGTTATCATTAGGGAGCTTCTTCACCTCCTATAAATTCTCTCCTCTCATCTAAGTAAGAGTGATATATAGATTAGGGCCATGTTTTTAGTATTGGCAGTTTGTAACAATGTATTGAAATTCCTGCACAGTTGCAGTGTCCACTATGGACATAATGGTTGTGATTTGTGTTTCATGGAAGGGACTGATGTTCAGTAATATGGAGTTCCTACATGACAGAGTACTCTGTGGTTTTAAGGCTAAAGAGATTAGCATACCTTTGACCTGTCATGTTGGTACAGTGTTAGAATTAATAAGTCTGGCAAGGTTTTTGCTGCTAAGCTTCTGTGAGCTGTTTAAGTGAAAGTGTACTCACAGGGACACAGTAGCTTATGTTTGACAACTACTTATAAAGCTATGCCCAGGTAATTTAATTCACAATGCAGCAAAACATGACTTTTTTTTGCTTTATTTGTAATTTATGGATTGGTTGTTGTTTAACATTCATTTTGTCCTTCTGTAATGGTCAGAATGTCATTTACCTTTAAATTGCATTATCATAAAGAAATAAACCAGAATCTGATGAGCGATATTCACCTGACTTAATGGAATATGCAATTTGGGGAGAAGTAATTATTTGGGTTTGCGGGAAATAGGCGTATTTTTTTCTGGAAAGGACTGAAATGAATTTAAACATTAATGGGCCCCTTGATTTGCATCACAATGGTATGTTGTTGTCATGAATGCAGGCTGATATTGGATGTGCATTTCTGTTGCTCTAAGCGCTTGTGGTTTTAAAATGCACAGCAAAGTTAAATATGCTGATTAGAGGCCTTATCTGGCAACATGGACCATCTCATCACTTCTGTCAATGGCTGCTTCATTTAAAAAAAGATGCATTAAAAATGGCGAGTAGGTAATCGAATATAAGTGAATTAGTGGATTTTTCCCCCCACAATTTCAGCCTTAACCAATAGACAGAAAATACAGCAGTAAGCAAAATTCAGGGGGAGCTTTTGAGGACTGGGCATCTTAAGGCGTCAGGGGGCTTCTTAGAAGCTGCTAGTCAATAGGAAACTTCAGGACATAAACGAGAGAGGGGAGAAGAGAGAGAGAGAGCAGCAAAGAAAGAAAAGGGCAGGTGTAGGTTGGAGACTTTGATCCACTCAGTCCTCCTTTAAAAGCATGACCTCATTTAGAATGCTGGGAGCCAGGATAGGGTGAGAGGGGGTGCCCAGTACCCACCAACTCTCTCTCTCTCTCTCTCTCTCTCTCTCTCTCTCTCTCTCTCTCTCTCTCTCTCTCTCACACACACACACACACACACACACACACACACACACACACACACACACTAATCAGCAGGGTACCTCATTGACCCTTCATTCCCAAAAAAGGGGGAAAGTATAGGAGGACCAAAGAAGCTTTTAGGCTAATTTGGCTCTGGGGAGGCTGCTGCCCTGTGACTATGCTAGCTCCTGGGCTAGAGCTGTGCCACCTCTCTGGGGAGGACCGGCCACTTGGGCACAGGGAGGGACTGTGCCCTGGGTCAGGGGCTGCTGTTGACTTTTTAAGCCAAGAGGCTTTTTGGTGTTTGTTGTTACCATGTCACCTCTAATTAGTGCTGTGTAGTGAGGTTAAATGAGATTACACAGTCTCCAGACCCTGCTGCTCAGCTCATGGGCATGCTAAACAGCCTTTTCACACATGCGCGCACACACGCACACACACACACACACACACGCACACACTGCTCCAGCTCTGTGGCTCCTCTCAGACTGCAGCCAGTCACTGCAACAGTTTGGATGACCCCATGAGGAGATGAGATACAGATTATGCTCTCATTCCTCAGCCACATTTAAAGTGTCTTGAGCAATTCTGTAAATCAAAATATTACTCATCTTAGAAGACATGAGAAATTTGAAATGAATACATTTTTATGTGTATTTTTTGTGCCTGGTTGTCTTTAAAGTCTCTAATGATGTAGAATATGATGTGTCACTTGGCTTTCTGTCATCTAGTGATTCTCATCACATGCTCTTCAGCTGGAAACTAGTGTGCTCTCTCTGGAGCGTAGAGCATCTGTGTGAGCCTTGTAAATTCAAGCATAGCATCCAAGTCCAATAATAGGTGCAGCTGGGAGCTCTGGTCCTAACGAGGCCTAAGTGGGAAAGTGGTTAACAAGGAGACCATCGCTCCCTCTCTCTCACGCTTGCCCTCTTCCTCCCCCTTTCCTGCTCCTTCACTCCTCGCTTTGCCTTGTGCATAGCAACCATTGTGTCCAAAGTGAAAACCCTGCTTCTTCCTAAACAGTGAAGCTGCTACATTAAATAGCATAGCATTTCAATTACAATACACTAAAACCTCCACATCATTTTGTCTACTTTCTTTCCTTTCCTGTTATTTCTTTTGCCTAAATTTTCCCTGAATATATTTTTTTTGTCGCCTCAATGCTTACAGCCCCCCTTCTCTTCTCTTCCTTCTCTCTCTCTCTCTCTCTCTCTCTCTCTCTCATGCTCTTTCTCTCACTCTCCTTCTCTAGTGTTTGGGGGTCTTGTCTGATACCCATTAGCGTTAGGGCTTATTACCTGGGTAATGAGCTACACAGTCTCTAATTAGCTGGGGCCTGGAGAAGCTGACATTATTCCAGCCCTGGAGCCGCCACAGCCATTAACAGAGCTGCTCTAAGTGATCTGTCTGTGGACTGTTAAAACCATTACATTCATTATATATCAATCAAAGGAAAGGTGTTGCTGCTAATTGAGGAGTGGGAACAATGCTTAAAATCTTGCCGTTATTGATGGGTAAAAAAGGAAAATAAGAAAAACACCCCATCAATGTCTGGATAATGGTCATATGTGCTCTTGCTATGATGGATAGATTTTCTTACATAATGGATGATTTATGTCTTAGTGAATATACTGTGTCTTTTAATGAAATTATCTTTAGCAATGCCTCTCCTCATTCTGGGAAAAAAGCAGATGCATTATTGAAAATTTAACTAAACTATCATATTCATTTAGCAATACTGTTAAGCACATTTTTTAACTGCCTAAGATTTTATTGGTTTATTTGGTACAAAAATAGTCAAGATTAATTATTTCCATTTTTTAAATATTTATTTATTTATTTATAACCACAAATTCATTGCATAGGAAAACTAGATGCCGTTATAGATGCAATTTGACTGATGAATTTATGCCACCGTCATTCCTGGAAATGTCTTTGAGTATTGAAACTCAACGAAAGATGAATGCATGCACACATTTTATTTTTATTTTAACACACTAGATGAAACTCAAACCAATAGGCATCTTGTTTCTGAAATCCTATTATCCAGTTACACTTTCCTGCATTAAAAAGGAGTGGGGGGTGTTACAAGTGTGATGCTGATTTATTACACCCAGTTCCTTCGTAACGTTTATTCTATTTTTGAGAGATTTGTTCACTTATTAGACCTACGGCTGCTGAAGTTTATATGTTTGAAACCAGGCAGGTTTTGTGGGAGGGGGAGAACTCTTTGAGCTTTAAAGCCTTTGAGTCCATCTCTAACACAAGGCTTTTAGACTTGACCCCACACTTCTCGTTTTGGCCCATCTTCTCTCTCGCACTCTTTTCGTTGTCTTTAAAACGTATGAGGCTGCAGACAGCTCTGGACAGAGATATGGGGAGCCTTCAAAGCAGTGTTGTGACTGCCGTTTCATCTGAGTACAAAGAGAGACATGGAAATGTGTTCAGCCTTTCAGTACGTTTTGCATTTATGCTAATGATGCATAAATCAACAGATTGCAAGAGAACCGTGATGCCACGTGAATCTGTAAACAGACATAAGAGACATCTCTCTGAATATGTGGAATTTGCCATGAAACTTATGCGCTAGTGGTGGTGACTAGTTACTTCCTTAATCTCCCTCATTTTTTATTAATTTCACTTCAGATACTGATTAATTCATGGCAGTAACTGAATAATATGTTTAATAAGGATAATTAACCAGATAATAAAATGGGACTTTAACTGTTAGCTAAACCAGTGGTTTTCAAAGTGGGGTCTGTGAGGCATAGTCTACAATTTATTTAGTTGCAGTGGTAAAAATCACAATCCACCATTATCAAAGTTAATTATTATTGAGGTTTTATAATCATTAGCCTGTATGACTGGCCACTTCATTTGAAAGGGTTTACATTTACCTTTCTGGGGGTCCCTGGAGGACTAGTGGCTAGGCCACAGTGCTCCCACTACTGCGGCCCGGGTTCGATTCCTGGCCAGGGAGCTGACCCCAGCCATTGGGGTTGCGTGCAGCAGTGCGCTCTCAGTGCCAGTCCCAAGCCCAGATAAAATTGGGGAGGGTTGCATCAGGAAGGGCATCCGGCGTAAAAACTGTGCCAAATCAAATACGCGGACCAATTTCCACAGTGGCGACCCCTAACGGGAGCATCTGAAAGAGGAACAACAACAACATTTACACTTCTGGCATTTGGCAGATGCCCTTATCCAGAGCAACGTACAGAAGTGCTTTGAAGTCTCTATCAGTAAACACATTCTCATACCAGTCTTTATCAATAAACACATCCTCATAATTAGGTCAGGGACTAGGGGTACCATCAGGCTAAAACCCCTGGGGGTGGTTAGTACAGTATGAAAACACAAGACATTTTTTTTTTAATTTAAGTACTTGCTGAAGAGGCAGGTCTTTAGTCTTCGTTTGAAGACATGCAGTGACTCAGCTGGTCGGACAGCCAGGGAAAGTTTGTTCCACCACCTAGGTGCCAATACAGTCAGGACAGACAAAAGTATTGACGTATGTCTTCCTCGTACCCTGAGAGATGGTGGGTCAAATCGAGCAGTGCTAGAGTAAGCGTGGCGCAGAGTGGGATGTGATAAGTCTTTTAAGGTAGGTGGGCACTGGTCCTTTTTTGGCTTTTGTAGGCAAGCATCAGTTTTAAATCTGACGTGGGCAGCTACAGAAAGCCAGTGGAGGGAGCATAGCAATGTAGTAGTGTGGGAGGGAATAAAAAACTCTAATAAATCTAATGAATAGCCCAAATTTTTGTACACATTGCAATAAGGAGCAAGATATTTGAATCTTTGGATTATGTTCATTAAAAAAAAAAAAAAAAACCTGTACTGATGGGGTCCATGGAATTTATTTCATAGTTAAGGGGTCCTAGGCTGAAAAAGTTTGAGAACCACTGAGTTAATTTATTATAATATTGTTAAACATTAATTGTTAAAATAAATAGTTAAAGTACTTTTATGGTTGGTTAACAACATGTTTTACAACTTCTGAAAAAGCAGATACAGAGATAAGTCTATTACGCTTTAATCCATAATGAAATGTGTTACATAATTGTCTTATCTGTCAAATATATATGGCATAGTCTGTGAGATTACAGATGACCGGGTCTTCAATCTTATTTCAACAATGAGTTCTATAGAATTTAAATAACAGTGGTATGGTATAGCAGACTACTAATGAGGCCTGCTAGGGAAAGGTTACTGTGCTTGTTTATGTTTACGAGAGAGTGCATGTGATGAACTGTGGGAGGGAAAAACAATGATTTGATTATTTGTAATTGAATGTCTGCCAAGTGTTTAATGCAACAGATTGGGCACAATAGCAGTGAGAGAATCAATCACATATGATCCCTCCATTATCCCACTGAGGCAAAGTTGGGAGACAGATTGCAGTGGTAAACGGCAGAGACAGGCTTGACACCTGCTCATGTCTCCTCGGCTCCCACCGGTGTTGGGAAGAGGGGCTTGATTAGCTGAGCATTGCTAATAGATTGAGAAAATTACCACAGCGGTATCCTGCTGAAGAAGTGCTGTACCCTGAGAGAGATGTTTAACCACTGGCAGCCCAAACAGCCGTGGTAAGAGATTAATGAATTGTGCAGTGATCGGGTTCAGAGTCCTGCTGATGATGGGGTTCAACAAGACTCTGTTGGGGATAATGATCCTATGATGAACTGTACACACTGTTGCTTTATTCATAGGTCTGTCTACTGTGTCTAATTTAATTGTACTATGCATTTTTATTGTCAGATCAATAAACAAGTAAAATTTGAGTCATATTTAAAACTCATTATATCTTAGTAATACAAGTAATATTCACACAAATGACAAAGGTTTCAGTGGTTTTTAAAGAACATCGTTAGTAAGCAGATGGGACAAAGCTTTAAATTTACACCACACCTACAAACTGCATGTTAAAACAACCAAGGCAGAATATAATAATACATAAGGAGGGTTCATTTTGTTGTTAACTTAATATTTTAATTGCTTGATTAAATACTCTATCATTAACATAAGACCATGAGGTGACCATCTACCAGAGCATATATACCTAATCACAAGTCACACAGCTCAGCTGTCATGATGACAGTCGTTAAAGGCCTCACATCTCCAGGGTCCCAGTTTAACCTTGAGCTTGGGTTACTGTCTGTCTGGAGTTTCTTGGCACGTTTCCCTGTGTCTGTGCGGGTTTCCTCTGGGTTATCTGGTTTCCTCCCACCTCCCAAAACATGAAGGTAGTTGAATTGTCTAGGCTAAATTTCTTCTAGGTGTGAATGAATATGCGTGGTACCCTAAATAAATCAGCATTTATTTTGGAATGCTTGTAATTTATCTGAAAGAAGTTTCTTCTTCATTATCTTCTTCTAAATTTAATACTTAGTATTAACTGCCTTCACAGTAAATATATACAATGGATATAAAAAGTCTACACACCCCTGTTAAAATGGCAGTTTTTTGCGAAGTAAAAGAATGACACTAAGATAAATCATGTCAGATCTTTTCCCACCATTAATGTGCAATTGCAAGGTGTACAAATAAAGTGAAAAACAATCAGAAAATTTTTAGGGGAAAAAAAGGAAAAATAAAAAACAATAGCCTAGTGCGTACACACAAAAGTGTACGTACACCTAAACTAATACTTTGTGGAAGCATCTTTTGATTTTATTACACCACTCAGTCTTCTTTGGTAAGAGTCTATCAGAATGGCACATCTTGACTTAGAAATATTTTCCCACTCTTTCTTGCAAAAACATTCTAGATCCATCAGATTATAAGGGCATCTCCTGTGCACAGTCCGTTTCAGGTCACCCCACAGATTCTTATTTGGATTCCGGTCTGGGCTCTGGCTAGTTCATTCAAAAACATTGATCTTCTTTTGGTCAAGCCATTCCTTTGTTGATTTGGATGTATGCTTTGGGTCACTGCCATACTGAAAGGTGAAATTCCTTTTCATCTTCAGCTTACTAGCAGACACCTGAATGTTTTGCATTAAAATCAGCTGGTGTTTATAGCTATTCATGATTCCCTCCATCTTGATAAAAGCCCCAGTTCTGGCTGAAGAAAAGCAGCCCTAAAGCAAGATGCTGCCACCACTGTGCTTCACCATGGATATGGTGTTCTTTTGTTGTGCTTTTTTTGTGCCAAACATAACTTTTGGAATTATGGAATTATTGTACCTTTTGGAATTGGTCTCATCAGACCATAGCACATTTCGCCACATGGTTTGGGGTGATTTAGTTGAGCTTGGATGTTTTTTTTTCGGAAAAAGGGCTTCCGTCTAGCCACCCTACCCCATAGCCCAGACATGTGAAGAGTAAGATAGATTGCTGTCACATGCAGAGACTAATCAGTACTTGTCAGATATTCCTGCAGCTCCTTTAATGTTGCCATTGGGCTCTTGGTAACCTCCCTGGTAAGTTTTTGTCTTGTCCTTTAAATTTTGCAGGGATGTCCTGTTCTTGGTGTTGTCACTGTGGTGCTCCATTTTCTCCACTTGTTGATGATGGCCTTCATGGTGTTCCATGGTACATCTAATGTTCTGGGAATTCTTTTATACCCCACTCCTGATTGATACCTTTCAACAAGTGAGATCCCCTACATGCTTTGTAAGCTCTTTGCTCTTTATTTATAATCTACATTCTGAACACAGCCACATCCCCAGTTATAAAAGGGTGTGCACACTTATGCAACCAGGTTATTGTAACTTTTTGATTTTTCCTATTTTTCCCTAAAATGTTTCTGATTGTTTTTTCACTTAATTTTTTTATGTTGTAATTTCACTTTGAGGGTGGAAAAAGTTCTGACATGATTTATCTTGGATTCATTTTAACAGGGGTGTGTAGACTTTTTATATCCATTGTAGTAATCTGGAAATAGTGTAAACCATCCACAGCCATCATCATCATGTTGATCAATAGTGAGGGTCAGTGAATGACTAGAAAAGAGAGATTCCAGATCCTTTCTAGGGTATGGACAACATACTGTAAGCATCTACCATCAGATGGAGATGATGTGGTTCCCACTGAGCCTGTCAAAATCGTTGTATAATGGCTTACGCACTCCATTACACTGTCAAAGACATATGGTACATTCTTAGCAAAAAGGGTTCTATACAGCACCATAATAGTTATTTTTCTTAGCAATAGTGGAACCCTTTTAAAAAGATCTTTAAAGAACCATTTACAACAGGTTGCATATGGAAACATTGATTTTATTTTATGCACACTGTTCAGCATGTTGTTACCCAGATGAAGAGGCAATCTTAGAATATATCTATCAAACATGATGTGTATACATCTGTACACATGGGGCTGCATTTGCACAGAGCTGGAAAAAGAAATCGATTGTGAAGAGAAGGAAAGAGACATTCCTGTCCAGCAAGCCTCCAACTTGTATGTGTTGTTCACTAGATAGACAAATTCCCTAGTCAGTGAGGGGTAATGATTTTCCTAAAGCTTATTATTATTATTATTATTATTATTATTATTATTATTATTGTTATAAGACCTTCAGAGGTTGCTTGTTTATTATAGAAAAATATGTTCCATGTAATAAACTGAAAGAAGTTACTATTTTGTGAAAATTTTGAAATATACATATTACAGTCAGTTATCTGAAAGTGATTGTGTCTAGAATGATCTCTAGTAAGTGAGGATAGCTGTTTAGCTAAGCAGTGTCTGCTCTTGATTGCGTCTCAACACTCAACACAAAAGAGCTATAGTGAAAAAAGAATTAAAATTAATTTTAAAGAACCCTCCTAAATTAATATATTAAATTATGACTTGAAAATATCAGCAAATTTGACTAGAAAGCTACAATATTGGTAGTTCAGCTAGCTAGCCATGAATGTAGAAATATTTCTTGACCTGTACCAAAGGTTTGCTGATACCTGCCCACTCCATCCACACATTTGTCTTTATATGTTGCAGTGAGAATAACACTGCGAATAAGTAATTAAACAGCAACACACCTGAGGTGATTTTGCTTTAGCTTTCAATAGATTTATCCCACTCCACACGTCCTGTTCACTCAAAGTGCATCATTTGCTCACAACTGCTTTTGTTCCCTCACTGTGTTTCACCTTTCTTGTACTTTTAGCCACAGGTTACTTAAAGGTGAGAATTACTTTTCTCGCCATCTATTTGGCATAACTATTTTAAGTAAAGTAAATAAACTTTGCCAAAATTAGTTACTGAACTTTTTAAAGTAATTACTTAGTAATCATTTTTACAGTATAGATGCAAGAGAGAATATAACAACCTAACAGACCTTGTGGAGACAACTGTTGCATATTTTGAATGGCACACATAAAGAACTATTTTCTGAAATTCAAAGAACCATTTTAGCAGTCCAATTGTAGCATTAGGCTACAACATGCTGACTTAACAATGTTGTACTTGGCAAGAGTAAGGTAAGATATCTTGGGTCCCTGGAAAAAATAAGCTTGCCCTCCACTCCAACAGTCTCTGGTTTGGATCATGTACTACAGAGCAACTATCTGTCTCTGGGCCAACTGAATCATTCAGCCCCCTCCTGCAGTGCCCCTTGTAGCAGGGTAGATACCACCTAAAATGAAAAATGAATTGAGATTTGTCATGTTGTGTTATGTGTTACATACAGGCTTGGGCGTCAACATGAGCTCCCAGTCGCTCTTTGAGTAGCCTAAACATTATCCTATAGTCGGTTGAGAACTAATCACAATTGAGTAATTTTTGAAATACAAACTTTTACACATAACAGGCTATGCCCTCAGCTACCACATTATCAGAATGTTGCTCTTTGCATAGTGAATTTCATAACTGATGATAAAAAGGAATAAAAGAAACTTAACCAAGGGCCTCCCAAGTGCTCCAACAGTTTGCCTTATCATTGGGAGTTTGAATCCAGACAATACCACAGACATCCATGAGTCCAAACGAGCAAAACCGGGCCTGTTCTCTAGGTGTGAGGGATGTCAATTAGAGTGTCATGAGCATCTATGAGCTATGAGAAAATGGAATAAATAAAAAAAAACTCTGAGGTCCAGTCTAAGGAAAAGTCACCCAGATTGCAGAAAGTTCTGGTGAGTTTAGGCACATTAACTGTGACAAGAGTGTAATGTGGGTCAAAACTGTTCCAGCTGTAAGCAGCCACATATAAGGATTTCACAACATTTTGAAGCACAGATAGCCATATCTAATGCATGTGCAGTATTTCAGTTTTGGTCTGAATGTGTCCCAGCTGTAAGTACTGATCCATATCATGTCTGAGATGATAATGGTAGAGAATTTTGCTGATTTCCTAAACATTAAAGTGGTAATTAGTAGTTCATTATACAACCATTATTTATGGTCTGTAGTGAACCTTGAATGTACTGTCTATTGACGTACTTTTGTAGTGGGCTACGAGCGAGAAATTGGATGATACGTCCCTCATTTTCCAGTTTGGAGGAGAGGTTATTATTGAGCTTTTTTCAGAGGCACACACTGAGACATTTTCCTTTTTATTGTCCAAATGAGCCTATACGCATAAGTGCTGTATTGTGAGCGCCTAGTAAATGAAAGAATGTCTGTTTAGGGATTCTTTTATTTAATTTGTGTAGTGCTCTTTGGAGCCTTGTAGTAGCTGATAGACTTTGGAGGCGATCAGGGCTGTGGACATGCTGCTGCCGCTGCTGCTTCCGCTCTCCAAGTCCGTTTCCATAGAGCAGAGTGGCCGCGCGCCGAGGCTCCGCCCCCAAGCGTCTCCTGCGCGCGCCGCAGCTGCTTTCAAACCCAACTGCTCGACTCCATTCATCCTCGAGAGGGAACAAAAAAGTGGCTATTTATTAGAATACTTGTTTGCCATTGTTTTGCGCCACACAAAAGGCGCTTCATTATGTAAGAAGGAGCCCTTTCGCCGAGAGAAACAATGACTTGAAATTGTCTTTCGAGTCTATAATAAATTTCATTTTCTTGCTTCTCTGCTCAGTGTGTGGTGAGTGGTGGGATGGATGGGGAGCCGGGCTCGCGCAGCTTTGGTGCACTAAACTAGTTTTTAAGAGGGATGGAGCGATAGTCACGAGCAACAACAATTTTCCAGCACAGCAAATCGGGAACGGTGGAACTCGCGTAAGTTTGCTTGATCTGAAATGTAATGATTCAGATTCTTTTAGAGAAGGAAAATGTTGATAAAACTGATTGGTTGTAGACTACAGGACAATCGGAAATAAGATTTTGTTATTTAGACACGACCGCGTGGTGTGTTAAACGACTAATCCTCGTCAAAAAAAAAAAAAAAAAAAAAAAGGTTTTGGGGCAACAACTCCAGTGCGCTGGAACTGACTACACTGCCCTTAACTAAGCTGGGTGTTTATAATTAAATCCACAAGGTTATATTTAGACTGAGATATACACGCTTGAATGTCTGTGGGTGAACTGGATTAATTATAAATTACACATTTGCACATTTGCACATTTGCAGTGTGAATTTAATGCTGTTGTAGCAGCGATGGGTTGGTGTTTGCCGCGCGCCGGAGGAAAGCGTCCTTCATCCCGCCGAGACAAGACTACCAGATTTACTCAGTAGGCAATGCGATATCAATAAATCTGAACAGATTACTTACAGAAAGTTGTTTAAGGATACTCTAAACGAGTACTGCTTTAGCCAGTTATAGTGTCAAAGTTTAAAGTAGTATTGAAGCTCATGCATATGCCGCTGAAACATTAGGTCCTAGGTATATTTGGTTTGCATGATTTCATCCCAGTGCTTTTCTTCAGTATTGTATCACACTATCTGACAAATGGTCATTTTAACTCACCAACCGCCCTGGAGGTCAGCGATCAACAAATTATAGAATAACATTGCCCTCTGTTAAAAACAAGTGCTTATATATATATATATATATATATATATATATATATATATATATATATATATATATATATATATAAAGAACTAGAGCCATCAGGATTTACCTGTAAATTGTATACAATACAACTGTAACTGTAAATAAATGTAAATTGTCTTTTAAAAAAAACTACACTAGATTCAAGTTAAATATAAATGTCTGATCAATAACGAAAGAGATTAGTGACACAGTGTCGCCTACTTTGTCATCATACCCTTCATCACTGAGGTTTCTATTAATGCGATCTTACTTTGAATTATATTTATAGGCCATAATGAAATTTTTAACGCTCACGTGCCCGATTAGTTCAATCAGACGGAAAATATTCCAGACAGTTATGTTTCAGAAACAGACTCAGGCGACATGTGGGGACAGTTAGAGAGTCTATAGATTTTAGGATTTTCACTATAGTGGAAATTTGTGTTTGGGGCATTTGTGCTATAGACTCTGATATCTCTGATATCTGATACCCAAACCCCCTCTCCCAGAGCATTTTTACTGTTCCACTCTCCCTACAGCGTAATTATGTTTTGTGAGCGCGCGGCCGCTAACACCTGTCAGATGGTGATGCTAAACTGCCTGCTCACAAGTTCAAGAGACTCTCCACTTTTGGGAGAGGTTTAGCAATGGGAGGGAGAGGGTACACTGAGGGGTAATAATTCGTTTCTGGAATAAAAACTCGGGTCTGTGTTTAGTTTTTTTAGTCCACGCATTATTTCTTGCAAATATGCTCTTATATGCTCTAGCTTATATATTATTATTATTGACTTGTCCTGAGAACAAAGTATAGATCTAATAGAAAGCAGCTTATTAATTTGGATAGTGCCATTGTAGGCCCTGTACAAAATCTTTTGTGTTTCCAGAAAGAGAGCGCATCCATCTTAATCCAACAAATAAGAACCCTTGAACAATTATGAGGGTCAGTGGTGTTTGTTTAGGGGAACTGCTGTGACCCCTGCACTCGCGCGCGCACCACCGTCGTCCCCTCTCCCCCGCGTGCTCAGTCTGCACTGCTCCAAAGCGCGCAGCCAGGGACACCAAATAACAAGGACAAAGTAAATGTGTCCCACGAGGGTTACGGTGTGTTTCAATTGACTTTAATCCAAGCGAAACGGAAACGTCTAATCTTACTAATCCCCTCCTCAAGCAGCTTTCTAAAAACATTTTAAGTAAGGAAAAATGGTAAAATAATCGGTATGAACACTAAGTTTGGTTTGTCTTTATGAACAACACCAACAACAATAAATTAATAATAATCCCACAACAACAAGAGCAATAATAATAATAATAATAATAATAATAATAATAATAATAATAATAATAATAGAAACTATAATCACCACTGTGTATTATTATTATTATTATTATTATTATTATTATTATTATTATTATTATTATGCTACAGCGAGGTAACTTGCGTTATTTCGGCCATCACTGTCTGGCTGGGTTTTGTTGATAAAGTGCACATGAATTAAGAGACTTCTTATTAAGGGTGGGTGATTTTTTTTTTTTTTTATTAAATCAGCCATTTAGACATTTTAGGAAGTCGAAAACATACATAGAAAAACATTTATGAAACTGAACGTTCTGGCAGTAATGTTCTGCCTGTCAAATCGTGTTTTCCTCTATTATTAAATATATTACAATATATATTCTCATACTGTAATAGATCCTTAATTAGGCGCAAACGTTTTGCTTTGTGGTTTATAAACAAGGAAAAAAAAAAAACCTAAATACCCCCGTTCTATGCTAGTATTGTGAGCAATATATAGAATATCACACCCTAAAATATTTAGACGTAACCCTGTATCAGTTTCCACAGGTGTCGTTTAATATCAGTGGAGAAAACGGAGAAAATAATTGATATTCTTTATATACTCATCATTTTCTTTACCTGTAATTTAAATGATCTCACCTCGAGCCACTGACAGATATGATATTTACCACTGTCATATGTTTAAGCACAATTACACAGTTTAGTGTGTGATTCACGTTCAATGACTCTTTTTTCTCATGCACATCGGTATTAACCTAATTAAAAGCCATACAGCTTGGCATCGTTAGCTGCGCAGCGGGGCAGGAATATTTTTGTTTTGCCTTCAATTAGGGGCTGATTGGTGTTTTCAGGGCAGGTCAGCTGTGAAATTCGAATTATACATGTGCTGCGTTGTGCACAGTGTGAGATTTTCCCTTGCCAATAGATTGTAACATGCACTTGGTCTTAATATCGTCTTCAGTCTGACCTGCGTTACAAACAATATACCGAGTAAAAAAAAATCATATATATATATGTATATTGCTCCTAATCCATTGTTTCAGTGTAAAGCGACTTAATATATATTTCCATACGTGCTATGATGCTGTCTTTCAGAACCTTGACATATTTCAAACACTGAACTGCCAGCAGACGGCACTAAGACTCCTTTCAGACGTCTATGGAATCGCATTCCCCTTTTGACTAAACCTATTTGCTGAACATATAGGCAGGCTGTTGTAAAAGTAGCCGGCGGCTGGGATCCTACAGCGTGGATGCCGATAGGCAGAGTGTGTGGCGCTTGAGGGATGCAGGTAAGCACAGTGCGCACTTGTGTGCTGTTTTGTATCCGTGTCCAGAGGAAAAGCGCATTCACACAATAAATTAGGTTACTTATTTATAATAATGATCTTTCTTAACCATTTTCTAATTAGCGAAATCAGTGACATTCTGTAAGAGTTTAAGTTTTTCATGATATTATATCTATTCTAAAGCTACATTGTCATATTCAGCAGAGCATTAAATTAGGCCTAAACTGATTTTTTTTTCTTTCTTTGCAAGAAACTGGACACAGCAAGAAACGGGGTTATTATAAACGATTTATTTCAGAGATCTTACCTTCCAATTATACACACTTTTGTTTGATTGAACGTTAAAGATGATCGAATATTTTTAAACAATTGAACTTTTTTTTTTTTTTTTAAATGAATTTACTGGAGGAAAAAAAAAATCAACTAGCCATAATCAGTCAGGGTCTCCCGCTCTCTGGTTTCCGTTAGGGGGCGTGGCTGACCCCTGCTGCACCCCGCCTACTAGGTCTGTCCTCGCTCCTACGTCACTGCACCGATCACCATGCAAATCGCTCCCGTTCTTGCACGCCATTGGCCGCTGGCTCGGTTTAATCGCTGTCAAAACCCGTCATATGGCCGCCACTTTAACTAACTCCTCAGCTCCACTAGGGAAAGTAGCTCCAATGCGCTTTCAATTAGTGTGGATGTAAAACAGCTGTTCGGGACAAGACAAAACAGGCTGCGGGAAGATATTAAAAAAAAAATACAAAAACACCACCAGAACTTCAAACTCACAGCCACTGTTCGGATTAAATTCCACTTCATTCCGGAGTTCTCCTTGCCTGGCTTGTGCTGCACCTGCTCCGGCGGACCAGCGCCGAAAGTTAATGCTTTTTTGTATTAGTTGAGAAGTCTTTAAAACCACGTGAATGTATAGCATGATGATGGAGACGGACTTGCACTCCCCGGGACCCCAGACCAATACAAACCCGGGGCAGACAGGTCCGAACACGGGGAACAAAGCCAACCAAGAGCGCGTCAAACGCCCTATGAATGCGTTTATGGTGTGGTCCCGCGGCCAGCGCCGGAAAATGGCTCAGGAAAATCCGAAAATGCACAACTCGGAGATCAGCAAGAGACTCGGCGCAGAGTGGAAGGTGATGTCAGAAGCTGAAAAGCGGCCCTTCATCGACGAGGCAAAAAGGCTGCGCGCCATGCACATGAAAGAGCATCCGGATTACAAATACCGACCGAGGCGCAAAACCAAGACGCTGCTTAAAAAGGACAAGTACTCTCTGGCTGGCGGTCTGCTCGGCGGAGCGGCCACGGGAGCGGGAGTTGGCCTCGGGGTGGGCATGAGCGCAGCCGGAGTAGGCCAGAGGTTAGAAAGCCCCGGGGGTCACGGTGGCTCAGCCGGCGCCGGTTACTCGCACATGAACGGCTGGGCAAACGGCGCGTATTCGGGCCAAGTCGCTGCCGCCGCCGCTGCTGCTGCTATGATGCAGGAGGCGCAGCTCGCCTACGGGCAGCACCCGGGCAGCGGGGCACACCACCACCACCACCACCCCCATGCCCACCACCATCATCCGCACAACCCGCAGCCAATGCACCGCTACGACATGAGCACCCTGCAGTACAGCCCCATATCCAGCTCCCAGAGTTACATGAGCGCGTCGCCCCCCGGCTATGGAGGGATTTCCTATTCGCAGCACCAAAACGCGGGTGTTGCGTCGTCGGCCGCCATCGGCACGCTGAGCTCTTTGGTCAAGTCCGAGCCGAACGTAAGTCCTCCAGTTAGCACGCACTCCAGAGGCCCGTGCCAGGGAGACTTGAGGGAGATGATTAGCATGTATTTACCGGCTGGAGAGTCCGGAGAGCCGTCCGTTCAGAGCAGACTACACGCTTTACCGCAGCACTATCAGAGCACGACGGCCGGAGTAAACGGGACTGTCCCGCTCACGCACATTTGAAATTGTTGAAGAAAAGGGAGGGGGGATTCAGACACACCACCAAATATTGACCTCTTTTCGATGGCCATTTAACTACTTTTGTACAGAATGTTTTAAGATGTCCTTGTAATTTAAGATAAAAATAGCTATCATTTCGGTTTCCGTTCCGAGGAACTCGACAGCTGATGATATGTCACTTAGACTAAACATGTTTTTATAAATTATACTGTTCATGAATTCTAATTTGACATTCTTCCTGGCCATGCCAAAAATCCCGCGATGTTCACCGTAACTGAAGTGTTTCTGTTCACATATTTATTTGTGCAAATTCATTTTTTTTTTTTTAAGTTAATAAAACATCTAGCATAACTTGGATAACTTGGAAAAATGTTTCTGGGAATTTATAAAGAGATTCTTGCATAGCCTATTACATTTGAAACATTTGTACACGTGAATCTATGTACCTGAAATATGCTGTAACATTTCTTGTAAATTGTGAATAAGTTTTAATATTTGAGAAGACTGGCACGTAACTGCTGCTGTATATAATTTATGAAATGCATTCCTGCCAGTTTACATCCTCACTTTGCGCTGACTCATTGTCTAAATAAAATTTGGAAGAATGTTACTATGGTTCTAAAATGTGTTAGTTTTGTTATTTTGTTCATGGCATTGTGTAATTGTTCCGCTCCTTCTCTCACATCTTTATAATGTGCACCTATTCGCTCCTCAGTGTAAAGGACCACCTTTAATTGCACCCTATAATTCAGTCGTTATTCAACCATCCATCGTCGCTATTTCAGACAACAGCTGATTTAAAATAATAATAATAATAATAAACTAAATTAGTTGATATTTCTTGTAATGGGACATTTTGAGGAAGTTCACTTGGGAAGATTTCTTACTTTATGGAGAATACAATCTATAAAAATCTATAAAAATCATTCCATTAATTAGACTAATTATTATTATTATTATTATTATTATTATTATTATTATTATTATTATTATTATTATTATCATCTATGTGGGCAAATTAAAAAAAAACCCTTCTTAACGTTTTGACGTGAGCAGGTCAGGCAGATTTTTTCACAATGTATTAAATCTGCTCTCTTGCACTTTACCCTGCAAAATAAATTATGATTTCCACAGAAAACACGTTCATAAAAGACTGACTTACATGAAAAACAATTAATTACATGCCAATTAAAAGCTTCTTTATAATCCAGGTCCAGGCGTTGTAATTGCTATAGCCTGTAAGGGAAGCATAAATCAAGCACCTACACGATTTTGGCCTTTTTCAGAATTTCTGTCCAGACGCTTGAACTTTAAAACTGCAAGGCAGTACAGTGATGTGCGCGTGCGGCTTTGAAGAGCTAACGTCAGAAACATTTGTGGAAGCAGTCCTGATAGTTTACAGCAATTTCACTGTGGAAAATGTTTATAATGAAATTAAATAAAGCAAAATGTTTAGTGCACTAAACGCCTTGGCTTAAACTCCATCTCGGACATGAAATACCTGCGCAGTTTGACATTGCGCGTGAGATTGCAAACATAATCCAAATCTTTTTTTTTAATCATTTGATACAAACTGCCTGATTTGAAGACCAAGAATCACTCAGACACTAACAAACAGCTGTTTCTATAAGACAAAACCCCTTCAATTGCATTTAATAATGAGAGTTTTAATCATTTGATATTTTGTTGTAAATAATGTAAGCCTAATATGATGTTACAGGCCAGTTTACTGCATTTAGTTTTCTGTGTGTCCCTTCTGTGTGCACTCATTTACTGTACATTACTTGGGAGCTGAGTTGTGGACCATATTGTGCTCGTGTGTTTTTGAGTGCTGAATCACAGAAAACGAGCTGGATGGAGTGTGTAAGGGGATGTAGGATTAACTAGCAGACGCTCTGACCTCAGGGTCAGCAGCAGGTCAGAGTCTATTATCACTTCCCTGTTACTCCCGAGGAAGTTCAGCAACAAGTGTCAGCCCCTCAGACATCTCAGCATCCCATCCCATACACACCGTCTGAAGGATAAAATAACCTCCAGAATCTAAATGGTTATAGTATTAAAAAAAAAAAAAGAAAAAGAAAAAGAAAAGAAAAAAACATTAGCTTAGCCTACTTAGTTTATTGTTTAGAATTGCTATTATAAATTAACTACAATAAACTAAAAAGAATTTAATAAACTGAAGGTTTTAAGGTAACTGATAAATAAATAATTGCCTAAATGATTTGGTAACAGTTACTTAACTATGTTATAGACTCTTTTCCATAATTAAAGATATGATGTAAAATGTGATTTCTTCTTCTTCTTCTTCTTCTTCTTCTTCTTCTTCTTCTTCTTCCTCCTCCTCCTCCTCCTCTTCCTCTTCTTCTTCTTCTTCCTCCTCCTCCTCCTCTTCCTCCTCTTCTTCTTCCTCTTCATCCTCCTCCTCTTCTTCCTCCTTCTATTCTTCTTCTTCTTCTTCTTCTTCTTCTTGTCACTTCTTACTAAATAAATATAAGCTACATGTTATATTCATTATTTCTTATAACGAGTTGTCAGGATGACCGAGTGATGCTGATTCTTAGGCCTACACTTTTACTTGTCTGAGTAGTGGGGTAGTAGAGCTGAGGGACTGCCCTCTCTGCAGCTCTTTGTATTTTTGGTGCCCCCGAAAAGCGACACGGATTAGCGCTGAAAGCACAGAGGCGGGGTATGATTTAGGGCACGTTGCCAGGTTAAAGCCAAAGCGTTCTGGTAAATTTCACCAAAATAATTTACTCCTCCGCCAAAGCGGTGGGGCGGGTGTGCGTGGAAAAGATGGGATGGGGCTGGAAGTGGGCGCCAAAGTGGTGGAGCTGCTGGTTATGGCGGTGAACCCCAACCAATAAATCGTCTCAGGGCGCGATGTCCTTATCTTGTAACCGCCGATATATTTTGCGTTGGGAGAGCCTTGGCTGTTGTTGGCTCGTATTCGCCTCTCTCTCTCGTGCACTCCCCGATCTCTCGCACTCGCTGTCCTAAATGGGGATAATTAGCATCACTTTATCACGCCTCTGCATATTTCTCTCCCTTCACCAAAAAAAAGCCGCTATGCCGCTATTGGTCGCCGCTCTGTCGCAGAAGATTACGGAGACAGATTGCACGGAACGAATGTGCTGAACGAGATTAGGGGGGAATAGAAATAGCAACTGGGCCAATAAATTCCTCGCGAGGGCCTTATCGTGCAATTACACGTTGACATGTTTAACAATCTTGCGGCCTCTTAATCCTGCGCCCTTCCAAGAGGAGAGATGCTGCTGCGCCGCAATTTCTGCAGCCTGCGACTCTCTAGCAGGCTTTTAAGCGGCACAAAATGTGGTTTGGCATTCAATGCGCTCCTAAACCCCCCACAACTTAGTTTACCGTTTTTATTTTCCAATGTTTTGCTCATTTCTGTTCCGATTTTGTGGTATATGCCAAGATTAGCATTACTGCAGTCTTGTACGTGTGAGGCTGGCAGACTTAATGTGCTGAACTTTACTTTAAAATGACATCTTCCCTGCAATCAGTGGGCCTCATTTGCAATGTTGTTCCAACACACTGTTTGGGAAACACCAAACTCAGCATTCACAGACTTCAGGCAGAAATGAACTTGTTATTGAACTTCAGATCTCCTCCACGAAGCAACTGATTGTTACACTTGACAACTTTTATCTCAACGATCGTCTGTTTTTGGTTATTATTGTATGATCGCATCTAAATGTCTTCTTCTTCTTCTTCTTCTTCTTCTTCTTCTTCTCACTCTTTTTGTGTCTGTGTAGGGGTGATTGTGAGAGCCTCTGCAGGAATTTGGCAGGCCCGGAGTTTGGAGAGGCTCCCCCACGCTGCGCTGCCATTCAGTGGTCGAGCGCGCTGTGTGGTTGGGAAGTTTGCACTGAGCCGTGGCCTCAATAGCTTCACAAAGCTGATTACAAGCCCCAGCGAGTTCGTGAAGGGAGCGGGCCAGTCACACAGGTGTGCGTTAGATAGGGGGCAGCCCTCCAGAGCGGGGCAAGGCGGGGGGACCACACAAAAAGCCAAAGTGTCCCGGGAATTTGGTGGGAACAGAGTGTGTAAGCTGAGGGAAAACGCCACCTCTTCAAATGCCCTCCCATCCGTGAGTGCACAGAGGAACTTTTTCAGTACCACCCTTATTATCGCCGCTCATTTAGACTGTAAGACTGTATTCTGTCTGAATGAAAACCTATTCTCTTGCATGCTGTAGTCTGCATCATTGTGTTACTAATTTGTGGCATATGAAAATTTGCATATGTAAATTTCATAAGCTGCAGTCAACTAGTGTTTCATGATGTAATAACGTAAGTTGCAGTGTTGGGGGTTAACACAGAGAATCATAAAAAGCGCAGTCTCTTTGCTTAATCCAGTGTCTTTTATTCCCTCTGCTCCGCAAAATATGACATCAGTGGACCAGGCAGCGTATTTAATTAAAGCGGAGTCTAACTATCAATTACTCAAGAAAAACAGAGGCTCCCTAAGGGCCGCTAATCAGCACCCGAACAGTCGGTCTGCTCGCTCATTACTGCAACACTACAATGATAATCAGCCGCATCTGCCCGCTTCCCTCATTTACTGCATCTGAATGTCCTCATTCACAACTTCCTAACGTAATTCTCACGCATGACGCTCTGGTCGTATTTTTCTTGATTAACAATTTCAACTGTGATCATAATAAGCTACTATTCTTAAACGATACAATAACTGAAGCTCCAGCCAGTCTATGAAAACTATGATGCGTGATTCGCCTAATTTCTATAATAGAGTTTGCACAGCAGTTTTCCACACACGTGGGTCCAGTGTAGTCCGTAAGCGTTTACATTATGTTTTAATAAGGACACAATATCCCAATTTATACGGCTTATTTAAATCCCATCCTTTACAGAGCCATGGGTGGATCTAATGGTCAGAAGGGAGCACAATAGATTATGCTTTTTTTTTTTTTCTCCATACAAAGGCTGCAGACCAGTAAACCCATTCTTCGACATTTCTTTTATAAATAATATATCATTTGTGATAATAATTCAGTTTCCAAACAGAGAGCTTGTTGGGTCCCGGCTCTCTTTGCGTGCTTGTGCATTCATGCCTTCCACCAAAAAAAAAAAAAAAAAAAAAAAAAAAAAAAAAGCCGTTAATCTATTGTAACTTTGGCTTCACCTGGGTCCTGTCACCCCCGTCGTCCTCGGGTGATGAGGGGACAAAAGCGCCCAGGCTCGTCATTCAGGCGCGACCGACTATGCTAATTGGAGTAAATGGCCAGAGAACGGCGAATACTGATCCCGATTTTGCGGAGATCTTCAGAACTCAGGGCAGCTGCAACCCCTCTGTTCTCTATACACATTCCCCTTCCGACTGCAGCACCTCTTTACTGTATGTCTGGGCATGTGAACGCGAGCAATTCAGAGCATGCATGTCTTACACAAAGTCGAATTCAAGTCACAAACGCGCGCTTCTGAGGAGCTGTCCTAGTTCTGAAATGACAAGCGCAAGGAACTAGCACACACCACGTCCCAAGTTTTACATCTGAGGAGTCGAAACAATGCACCACTGGTAACAAGAAAAAGGGAGGAAAAAAGTTTAGTATCAGTGCTTATGTGAAATTCATTTTTGTAGGATATTAATTGGCCTTATTAGGTATTTTAACGTTATTAAAATTAATTTAGAATTAATTTAATAGGGCTTGGGTTCCTAAGGGACAATTTCTATGTAGCTACATAAAGCACAAAAGACATGTATTAATGTAGACACTGCCAGACTGCATTAGACACAAAGAGTTTATTAAGGTATGTATTGCATAAAATGTTTTTATTAGAATACACATTGCACAGACTTTTGTTTTTGCTGTTCTACCACCTAAAACGACCACTTCAAAAATGTTTTCACATCCCATGTTAGATGTCAAAACAGTGTTAATTAGAAATGCTCTTGCACACTTGTCTGTAGATGGTTAAAAAATTGAGAGTGATAACAGCTTTAGTTAATAATGCAAGAATAGTTTGGGGATTTCTCTCATTTCATGCAGTTTTGGTTTGAAATCAAACAAGAATTAGCAAATGGTGTGATCTATCAACAGCCCAAACGGCAGCTGTAAATGACTTTCCTCGACCCATCTCATGAGGTAAACTTCTTCTCAGCAGGGCTCCACAAATGGGTTTTTGAATTGTTTTCTGTTTTAGGGCTGCACTGTGTTTCTGTATTTTCTGATAAGGGCTAAACTTTGTGTCTGATTGTGTTGTGCTTTTACATCTGAAAGAGGGAGACAGATAGAGAGAAACCACAACAAAGAATTTGATGTTCGTGGATTGATTATTGATTTTTTGGTGTCCATCTTTGTGAGTTCTCTTAAAAGGAGGAGTGGATGGAAGGTGGAATAGTAAAGCACGCAGACCATCAGAAGGGATGTTGCAGAGGGGAAGTGGAGTCTGCATGGACAGTTGATGACAACGGGAGCACCTGCCTTGAAGACAGTGTGGCGGATGGAGGGCAGAGGGGTTGGGGTGATAATGGCACACCCCACTGAGAGTTATTACTTAAAGACTGTGCTGGGATGAAATGACATTGTAATGGGAGGGTACTTTATGCCCTGTTTTCAAGGAACTAGGTATTCTTGCTTTACAGCTTATCTCTGTCCCATTTTTTCTCCTGTAGCTCTCTCTCTCTCTCTCTCTCTCTCTCTCTCTCTCTCTCTCTATATATATATATATATATATATATATATATATATATACATATATCCCCTTTCTACTGTCCCATCCTTTATGCTAAAAAGACTTTTATGTATGCCTGGTTCATAAATTTGTGGGATAAATACCAGAAATTCTGAAACTCTGTTTTAATCTTTTGCTGATATTTGAGCTGAGTGTGTCTGGGCTGACTCCACAGGCATGTGCATGCTAGGGGTACTTTAGAGTCCTTCAGTTAGCTGCATTTGCCTACTGTTTGTGTAATACATTTTCTAGAATACATTTGTTTGTGGAAGAACGGGGATCAGTCATGCAGATGACCCAAGGAAGTGCATAATGGTGGTGTATATTCTCTAATGTGCTTTGGCTGAAGTATTTGAAAAGTACATTTGTACATTTGTACATTTGAAAAATACACAAGGCCTTAGCTGAGCAACAAGTGTGTGTGTGTGTGAGAGAGAGAGAGAGAGAGAGAGAATAGGATCTGGTTTGCAGTAGCCAACTCCTCGTGAGGGCCACACTCATGCTGTGTGTAATAAGTAGTTTCCTGCATAATTGTTTCAGGTCTTATGTGTGGAGGGACTCCTTGGGCTCATACACAAAGGATCGTTAGCTCGGCTGGACACTTTCCTCTTAGATTCAAAAATGCTTTGAGAGACAGCTTTACCCCAAAGCAAATCAGACCAGTAATCATTCTCACAGTGTCTATGTATGGGAGCATATGTGTTTGTATGTGTGTAAAAGAGACTTTCTAGTTTCCTCACTACAGAAATATGTAGAACTATAGAAGGCTAGTCCATTAGCACCAAAAGTATTATTGTTCTGTTCATGGAGAAAGAGAGCAGGTCTGTAGATTCATGACTTATTCATGCCATAGCATCAATGCAAGGTGAAATGTTCTTGCTTCAAGCCAGAGAACAATGTTTTTCCTTTATTCTTTGTTTGTATATGTAATTTATTATACAATTTGGATTTCCTTATTCTTTGTTTGTATATGTAATTTATTATACAATCTGGATTTCCTTATAATTCTGTAACTCAATATACAATTTCCTTTTGGAATTGTAAAGATTTTTAAAACATGCAATCATAAATGAAAATTACTATTATAGACTTAGTAGAATAATATTATTTCAGAGCACTAGGTTTCTTGACAGGATAGTACAGTTTAACACAGGAGTCTTGCATGCAGCAAAAAAAAAACAAAAAACATTGGCAATGGGCTTTTTGTGCTAGCAACTTGTTATGGTGGATATTACAAAGTAGCTTAAAGTAAGTAAAAAAAAAAACTCTTCTCTGATATTAAAAGGAAATGTAACATTCAAAAGTATGAGAAAACCAGTTGTTGCTGTAGGAGTAAATACAGCTGATATCAACATTTAAAAAGGGCCAAGATCTAACATAGCTGGAGCATCATCATCAGTGCTAGTGGACATGATGATGCAGAGCCTATATGTATATGAGGTCTAGTACGTGTTAGAATTATTTCTGTGTCATGGCGGCTTTGAATTGATCAGCTTTCACTCTGGCAATAGTTTGTAAAATACCAAAACAGAAAAGTTTGTACCATGTTTTGCTATTTATGGACAGTTTATTTAGGATAGGATTGAGCTATACTTAATAATGAGGTACTATTTAACTTTTTTCAAGCTTAAATTATAAAACATCTGGATTTTTAGATGGTTTTTGTTCTAAATAATTGCATGCAAGGTTGATGTCCAAAATGATTGAAAATGCATTTTTTAACACATTTGTGCTATTGTGTGTCAATTGTGCAGGTTAGGGCTGTAGTTAAATGATGTCATATTAAAAAAGAGTGACAGTCTGACAGTTTTTTGTATACAAAGTTTAGACAGAAATGCCTGAGATGTGCTGCATCTGTCACTCTCACCATGTGGAGCAAGATTGAATGGAATAATAGAAATCAGGATAATAGTCTATATAATAGTGTATATAACAGTGGTTTGGAGTTTATTTAAATGTTATTTCTAACAGTCTTAAGTTAATGGTCTATGAGTGTGGACACAATACATGAAAGGGTTAAACAGCAGTATGGAGTTTGTTATCACACGCTACTGACATAAATAGCCTTTGTGTATCTTGAATTCTGCCTGCCACCTTACAGATTGAATGCCCCCAATTCCATGGTTACATACAGTATGTTCAGTCTGCCTTAGATCAGTCCTGTTCTACTTTGAGATTTTTGCTGGAAAAAGCAAGATCTTTAGAGTAACACAAGTAGTAGAGTATCTATAATACAATCAGTTCGTTTAGTCAATTAAAATGTTGCATATTAGGTGCCATTACCAGTGTTTATCACTCATACTGGCACTATTACTGTGGGCTTCTTTTCTCAACTTCAGCTCATTGATCCAGTGCTGCTGATGTGCGTAGGGCAAAAAAAGTAGAGTAATGTTGGTGTCAGTAAGAGTCACCATAGATAAACACATAGATGGGTGTGATATGGCTCCGGGGCTGTGCTGCTCTTCTGGTGCCTGAACTGCTAATGTGGCAGTATTTCTCAGTAGGGTCAAAGAAAACTGTCAATCCATACAGAGGAACACAACCAACAACTAAAACCGATCCCAAAACAGCTAATCTTGCTAGAGGTTTCTTTACAAACTGTATAGTTCATACTTCTTATGCAAACCAAATAAAAACACAATTCTATAACTTAACACAGTCTTAAATCTGTCTAACATACACCTGCAAACATTGGACTGGTACTATCCTTGTGGTATGTGATTATTTTCAGTAGAGATTAGGTAAATGAGAGGTCAGGAGGTGATGATAGAAACAGCCGGCTTGTTTCCTCTGGGTGTCACTGATAGCTCTCACCACTGCTGACCTTTGACCTCACTTACAGTGTGTGATCAGCAAACACAGGCCTTTAGAAAGCTAAATTATGACATGATTTGCACCCATTGGGTTTGTAATGGAGAGTAGAAGTTTATCTCACTGAAAGCTAATGAGAATCTATTTGTAACAACAGTCCTTATATACAGAATATGTGGTGATTTTTTTTTCTTAGACAGAATTAGTGTGGTCAAGGGGGTATTCAATTATCATCTTTCATGTATTAAATAGACAAAAAGGATCTTCAAGGGTTTTTTAAGGGTTCTTTGGATAATTGTGGGTTCTTAGCTTTCTTATAGACATACTCTGTTCAACAGGGTTCAACACTGAAGTCTCAAGGGAGAACCATTAACAGTTCTAAAAATTCTAGCATTTATATTTAACCAGACTAGGTTTTTCACATCTGTGCTTTTTGCGAGTCTGCTATCAGTTCAAGTTTGAATTAAGGCACTTCACTGTGACTCTAATTTCTTGTTCTTTTCCTTTGGAATAAAACATCTTTCTTCCAGGTAAATAACACAAATTTTAGTGCCAAAGGTAAATTTATAGTATATGTATTTTAACATTGTAATTACACATATTAATGTCAAACAATAGTTCAAGAATAATTTTTTTTAACAAAAACTGGTGTAAATGTTACTAATTTCTTTTATATTGTACTTATATTCTACAACATGAATGCTCAATATGAAGCCTGACTTTTTGCCAATACTCACCCCCGTAGAACCTTGGGGAAAGATTTGATGACCAGCTTGCCTTCACAAACCCCTCCACACAAATCTGCCAATCTTGCAGACGGTAGTCAGACGGTATCAGTCGTAATTTGCTGCACTGGCACTCTTCATCTCTCAATTACTGCGACTCTCTGAAGGCCAGCCTACCAGCTTAAGGTCAAGTTTTTTGATGATTGATTATAGAGTAACAAATGAAACTTCATTCAGCTACTTTTCGACCTATGTTCCAGCCTGATCACTACAATCTGTAAGTAAACGGCACCTGGTGATGACCACAACGTGGCACTGAGTGTGAAACCAGACATTCTTTCACTTATAGTTCTGGGATATTGGAACAAACTTCTCAACTAAGTTCACTCTGCAGATTCCGTCCCCACCTGCAAGAAACACATGAAGACTCAGCTCTTCCTAAGGCACAAGACACACATTGATACCAAAACACAATTAGCTCTCCTTTGAGTGTGTGTGTGTGTGTGTGTGTGTGTGTGTGTGTGTAGGGTAGACTGGGAATGATTGTAACAGTTTTTACTTTTTGTTTAGTTTCTTAGAAACCACACCACCTAGACCAACCAAAACATCTGCTACAAACTGATGCAATTTTCGTCTCTTAGCCAAATACAGTTAGCCAGGTAGATGTAAATAATCATCAGTCACAATGAGAGAAATGTTACAAATGTTACAGTACTCCAGAACCCATGTAAGGTGTAATCTGCTCTGGAGTGAGATGTGAAAATACTGGAAAGAATATAGAAATGAAGAGAAAAAAAACCATAATGGTATGTATGAGGAAATGTACATGCTTGCAAGATCAGCGGCAACTGAACCTAAACATTTTAGTGCAGTTAACCCCATTCCTATCACCCCTACTTTCCCTTGTGCCCTTGCCAAAATGTTTAACTGTGGCTAATGTTTGCAGCATGTCTGTGTATTAGCACCAAGTCAAACAGTCATATTTAGTTGTTGCTCTCTCTGTTTTATCCTGAAATATCCTGAACTTGCCTATGGTCAGTTGATGTATTTAGTTCTTCAGCTCTGCTCAATATGATGCTGCATATTTGCTTTATTTTCTAAATATCTGTGGATAAAAGCATCTGCCAGATGAATACATGCAAGTGTACAGTATGCCCAGATGCCACTAGTGACATGCAGAAAAAGAAGGCTAAGCATCAATAACATAACTGCTAAAGATTTATTGATGAAAAATATTCTGCACATAAAGCCATTGGAAGCCGAACTTCTTTTAAGGATTTCCATAGTGTTGGATCGTCATCATGTCTGATCTAGTCCAATGTATAAATCATATGCAAAGTTATCATGACAAAAAATGGCCTACAAGATAGAACAGACTAGAATGAACAATAAAAACATGTCTTCTGGGACTAATAAAACATCTTTGTACTTTTTGCAGCACAGAAATTGCTTTAGAGCTGCCCAGTGGAAATGAATTCAAAACTGGGCTGACAATCATACACTTGTTGCCATGGATTTGTGAAAACATGTTATAAGAATTGCTCCCTGCACTTCTCACAACCAAATTAATCTGCAGTTTTGCTGTTCCATGTGTCTCGTTCATTTTTTCTGTAGAGTTTACTGTTAGAGAACTGAACAAACAACAGTAATTGGGTTTGATTAATTTAATCAAATGATCATAGATCATAGATTATCTTTCTTATGCCTAAAGGGAAAACATATATTATATTTATATTAATATTAATAACCATTCACAGGTACTATCATTTTCATACTTCAATATGATATATTTTATATATTTTGGAACTATCTTCTACATATTCTGTTATCTCCAAGTGACAGTAACAACATGGCATTGATGAGATTATAGAAAAATGAGACTTGATATCCAGTTGTAACACACACAGGGGTTCTATTGCCCTACTATTTCATCACCAATACCAACCCTATTAACATCAGATTGAAACCATATTCACCCATGACCACGCGTGTCACTAAGGTATCACTAATCCACCTTTTCCATGGCTCAGTCTATTGACCCTGGTTTCCCCTTCATTGGCTTCCAACAGTGTCTCCATCTTTAAGTATGTCCATGAGCATGAATACAGCTGAGCTGAGATTGTCTCATGTCCATGGAAGTTTCTGAAGTCTTCTGTCTGCTACATTACTTGAAAGGAGTAAATCAATTTCTAATAAACTTCTTCAATAGTACAATTTTGCCTTTCAGTGGCTGCTTTGAAAAGATCCAGTTAGCATTTAGCAAGAGAGACGGAGAGTGAAGGATGATTACAGAGATGTGCACTCCTGAAGGTCACCATTCAGGCATAATGAACAGTGCATAGAAACTCCACCTGAGCTCACCATCCTTTTCACCAACCCAATCTACATTAAGGTGTGCTAATGACAACTTATTGATTTCAAAATAACTGTCTTGACTAATCATTATATGTTTGAGGGAAGATGTGTCTTGCATTCTTTAAGAAGAATAATGTAAGTATATGACTGGAATGATAAATATAAAGCACAATTGGAGCTCTTAAGGAATATGTAATCACCTTAAAAAAGCTCATGTCATTTTCTCATTTGATTGATTTTGCTGATTGCCAGAACTATTGCTGAGACCTTGTTTTTATGTTGTTGAGAGATTTTATTTTATGTACTTTACAAAGTCTCCTCCATCTCCAGGTAAAGATATGTAATTCAAGTAGCTATGGCCATTGAGAATGGTTGTAAAGATTCTAGGTGCCAATTTTCTGAGCATGGATAAAACTGAATTAAATAACACTCCTCAGTTCAAACCGAAAATCTACACTAATCTTTTGATGAATTAGCTATACACGTATATCTATGGTACACTTCTATGTTTCTCTACATGAAGAGAATGTTGCTTAATTAAAGTAGGATAATTATTTAATCTCAGTCAATGGCAAATCCAAAAACTAAATAATTTATTGGAATATGATTTACATTGGGATTATAGATATTATTTGAATGGTGTTTTGCCACCATCATACTGAAATAGCATAAACAACTGCTGTGAATAAAGAATTACTGTAATAAAAAAAAGAGTGGTTAATTTTGTGTTTCTGGAAAATGTCACCACAAGGATGTCTGCTAAACGTCTCTGAACAGTAACATCCTAATATAATAGGAAGGGGCAGACAGGAGAGATTACCTTTAAATATAAGAGGCACTCGCTCACAGAGGCCTACACACTACCTTTTTTATTTGCAAAATTGCTATCATCAAAAGATAGGCAGTATTTGATCATGAAAGTAGTTATGTAATATTTTGAGTGTCATTGTGTTTTCTATGCAGACCGTAAGGTAAGGTCTTGTTTCCACTCAAGGCTGTGTAATCTCAGGTGAACTGCTGTAATGGGATTATAGAGATGCTGCTGTTGAACTCAGCATGGCCCCTCTCCCTGTTCACTCAAGAGACACACAGTTATCACACAACAACAGACTGTTTTGAACTACTTATTAAAAAGGCACAGCATCTGAAGACAGAGACATCCCTGCCAGAGTAAGCCAGTGTTAAGTGCATGGCTGTTCCTGTTGTTTTCTTTAGCATCCACAGAATTCCCAGCATAGTTAAGGTGCTTTGGAAGAGGATTAACAGTTGCTGGCAGTCTTGCAGATTTCCCTCAAGCAAGAAAAGACAAAGAGGAGAGGGAAGCAGGAAAAGAAATTGGGAGGAAGAAGGGAAACCACAATAACAAGTTGTATAAACAAAACCTCAGAGAATGAGAGATGGGAAAAGGTGCAACTATATGACAGTGAGTTATTCCCACATGTGGCAGTGGCTTTTAAACCTTTCTGCCTATTACATCAGATGTAAATACACACCCTACTTTTAATCTTTAACTCTTTATTTACTGTACACACTCCGTCTGTTAGAAACTCCACCAACCTTCCCCTTTCAACAGCTCACTTTCTAGTTAAAAAAAAAATTCCTGCCATATCCTTGATGTTGCTCCCTAATAATCTCTCTGATTTTCTTTCACTTTTTAATTACAACACTAAGGGGCTAAGGGGCTAAGGCCCTCAACAATAAATTTTCCACTCACTCAGACATATCATGGGAATGCTCTTGATACATTAATTTCACATGAAATGTCTGTGAATAAAAAACAATTACACCTGAGTGATTTGTAGTAAGACTGTATCTAGCATTTTGTATGGTTTAAATTCCCAGTACTCCAACAGAATATACCTCTGAGTGCTTACCTATTACTTGGCTTATCCATGCTAATGTACAGAGACAGTACATGCTATTGATTGTAAGTTTATGTGTTTAAATGTGATGTGCTTCTGTAAACAACTTTCTATGGTCTTACACTGTTGTTTTTTTAGATGGTGAATAAATACATTTTTACCATTTACTACTGAGCTTCACTTTTTTTCTAGCAGAACTTGCTTTTAAATATAACATTGTATTTATGGCTGTAGAAACCTGTTAATAGTTGTAAATTGTAGTTACTATGTTCTGAGCTTAAATTTTTTGTCTTTTGTCTTTCATAAAAAAGATATGATGATAATGATGGTTCTTATCTTCCAAAAGAAGTTCTACGCAGAACCCTCTCTGATAGGAAAACATTGTAAGGTTCTGTGATCACCTTTATGAATTTAACTTTTAAGAATCTAAACTAAATCCACAGAGCCTGTCCTGTCTTCTTTTCGGTTCTACTACACCTTGACTCAGCTGGGATTTGACCATCTTTAATTCCTTTTTTTTTAAATTAAAAAATGAAACATATATGTGACTGTCCATTTCTTGGGGTTCTTGGTGAGACAAAAAAAACATCTTAAATAGATCCAGATACATTCCTGTAGTTTTAAGAATATGCAATATTTTCTTGTATTTGTTATAAACAGTCATATTTTCTTTACTGAACAACTCTTATTGTGGTTATTGTTATTGACATAGTATTGACAGATACTGTAGGCGTTGTGTGTGCTTCTCTGCTGTGTCCGTGGTTAGGTGCCCTGTTTCATGTGCAGGGAAACCCAATCTGACCTGTTCGTAGAACCACAAACAAAGGCACTTGACAGACAGCCAGATTTCCTCCCATGACTGCACTCAGGTTTCCACGCTCTCAGTATGTTGCTTGAGAGACGGCAGGTAATGCAAGCTCAGGTGTGCTCAGGGCCATGGCTCCTCCTTTTCCCCTTCTTGCCTTCATCACCCACAGGCCAGCGACAAGCATGGCTCTGTTTCAGCTACTTGCCCTGAAATAATCATCTGATCAGCAATCAGTCACCCCCCCTTCTCAGTACTCATTTCATTTCAGTTCACATAAGAACAAACAGAAGATATCAAGTTACACAATAAGAATGTGCAAAAAAATGAATAATAAGTAACAGCTGAACAATTACCACAATAGTAGAACAATCAGTGGGTCACAGTCCAGAATATCACAGAAAGAAAATGCACAAAAAAGTACGCTATATGGGTTATCTATTTAAAATATCAGACAACTAGCAAACTTCAGCTACCTACCTAGGCTAAAATTACCTTGTGTTGCATAGCATTACCTCCAGTTTAAGCATATTGTGCTCATTCTGCTTTGTAAAAAATAATTAAAGCTTCAACTTAGAATAACACAAACATGGAAGAAATGTAAAATAGAAAAATCAGCTAGATGAGGTTCCTTCGCTGCTTCAGGGAAATTCTTCAGTTGCCTAATCTTATAGTAAAGTTAATGATACTGTATGTTTTTTGTGTTATTACAATACAATTGCAGTGTTACAACAGCTATACAGTAAGGTCCTTTGATACAATATTATTCAAACAGTACTGTAAATATTCTCACAGACTACCATGCAGGCTACAGTATCAAACTGGAAAAAAACACATTTAAAGTATCATCCTGGTTTGAACACTGAATGATACTGCAGAAATACTTTACAGTGTATCTAAAAGGCTTTAAGTCAAATATTCCCTAATAAAGGATTTGCAATATAATAAAGGATATGCAATAACTGCAATATACAAAAATATATAAAAGAAAATTTGTTAAAAGACTGACATGTCTGTGTTCATGCTAGATCTAGTATATGTGGTATACAAAATATAAAATGTAATTACACATATACAGTACTGTGCAAAAGTCTTAGGCACATGCAAAGAAATGCTGTAGAGCAAAGATGCCTTCAAAAATAATGAAATTAAATGTTTCTACATAAAAAAAATACTATAAAGAGCAGTAAACAGTAATAAATCAAACAAAGTCAATATTTGGTGTGACGATCCTTTGCTTTAAAAAAAAAAAAAGTAGTCTCAGGTACAATTAGTGCAGTTTTATAAGGAAATTAGCTGTAAGTGTTACTGAGCATCTTGCAGAAGCAGCCACAGTTCTTCTGGAGACTTTGACTGTCACACTTGCTTCTTATTTTTGCAGCAAAACCCAGCAGCCTTCATTATGTTTTTTGTTTTTGTTTTTTTTGTCTGAAAAGTGTCTCTTATGTAATGTGCTGCTTTCTTTACTGACATACAAACATTTTTCTGTAACATTTAATTTTGTGCTGGAAAACTAATGTTTGGAAATCTAAAACGTTTTGTACTGAATCAATATTGTAGAAGTCATAAAGTTAAAATCTATAACAAAGTTTGTACTAAAAAAAAAAAAGGTGCCTAAGACTTTTGCACAGTACTGTATATCACTGCTAGCTTGGCTCTAGCATAACATTAAAAACTCTTTTACATGTGTAGTGTGTAATTAGAAATAATATAGTTTATTGTCCGATAATAAACTATTTACTTAAAAAGTGAACTGCAAGTTTTCTGCATTGAACTTTACTATATTAAGATAAGGATAAAGATCAAATATATAATCAAAAGATGGACACAAACTACATCGTGCATGATAACCTACACCATCCTGGAAGTGGCCTTTTTGGAGTCAGTAGCATATGTGTGAAACGGGAATAAAACATGACTGCTTCAAGTGCTATATATGTGTCATATGTATGGTTAAATACTAGGGCTGTAAATTTCTCTCCGCACTTTCTAGGTGTACTTTATATACTTGGGAGGGCTCCCTCCCGGCTGTGCTCTATTTTAGAGTGCCCATTTAGTCAGGCCCCCTACCCTTCTGGCAGCTGATGGAAAAGGCAGCGGAACAATGAGCCCCCACTGCGCCTCGCTGCCTGCCCCCAGCCACCAGGGGAAGAGGAAGCAGCAGCCACTGCGCAACACATTATTCCGTCCCCCCGGAACCTGCAGCCAGGCCAAACCCCCCCCCAGGTTCCCTTGGCCCTCTAAGTGCCAAGCCAAAGACTGAGTGACATTTCCAAAGTCCTGACCTTTGTTTTTGCCATTGACTGGGAAGACGTTTGAAGGAGATGCAGTGCACACTGCTTCACTCTCAGCAATGTGCACACACATTCAGAGACATTTCACACAAGTACACACACACACAAACACACACACACAAAACAAAGTAGCATACAAAGTGAAAGATGTGTAGCACTGGTTTTGCATGTGCAGCTACTGTAGAGTTTATTGACTTCTGTTAATGCCTGAGTGCCTGTTGGAAATAAGAGCAAATGTGACATTAAATAAATGTCACAATATAGTTAAATGAAAATCAACAATCATCACCTATGATCTCAGAATTCTATTACAATTGCTTGTTAGCTATGTGAAAAAACAAAGAAACACGTAATTGTCTTATGTATAATTGTGACTATTACAGATTATGCCCAGAATTTAACCTGCTCAAAATCTGCTACTGGAAACCAGATCTCCTAATTAGAATCACAAAAATACTTACACCAGTATTCATTCAGATGACATGGTGCTTACAGGTATGGACTCTCATTAAGGAATGTCCTTTTAAGTTCATATTTAAAAGCGAAGCAGGAAAGGCTCATGTGGAGTAAATGGCGTAAAGTGGTCTGAGTTGCGCTGTTGATAGCTTGTGTTCAGTGCAGCTCTCAGTAGTTGCCTGCAGGTCTAAGGTCTTACTGAATATCGAAGGCCCCATTAGTCATATATGTGGAGCACTGAATGTGGAAGGCCTCATTAGTGATATAAGCTGCTGCCCAGGGCTTTGGTCAAATCAGACTCCTGCTATGAGGCCACACTCCAAGACTTATGACATGACATAGAACTGGACAAGTCAGAGGCAATGCTAATCGCTCAGCTTAATTGAGCGCTATGCTGAGATGCAAACTGCCTTGTGCAATCAAGGCTCATTTAAGCTTCACACCATGTGCTCATGGCCCATGAGGTGACATTTGCTTTTTAGTCTATTATTTTCTGAATATTAACTTTGCTTTCAGCATGCTCCCTGCATGTTCCCCTATTTAATACATTATAATTCAGGTTGTTGATTTTCTCAGAACTCTAGATGTGTGGAAGTGGAGGGGTGTGTTTGTTCATCCTCTGCTTTCAGCTAATCTCTTCCTCCCTAATTCCTAACAGAGTTCAACACAGAGTTCTCGATCTGTGAAATACAAAAAGGGGAGAATGAGATCATGGATGACAATTGCAGGACTTTGTGTCTCAGGCAGAGGTATTCATACTGTGGAGACTTACCATTTATATCAAATAGTCCCTCCATTACACACATATATGGTGTGTTATTGTTCAAACTGGTTGTTGCATTATACACTGCTATGTTATAGACCAACTTAAATCAGTAGAATATAACCACAGGTGGGTAAAGAGCCTGATAACAAAATAACACGTGTAAATAACAGAACAAGAGGAAATTGATTCGCTGACAGATTCAAATTTGTATTTAGGTAAAAGAGTAGCCTTAGGGAAAAAGTACAAAGTACAAAGAACCCTGTACAAAGAACCTTTACAGTTTTCTTTTTAGGACTCTTGATTTAACCTTTTAAAAGAGTGTAAAAAAGTTCAAATTGTATGGGTTTCCTATATAGCTTTTTGCATATCTTGCATAACATTAAAACTCTATTTCGGAAATTTAGCTTAGATCATTAAAGCTGCAATGGCTTAAAAACCCAAATGAATGAGTGCTAAGGAGGAACAGGCTTGTTTGAAAAAGGATGACTGTACATTTACCAAGCTATCATGGTGTCAAACAGTTAATCTGTGGTTCAGTATAGCATGTCACGTATCATCACATGAGTTACACACACACACACACACACACACACACACACACACACACACACACACAGACAAAGCCACATGTTTACAGAGTATCAGGTGTGAGTCCTTACACAGTGAAACTGGCCAGGCTATGGCTATCCATGGAGTGAATCTACTTCTCATGTTAGTCTTTATTGTCTAAGCACTCAGTTGTTTACTGCTCTGACCTGCCTGATGCACGCTCTTATCTGGATAAAGTTAAATGTTTTAGTTATTATTACTGTATATTTCTCCCACACCCAGCTGTGGCAGCTTCATTCAGCACAGCAAACAGGTTTTATTCAGTTGAGGAAAATAATGACACTAATATTGGACACAGCCCAAAAGGACCACATACTGTACATAACCATTTGACTGAGTAATGCTGTTCATAGTGAAGGAAATGCCTTGAAAAACAGCACAAAATGCTCTGAGAAATTACAAAGATTATTTTTAATGGCTTTTAGACTTGGTATTCATTTTTCCAGGGCTGCTCAGGTAATACGAGTGTTAAATGTATAGGTCATACAGGGTGAAGAGTCATTTAGGAAAAGGTTTATCAGAGGCATTGTGTGTTGTCATGGTGGGGAGGGGGGCTGAAGGTGGAAACTGAGACTGAGTGACCTAATTTGATCTGTGTTGGTTTTGATCCGCTCCCTTGCTTGCTGGGGCTGTGACTGTGCTATTGGGAGAATGCTGAACGCTGACCTTAATTGCCTGACAGACAGCTCAGATAAACTCATATCAAACATGGCCGCTGTAACTGTAGACGCTGTGTAATTATTGAACTCCAGGGAGTCAGATAAGGCATCCAAGACTGCAAATCAACAAGCTAGTTATTCATTTATAAGGGTACTAAAATTCATTCTTTAAAAAACAAGCAGATCTTTCAAACCTGCTCAACTTCTTCTAGTCTATTGTGCAACTCCCAAACAGTGAGTGGGCTATCAGATTTTTTTTGTCATATTAATATAAATACACACATTTAAAACCACACATGTGCACAGTTATGGCACCAGCTTTACCTGCCCAAGCCTCCCAGTGGCTTAGTTAGCTTGGAAACACGTCAGCCATGTCAGTTAGTCAGTAAGCCAATCCTGTGGTGGGATGGAGAAGTTGGGGGGGTTGGAGGCAACAGACCTATCCCATAACCAGGCTTGTGGAGGGGGCGGAAAGTCTACCTCATAGCTAAGACAGACCAGGCAGGGATCACTTACAGGCCGCAGGGTGGGAGCATCAGTGTGGCACCAAAGTGCCCACAGTATTTACAGCCCCCCGAAACACACTTCAACAGTCTCAGGTTAAGCTTGCCGCGATGGTGCAGATAATCTGCCTCCAGAGGAACCATCTGGAAAACTGAGCTGCCACTCTCCTGTTGCTGCTTTAGCTTAAACCCACCTACCTGTACACCAGAAGCCGCTGAAACACACTCACACCTTTATAGGTTTACAAATAATCATTCAGAAATGGCTCCTGTTCAGTTTCAATGTTGTTAGTTTTAACTCAGTCTCCTCTGTCTAAAGGGATCAGAGCATGAATAAACTGATTATGTGCTCTCAGTGGAAATAACAACATTAATCATATAATAATCCTGAACTCAACAGAGAGCCAACAGCCGTACCACTCTTCCTCTGAGGTTACAAAGACATTGAATATTTTAATGTAGAGCAGACTCCAGTTGAAATTTTACTCAATCTATTATTTGTCAGTCAGCAGGGCATTCAAGAAATGCAAACACAACTACATTAAAATGGTATTTTACCTATAGATACCAGCATAAGCATTTCCATGGTGTTACATCCTTTTAGATTTGGAACAAGATTCAAACCCATTTAGCAATCTTAGGTGCCCTATCAATCTCTGCTGAACCAAGACATACAATTTCCAGGTTAGTAATTTAATCTAACCCATGTCTTCCAAACTGTGCTCAGTAGATACAGTACGGTATGCTTGTATTTGTAGTTATAAACGATTATAAAGCACTGTGTTTATAAACAGCTGTAAGCCCTTGCAATGGACCCTTGTGTGTGTATGTGTCTTTTCCCTAATGATACCTGAGTGGATATAAGTGCAGGCTGTTTGTTACTCAGCCTCACTTTCCTCCTAACCCACAGCTGTCTATCCTGCCGGCTTTGGAAGTGTTTTCTTTCTTCCTGCTTGTTAAGGACAAGGAGCAATCTTTCATGTTGGATCCGGTGACTGTAGAGAGGACAGAGGGGAGGAAGCAAGTAAGGTGTGGTCAGCCAGGTACATGTGCCTTGGGCTCTGAGTCTCCCCAGAGACACCTGCTTTACATCTCCCTCCCTCCCACTTCTCCATCCATCCCTCTCTCTTTCCCTCCTTCTGCCTCAATTCTTTCTGATAGACTATCAGTGATAGCCAAGAGCAGACTTTCTCCTAACCGCATCCTTTTCCTCATTTGAACTCATCTCTTCTTGACAAAAGCCCTGTGCTCCAGTGTCTAGGTGAGAGTGCTGCATGAGAGCACTTTTTGCCTTTAGGAAATGTACAGTACTTTGATGGCAGTAGAGAAAGACCTTGAACATCGATTACATGTCAGTGTCATGTTGCCACCCCTCCCAACCAAACTTACACGGACCCCACCGGATTCATTACAACAGTTTTGCCTCTGCTTATCCTTCCTTATACATTATAAAGAGAAATGTTCCGGTCATGGCAAAGGCAGATCAGATGGGCATAGTTCATGTGGTTTAAAGAAATGCAGACTGGTTTCTCTATGGAGGTTAATCTGCTTTTTTTTGAGTGTGAATAGAAATCAATGTAAGAAGCAATCTTTGTGTTTCTCATTAGCAGTTGATTGTTGAGTTAATCAGCATTGGTCAACAGCCTTCCTCATTGATCCTGATAATAATCTGGCCAGATGCCTAACGAGGCACTGCATTAACAGTCACCCTGCTTTGATCGTGTTGGTTAACGGTTTGACTTAGTGATTGATGCATTGATTGACTGGCAGTGCAGGCATGGGAATGGGACAGTGCTGGGGTTCTCAGTCTCTGTTCTGATGGACGATAGTAGTGAGAACATCTCCAGTGCCGAGCTTGCTCCTCTTGAGAAAGACCGCTGCGACTGTCAACTTACACAAGGGAGGTCTGCTCAAAACCTGACTGTTAATAAAGCTCTCTCATTCAAAAAGTCATCTCGTTCTCTGAGGAATTCTTAGCCCTTTTTCTTACAAGGCAGATTGTGCTCTGCTTTTCTGAGGGAGAAAAAAGCTGTAAACCATGATCAGTAGGGGGTCGATCTCCCCAATGGATGTCACAGACTTTAACGAGCAGTTTCAGCCCATCTCAAAAGACACATAGCACAGCAGGGTGAACAAAGATGGCCTTTGTGTGTGTTGTGTGTGTGTTGTGTTGTGTTGTGTGTGTGTGTGTGTGTGTGTGTGTGTGTGAATGGTTGTGTGGGTGGGTGGGTGGGTGGGTGGGTGGGTGTTTGAGCTGTTTGGTTACTGCTTGGTAACTGTGTGTGTGTGTGTGTGTGTGTGTCTGTATGTGCACACTTTAGCAAGTCTGGATGGGTAAGTATTTCAACATGCCTGCTCTCCAGGGGTTCCAGCAGAGAGTTGTCTACATTTTGGGTGGAGGGAGGAGGATCAAATTAAGTCATACAGTGTAGGATTTGGACAATTATGTTTAGAATTCTCCATACAATAAATTAAAAAAATTCCTTTCAGCTTAACATCCTAATATGAACATCTTTGCTGGTTGTGAAATATAGCAGAATACAGTTGAGTATAGCAGGTGACATATTACATGGTTATGGCCGTAATCATTTATGACAAAGGAAAGAAGTAAAATTTATAATCTGATTATGTTTTCAGGAGATTATTTTCAATTTCTTAGCCATATTATTTTAGTTTCTCAGTGAGTACCAGCTCAGATATATGTCCATTACTGGGCCAGTGTGACCTGATGTAAATTGGCCCATAAAAAGATGCTGTTAATAGTCCATTATAAGTCAGACATCCTCCATCTTGATCTTGTCCACCTTGATATGTCATTTGGTCAGTATTAGATTTGACATCTTGTGACCACAAAAGTCATCTTTCAACTTCTGCAAAAGCTGTATTAAAATCTTTCATTCTGGCTAAAATCCAGATGTCCCATTAACATCAGGCAAATATGTCTTTTAAATGTCTTTAAAATGCCTTTGTGTTTCACCTGGTCTGGTACAGTTACCCAGACTTTGAAAAACCAAAAGCTTTGATCTAAGAAATCAGTACACTTGATTAGTGAATAATATAATATAATATAATATAATATAATATAATTGCCCTTCTCTTAAAGACCATAATACTGTTTTTTTGTAGTGAATTATCACATTACAATGTTTATCTGAGAGTTATTTGTCTGTTACAAATATGTGCAAGTTATATAGATAAATACATAAGGTTTCAGAATGTGTCCAAGGATGTTGTGTGGTGTTTTAAGAGACAGGCTAAGAGTAAGGGAGAAAAATGAAATAGCTATGTATGTGTGTGTATGTGATTGATCATTCTCTTTTTTCTAATAGCCCAGGATAGGAAAAATGGCCTTCATCCAGAAAAATACTGGAGTAGCCACGAAACTTTAAGAAAAGGTAGATTAGAAAACAGAGACATGGAAAAAACTGTGGCTCTTCATTTATGAATAGAGTATAATATGTTTTGTTAATATTTACAGTATTTGATAAATATGATATTTAACAGACAGCAAAAAAGTAAACAAAAGTCTGATTTATCAGGCAATGGTCAAATAAAGGAACAATCTCTTGCATACAAGTTGCTACTATTAGTCAATCTAGTGTAAGTCTTTTATGGAAATGATTGATATCTCTCTGTTTCCTCTTTGAATGCATATGGTATAAAGGTTTTCATGCGAGAGAGCTTCCAAAATGTCCTTTAATAGGCACATGGGCTTGCATGCATGAGGTCAGGAAAACATGATATCTTTAGACAGAATGAAGCTGCTATAATTCAGGCATCCCCCTGATGATGAGACATTCCATGACAGCTTTAAATTGGTAATGTATTATTCATCATATAGATCTGAGTACTGCTTGGTTACCCTGTGTGTGTGTGTGTGTGTGTGTGTGGTTATTAAGCACTTTATCAAGCCATTCATATTAGTTCTCTTTAAATTCATTAAATTCTCTTTCTTTATATGATTTATAGCACATACAGTCTGTATTGGTTCCCGTGTGCCTCTGATGCTATATGTGTAGCCAGCCTGAGTGGTGCAGCTATGCAGAAATTCTGAATGTAAATGAATCCTTGCACCTGTACTGTCCAATTACCTCCCAAGAATCTCACTACGTCTCAGGATGTGTGGCTTTCTGGAATAACAGAATCGTGGATGAAATGGCAAAATTACCAGCATGCTTGGCAGGAAATTGGAAAATGGGAAATCTGTCTGGTGAAAGTATTCAATTACAGAGATCCTTTTCTGTGCTCAGCCACATTTCAGAAACATGGTAATTTCCGCCTTTCTCAGTGCCTCTCATGCAGAGAACAGAGGCTACACCAATCATGGATTATTATTACACAGAAATGAATGAAACACACTCCAGTTCATGGCAGTACTCTTAAAGATTTTCCTCTAGGTCTTTTCCCTGCTGCTCTGCTGACATGTTTGAGCATGATGATGACTTTCAAATTAAGAAGCAGGTGAGAATTCCACACAGTTGAAGAGCCTAATACTAGCGTGCCCTCATTGCCTTGCAAAAGCAATGCACGTAATCTCTGGTTTGATAATTATGCTCAAAGACACATACACACCAGTCCAATACTGGCAGACTCCATTCTGCATTTCTCTGTCCTGGTGAGCTTTGTGTCTCCTACTCCCAGTCCACCTCTCTCCTGGTGAGAGAGGCCATACATCTGATACCATGTTGTTATTGACACTGGCTGTTCCCTTCAACAAGAGTAAGCGGGAAAATCAATCATCTCCATTAGATGCCGAGAGAGTGACAAGATGGCAATCCCTGGCAAAGGCGCCCTTCTCACCCACTCTTTCTATCTGTGACTCTGTCTCTCTCTTTCTTTTTTTTATTCAGGGCTTTTCTAGGCTTTTATTTTCATTTTGGCCTCTTTCTATCTCTGTCCCCGAGTGTGTTTCTGGCTCACCAGCCATCATTTCCCTCCCTCAAGCATAGGAATTAAGATGTGGCTGTCTGAATGTGTACATGGGTGTATTGTCTAAGCTGGTAAATGTGTGTGTACCTTTCTTGTTTGAGGCAGTGTCAGAGTTTATGAAGTCAATATAACTTCATCACAGTGATAAATACAGATGTCATTGTATTTTAGAACAGGGCATGAATAGGACACACAGACTCACCTGATGGAATTTCTGGGCAATTTACTCAATCATGACCAAGGTTAATGATGTTGAAGTTGTCCATTCACCCTTAACTATGTCATCTATTGATGGGGTGAGAGAAATCTGAGCCAGACTGGTGGTGATCACTGATGCAACTTTAGCTTTAATAAAGCTCCTCGAGATACTGTTAGCATGCTTAAATGCTATTTCAAGGTCTTCTTGAATAGTTTGGTCTGCTTTGCTTGTTAAGAGAAACTGCATTTAGTTTCATATTAAATAATTAAATCTTTTAATCATGTATCTTTCAATATTAACTTTAAAGATTTTGTTAATAGTTTATCTCTAACTTTAAATTAAATTTAAAAAAAAGATTTAATGTGTTTTTTCTTGGCCATTGTTGCAAGACAAACTGAACATAAATTTTGATATAGCAGACATGTGCATATACTGCTTGAAATCCAAACAGCAAAAATAGTGACGCAAAACTATACACTGATTCCATGCAGACTACTCGGCATAGTCTGTATTAGAATAAAAGAATAAAAGTGAAGGAAGTGAAGGAAACAAAGCCATGTACTAAAACGATAGTGTTAATGCTAAGGAGGATTTTACATTGAACTAATTCAACTCCACCTCCATTAAACAAACATAATACCAGGATGATGATGATGATGATGATGATGATGATGATGATGATGATGATGATGTTGATGATGATGATGATGATTATTATTGTTGCTGTTGTTGTACTTTTACTGAAAAATATTTTGTCACATGTATACAGCAGTTAATTACTTTAATTATCTAATTATATAAAAATATTTGTATGATCTGATTTCATGGTCATTTTGCTCATTTGGCATTAACCACATTGCCTCAAATATGTATAACTAGCAACCTTTGTTAAATTACTGGTGGTAAAGGGAAGGTTGAAAACTGGATACAGAAAGCTCTGTGAGAGTGTATGAGTGAGAGGAAGAGGTGAGGAGTTAAAGAGAGAATTACAGTAGTCACAGGGCAGATCAAAACCATCCTCTGTTTACCTTTGTGTACCTGCCAGGATTATGGTTGTAGTAAAACTTGAAGTTTTCAACGAAACACATGTTTGGTGTCAACTTCTTCAGTTCAGCTCAGTCAGACTCAGCTCTTCTCCATCCAGCTCTCTTCCCAGCTGTGAATAATCACAACAGCAAGGCTTTAAGTCCTTGGCCGCTACAGTTATTTCCACATTGTCTTGTATTCTCTGGCTTTTCTCCACACTCTGTTTTGCTCATTCTCCTCAGTTTGGTGTAAATACTGCTTACCACCACCAGCCAATGGTTCCTCCTTTCTGGTTCTTGACTTTACACAATTCACATCTAATCTCTACTTTCATTCATATACTAACTGTTAATCCATTCACTTACTGGACCCTGTTAAATGATAATGCTAAACATTTTGTCTACAGGTAGTGATTAGGTACAGGTACATATTATTCTCATACAATCCATTCCACAGAAAATTATCAACTGATGGATTATCCATGACATCTGTCTCATTTGGCTGGTACCTGGTCTGGCTCTACCAGGACAGAAGTGTTCAATTTACAGGGCAATGCTGCCATCTAATGGACACATGAATAATTCAAAATAGACTATTTGTCAATCTTAATAGTTTACTACTTTGGTTGCTGTTGGTATTGTTTATTTGTTTGTTGATTTACATACTTATTCATTTACTAACTTATTTTAAATTCATTTCTCCATGCAAAATCACTCTGATCAGCATTGGATTTTTGGACAGCATTGCAACCATTTAAAAGTTTAATAGCTTTTCACCCAAAATGTCACCCAAAACTGTTTCTTTATGCACTTTTTACTTACTGACGTACTTCGTATTCTGTGTTTAAAATCGTCCTTTTCTACCACTTACTGATTTAAGGCCTAAGATTTCTATGTATTATGTTAGTGTTCATGCTCACCATCTTTCTCGTCTACTTTTTATAATAATAATAATAATAATAATAATAATAATAATAATAATAATAATAATAATAACAACATTTTATTTATAAGCACCTTTCATGGTACCCAAGGACACTGGACAGGTACAAGAAAAAATAAAAAAAATCATACAGTCACAGTAGTAGTAAGTAAAACATTTAAAGTTTACATTTAGACTATAATAGTCAGTAATAAAAGTAAACAAAGAGGGATACAAATGAGAGTAAAGGGGAAAAATACATACGGGTATATAAAACTATTACATAAAACTTAGCAGACTCAACAATAAAGGGCAGATAAAGATTGAGTGTAAGAGTGGGTGTGAGCAAATACAAGGCAGAAGAGATGAGTTTTTAGTTGAGTTTTAAAATGTTGAAGAGAGGTGCAGGCACAGAGATGGAGAGGGAGAGAATTCCACAGTTTAGGGGCAGCGACACTGAAAGGCCTGTCTCCTGTGGTGTGGAGACGGGAGGACTGGACAGCAAGCAACTGAGTGTCAGAGGACCTAAGCATGCATACAGGTCAGGGGCGTTTCCTCCGAGGAGGCAAGGGAGGCAGTGTCTCCTCAAAAAATTGGATGAGAAAATCGATATTGCAAAAATAAAACGACGCAAATATTACTAAAAATGACTTTAAAAGTATAAAAGTCACTCGTTTTTATAAAGTAACACTGTCCAACAGCGACACCCGCAGGTAAAGTTACAGCGGAGGCTTGCCTCCCCTCAGCCCATTGACTTATAACAGAGACCCCATAGCGTGCCGTGGGTTTAGTGCGGGGTCATTGAGAATGAATGGGGGAAAGTCACGTGAGAGGAGGCAATGCCTCCATCGCGCTATAATTGGATATGATCGGTTGTGATTGGATGTGATAGGTTCGTCCGATAAATCCCGCCTCTTGTTTTCGTGCAAGCTCTCGGTCTGAATGGACAAAATGATGGAGTTACTGACTAATTATAAAGTAACTCACCCGCTTAGATATCACTGCTTTGTGTCACGTCAAAAATGAAAAGTTGAAATGGCCTGAAAACGTGATGACTGTTAGTTTTTAGTGAGCATTCAGCTTGATGAAATGAAAGCTATATCTTCGTGTCTGTGTTTGTGTTTACAGAGCTTTGATGACGATGACCCGAAAATAAGTTGACTATTAAAAAGAACAGCTGAACATCAGTTCACAAATAAAAAAATATTAGTAACACTTTACAATAAGGTGTCATTTGTTAACATTAGTTAATGTGTTAACTAACATGAACAAACAATGAACATTTATTACAGTATTTATTAATCTTTGTTAACGTTAGTTAATAAAAATACAGT
>CM040458.1:11485981-11556017 GCA_022758105.1 Pangasianodon gigas
ATATATATATATATATATATATATATATATATATATATATATATATATATACACACATACTGCCTCCTCATTTTAAAACACCACCGCACGCCACTGATACAGGTGTGTATGGGAGGACAACACAGAGACTTAAAGCCCGGAAGAGATGAGTGTCTCCCCTGCTGAAGAGGGGAAAAGGGAGGGACGAAGCCTGGCAATGTTCCTAAGGTGAAAGAAAGCTGTCTTAGTAAAGTTTTTATTGTGTGGTTGATATGAGAGTGTGGAGTCCAACGCTACACCAAGGCTTCAAATATGAGCTGAGTTGGATGTAATAAAACCTGGTATATATAATGAGTAGTGCCTCGTTTTCTTCAGTGTGGACAGGGATGCAATCAGTATGACCTCAGATTTGTTACTGTTATGCCTCAGAAAGTTAGAATTCATCCTAGTCTTTAGGTCCATCAAACAATCCACTACTGCTGGAGGAGGCCGTGTGTGTGACAGGGATTCAAATTGTTGTCTGTCAGAGAGACCTAAAAATGTAGAGGACAGTACCAGTAAGGCCAACCATTTTTTTCAAGTCTGTCACTGTGTCAAAAGCACTAGTGAGGCCCAGAAGAACAAGTATATTCAGGTTGTTTGTGGATAAGTGATCTTTAAGCTGAGCTGATACAGTATGCTCATGTATCTTTCCAGGAAAGGGCAGGTTAGAAATTGGTCTGTAGTTACTGAGCTCCTCAGGGTCAAGTCCAGGCTTTTTAATAACTAGTGTGATTGCAGCCAGTTTCAAGTTGGTGGGAACAGAACCAGAACTAAGCGAAGCATTGACAGCCTTGGTTATGAGAGGGGCATAATGAAGGCATATATGTTTTAACCAAGGGAGTAGGCATCAGGTCCAGTTGACAGGTGGTTAATCAACTTAGCAACATAACTCTCCTTGTAAAATTATAGAATGGGCTTGTGAGAGAAGAGGGGGGTGAGACAGGCTCATTTGCAGGGAAGCAAGATTGCCAGAACTGCTGATCAATATTTTCTATTTTGTCATTAGAAAATGTCAAAAATTTACAATAGAGCTCTGGAGAAGGTGTCAGAGGAAAACTGTTCAAACCGTGAGGGTAGCGACAGTTTGTTGATGATTGAGAAAAGAGCTCTAGGGTTGTTCCGGTCATTGCTGATGATGGTGGTGGAGTAGTAGTCCATCCTGTCTTTCTGAAGTGCTTCTTTGTACGTTGTGAGATGAGCTCTGTAGGCAAGCACATGCACTATCAGGTCTGTCTTCCTGCTGAGTTGTCAACCTGCTGCTTTCAAACAGTGGAGCTCAGGAGCGAACCAGGGAGAAGGATGAGTGAAGGTCACAGTACGTGTTTTGAGGGGAGCTAGTTGATTTAAGGCACTGGAGACAATGTTGTTATAGTGGATGAACAGAGCTTCTGGGCATGGAGTTGGAGACAGAGGAATAGGAAACCACTCATGCATGTTCATCAGAGCTGAAGGGCAAATGTTTTTTTAAGTTTCTGAAAGTGATATTGTTTTAAGTGTTTGCATGATAGAGAGGGAATAGACAGGTCAAACAACACAGCCTTGTGATCAGAGATTGCAAAACACACATCACTCAGGTTAAGAAGTGTGGTACCTTATGAACACACAGTATCCATTGTATGACCTTAAATTTACATGCTGAGTAACCAATGGTTATATTTGTTAAATTATTTTATAAAACAATCAAACAAACAAACATCAAAGCTCTCATTTGTCCTGAGATCTTTGTTACAATGGTTTCATCTTATCTGTATAAACAATAATTGTCAGTGTCCAGATTTTTAGTTTTGATATTAGAGGTTTGAGCAGGAAATAAATATAAAATGACAAGGTAGAGCAGGGAAATGTTAGATATTCTGTATTGTTTGAGAAAAATATATAATAATAATTACCTTAATTATAGTTCTACTTTCTCAATTTCTGAACCGCCAGAGCTACTGTCTTTGTTGGAGTCTTTCAGCATTCTCCTTTCCTTGCCATGTACAAAACTAACAAAGTCGTCACTTGTTGACTGTGACCTCATGTGGACAACCTACCAAAAAGCTCCCTACTATGTCACATTCAGCCTCTTTCCCATTCCTGTCTTGCTGAGAGCTGAGCAATAGTGCTCTGACGCTGTGAGACGGAGGAGTCAGGCCACCCCATCAGAAGATTTGGGTTGTGGGTTACTGGGTCCACTTCAGCCACATGTGTCGACACATAGCCCAGTGGTTTTGAATTTGAAATTTGTTCCACCTCTGTTAGTACTGTCCGAAGTACTTCCTCTGGAACAGTCTGCAATTCTCAGGTGCCACAGAGTGCAGACTTCACCTTGTGTTCCCATAATACCAGAGTGAGGTGTGCTGGGTGGGTTGTACTGGAAACAAATCCGCTGTTTGGCCAGCTGCATGAGCTTGTTTTGTGTTCAGACTCAGCTCCCTTGAAATTAGTCCCCTGATCAGAGAGGAGCACAAACTGAGGTTTCATAGCAGGCAATAAATCCTTTAAGTGCTATAAGGAAAGAGCACAAATGCTATTTAAACCTGGTCTTGAGAGTCTCTACATATGTGTATGTCTATGTGTTTATGCTACGGATCCATACACAGACTCCAAAGCATCACAAAAGATATGAAGATCATATCTCCTTCTTTATGAAAGTAGGAAGACTGGTAAGTGTTAGCTGAGGAAACTTGCATTCCTATTCCATCCAAGCACCCAGCAGGTCAGCAGGTACGTTGGGGTCATCCCAGCTGTGATCTTTTGTGACCAGAGTCTCTGGACTAGGACTTGTCTCTGGATCATCTCATGTGATGAAGGTCAATACAGTATGTACCCCAACGGGTCATATCTCCATTCCTCGTAGCTATCGGATTTAGCTTCAGATTTAGTAGGTGAATTTAGTTCTGTAGTTCTGTGTTGTTTTATGTAGCACCATGGTCCTGGAGGAACATTGTTTCGTTTCACTGTGTACTAACTAGCTGTATATGGTTGAAATGACAATAAAGCCTCTTGACGTGACTTGACTTGAATTTCTGGGTATCTGCTGACGTGCTAATGAATCACAAAGCCCCCCTGCTGCTAAGTGAGCTTGTCCACTGGACTCTTTGCTTCTTCTAGAATAGGCAGGCTCTGTAGACAATTGTCACCTTGTCTACACTGTGACAAGACATGTCTTTGGATGGCAGGGTACAGCAGGGGTTACAAATTCCCAAATGGTAGAACACTAGAACTGGTATGTGGAGGGTAATTGCTCAGTATTTAGGTCTCTCCACAGGAACCTCCACAAGATCTTATCTTCCTGTAGCAGGTGAACCTGAAGGAACATTTGCTTAATGTCTCCACACTGTGAAATCTGATGAGTTAAGTTTACTCAAATCAATTAAGGAAGCAGATTGCCTTAAACCATTTAATGTAAAGATTGCTTTGAGTACAGCTAACTTATAACAATTATAGTTTACTTAGCTTATTCTTTGTCACACTTAAATCAACTTAAGGTTAAGGTTAAAGAACTAATTAAGTCAATTTTGAAATGCTCTTTAGTTTATAAAGCTATGTTAAAAATAAAACGGCTCACTCACTCTCAGTAACTGCTTTATCCTAAGGGCAATTTATCCTAGCCAATCTACCTACTGCTGCTTCACCATTCCACCAAAATAAAACAGTAGCCATGAGCGAATATTAATGTTCAAGCATTAAAGGTAACTGTTTTGCCCATTCAGGCATGATAGTCACTTATCCGGACCTTTATAAGGAAGGGATTTTATGTAACTGGACATTTGCAAATTTTAGGTGAATACCTATGGCCTATATTGTTCACTATTCATTAACTGAAGTTAAGTGAAAGAACACACCAACAAGGTTTTTGTATGAGGTATTCTGGAGAAATTTGAAAGAAGAATTTGGTCTAGGTTTAAACTAACATTATTTGAGTTATTAAAACTTGAGTCACATGAGTTGTGCTTACTTAAGATTTCACACACAAATGTAGTAACTCGGTTAGAGTTACTTCAGTTCTTCAAACAATGTTCAGTTACTGAGTGCTCATAACAAATTACAGATAAGTACATATAACATTTAAACACATTTGAGTGATGATTATTCATCTCATTTGGTCATTTCCATTGTTAGGTTTTACAGTGGTGATTTGATGTTCTCTGAAGCACAAGGTCAGGCCAGGAAGGACAAAGCGGTTGAGACTCTGAAAACTACGTTGTTGTTTTTCTTCTTTCAGCTGCCCCCATTAGGGGTCACCACAGCAGATCATTTGTCCGCATATTTGATTTAGCACACTTTTTATGCCAGATACCGTTCCTGATACAACCCTCCCCAATTTTATCCTTTGGACCGGCTTGGGACCAGCACTGGGAATGTACTCTCGTGTGCCACCCCAGTGGCTGTGGTTGGTTCCCAGGCCGGGAATCGAACCCGGGCTGCAGCAGTGAGAGCACCATAGCCTAACCACTAGTCCTCTAGGGGCCCCTGAGACACTGATAATTAAACTCTAATTAAACATAATTAAACATAACCCTATTTCCCCTCCATCATAATAGGAAGTGCCACCTGATCTGACGAGACCCAACACTTGTTGACATTTGCTGCAGTAGCTTTAATTGTCTTTTGCAGTATTGTTTTAAGTACCATATTTTGGAAAGTATGCATTGCAAAGATCGACAGTTGTAAACCAGTCACACTGCATGGGGTTGCATGGGTACAAGGACTTTTGGCAATTTCAGCATGCTGAATGGCAAGCTTTTAAGAACCAGTTAATTCCTTCCCCTTTCTGTCATGTCCTTGTCCAAGAGGGAGCGCACCTCTTGCTATAGTGTGGCAAATTTGACTGGATCTGTAACTGATGAGTTCCTGAAAAGGTTGGGGGATGCTGGTGAATCCTTTATTCCTGTGACATTGTCGACAATTGGTCCGAGGTGGTTTCTGCCTAGTGAGCAATGTTTTGGCTGTGAAGCGTCCCACTGGCACCTGACTGTCATAGTCGGGCTCTGTGGGATTCCTTAGCACTCCTATGCCTGCACTAATGTCTGATTCCATGTAAGTGATAATATACCAAAATATAAGTGTTAATTAACATAATATGGGTCTATTTCTTAAAAATATCATGACTTCACTGTTTACTTTTAAGTTAAAAGTAAATGATTTGCAAATGATTTGATTTTTAAATTAATTTCAAGGACAATAACTTGACCTTCCATTATTTATTATTCATACCACAAATTTGCTAAAACAACACAAAATATTATAAAATGTAGTTAAAAAACTCCTGAATAACAGGGTGGACTAAACACGAAAACAGCAATGATTTTAATTTTTTGCAGATAAATTTTAAGAAACTTTAATCATATTTAAATTAATTTATATTTAATTTAAATCACTTTTAATCATATTAATGCTCTGTTTAGCACAAACCTGCTTTTCTAAAAATGAACAATACTGTAACATCCATTTTAATGTAATAATCTTTTTTTTTTAAATGACATCTCCATAAAACATTGATCACAAAAAAAATTACATCTCCCTCACCATCGAGTTTGACAAACCTCTAAGTAACATGAAAAAATATAAAATGTATTTTGAAATATCAAACATGTACAACAGCTATCAAAATTTCATATTAACACTGTTTAGCACAAAACCTTTCCTAAAAAGATCAACAGTGTAACACAAGTGATTTTTTCATGTGATAATCTGCTTTGTTTTTTAAATGTACGTATCTCTCACAATTGACTTTCCAAACCCAAAACAACATTAAAAATGCATTTTAAACAAACCAATTATTTCTTCTGATCATGTCTTGTAACCAATTATTTAATCTAGTCTTCTTTAAGTCTTGTATTTTTCCAGCAGATTTTGCACATATTTACATGTGGCCTGATCTTTTACTGAAAAGATCTTTTATTGAGAACTTGTGGTTCTTGCATCAAGCAAATCATCTGGTCATCACTGTATCAACTTACATCCTGATGGGGACTTGGCTAGGAGTATTTATTGTGCCCAATGCGGTGCAAGCATTTCATCTTGACACTCATCATGTTCTCATCAACATCTAAAATGATTCCAGGGTATGCCTCCTGGTCATATTTGATCATACACCAGTTACCTATATTGTTGATGTTAATGGCTTCTGGTCTCAACTTAGTTCTAGCTTGATAAGGTTTTGGAGCAGCAGTATCCACGCCAAGTGTTGCCTCACTCATTCCAAAGCAGTCACAATCTATTTTTCCTTCTCTGAATTTGCATACACAGCTGATGTCATGACATTTAATCTAGCCTGGATACACACTGATGACTTGGTGCATCCTCATGGTCCCTTTTATGGCAGATAAAGGGAGATTCTAGGATATATAAAATAGTAACAGTTACTATATATATATATATATATATATATATATATATATATATATATATATATATATATATATATATATATTATCTGCTTTTAGTATTTTAGATGAAAGCTGTAATTAATATTTCTCAATATAACCATTATGAATTTAAAAAAACAATATGATTTCATGTAAACAGCAACTAAAAATATACCTGATTCAACATCATTTTCACTGATGTAGAAGAGCTGAACTGTACTCCAACAAGCCTTCAGTTTCTGATACAGAGTAAGTGCATCTTCCCCAAATGAACCATTCTGTCTGTTGCCCTCTTAAGTGTCCCACCTACTCCATCAAAGGCCCCCTCTCCATGGCTGGCCTTGAAGTAATGCCAGCTTATTTCTTTGAAGCCCAATTGATAAGGGTCTGTAGACAGCTTGTAAAAGTTTCCCTTTTGCTTGTATTGGGTAGAGGGACCATCACTAAAAAAGTGCAACTGGTTTATTTCCTCAAATAGGACTGAGATGGGCCCAAATAGCTTGAGGATCTTGATGGTGAGATGGAACAGAAGGTTACTGGTTCCTACTCATTGCATGTATACAGTACCCCAGTGTGCCTGTTGGAGTGACCCACCAAAATGCACAGACTGAATTTCTTTGGAATATTTGCAGGTGTAATTTTTGCTAAAATCCACATGAATCAAGCACTGACTTGATGTCAGATTCTCTGTAAAGAGAAGTTCTCTGTAAATTCTGTATTGCCATCTAATATTGAATATGTTTTCTGAACTTGAAGAGGCAGTCATGCAATTGACTGACTAATTCAGGCTCTGTGCTTGTAATGTCTTTCTTGATGGTATTGGACCATTTTCCTACATCTACCTGGTTTATTCTTTCTACTAACCGTTGAGTGAACATAATTTCTGAGCTGGTAGGTGGCTTCAGAGTTACAGGAGTGGTAAGATGGCATTCCAAACACTCACCATACGCACAGAGTTTGAACCGGGCATTGCACATGGTTGAGTCTGCCATTTCTTCAATATTTGCTGTAGACACAAGTCCACAACGATAAAGAGCATTGGTCATGAACTGCAGATTTTCATGTGTTTTGCATTGACAGGTTTCAGCATCCATGGGTGCAACCACCCAAAATGGCCTGAGAGCACAAAAGAAGAAGTAGGAAATATATCCCTGGTTTTCAGCCAAAAATTTTCTGTGGAGATTCTTCATGGTGTCAGTGAGCAACCACTTTTACATCTTTTTCTTTTGTCTGGTGATTGTTTGTTTGCAGCCTGTTGTTATGCGACCCACATCATCTCGTGAAGAAAAGTGTTTGACTCTGTTCTTGCTCTCTGTAGATACCTGGTTCACTGTCTTGCGCTGAAAAGAGGAAAGGCCACTTTCCAATTTTCCTGTCTGCTTTGCTGAAAATCCTAGTGTTTTCTGTGCAAACCTCAGATGCCTGTACTTTTTAACAATTTTCCCCAAAGTTGCTATGGCAATCAACTGCCGCTCTTTCTCATGTCTTGCACTTCTGTATTTTTGTTTAATGTCCTCAATAAGAGAAGTTTGAAAGAGAAGAGTTTTTCTAATTGTTGGGTTGGCACATTGATGTTTTAACAAAGCACTGACTGTGGAACGAGAAGATCTGAGGTTACCACTGAGTCTAATGCACCTTTCCTTATATTTTGTCCTTTTTTGTTTCTCCTTTTGCAGTTGAATTTTCTATTTCATTTTGCGGCCTTCTTTTTGTTTTTCTTCTTTGATTGTTACCTTGATGTTGTTGCCTATAACACAAAAAACATAAACTCAGGGAATTAAATTTTTAAAATATCAGCAGTGGAAACATGGGTCTTAATGTAAAAATATACATATCTGCATTTTAAAATCTGAATTACATAATAATCTGAATTACTCCTACTGTACACCTATTCCCATCTTGATGTTCCTTGGACTAGCTTTGCTTTCAGGAGTTAATGGTGGAGTGTTCTGTTGCAGAAGTCTGGCTTGGGCTCTACTTTTTCTTTTAGATTCTCTCCATTTCTTTCTTAAAGCTCTCTTTTCTCTTCTTGTTTCCTTTCTCCCTATTTCTCCACCATCTTTCTCTTTCTGTAGGTATTGTCTCCTTTTCTCTGGGTCAGAATGTCTGCATTCCCTTTAGCGCCTCTGCACTTCAGCTGCACTCAGACGCATTCTTAAAGACAGAGATGCTAAAAATATTTCTACTCCTTTATTATAACTTCTAATTAACAATATAAACAATTAACCTACATAATGTGAGAATACTCCTGACATCCACACCTGAGATGTCCACTCTGTTAGGTACATGTTCACCCTGTTAGGATTACTGAGACGATGGGGTGGACCACAATGAGGTAAAAATAGCCTCTGTAGGGTCTGTGAATGGAATCTAGCAAACATAGCTCTGAATTTATGATGGTTTTGTCCTTTTTCACATGAATATTAAACATTTTTAAATCATGGTTATTTTCTTATGTAATCCCCTAACAGAGTAGACATGTTATTCTTGACCACACCTGACTAATACCCTAAAATTAATATAAACAAATATTAAACAGCAGAGCTTAACACTGACCTACAAGTGATGGTTTCCCTCCACAAGTCTGATGACACATGCAGTGTGTGATGCCATCACACTGTACAGATCCTCAATTAAAGGAGCAGCAGCATGACATTCGGGGTGGACACACAACTCAAGGGACACACAAAAAACCTCTACTATCTTTATTAAAATTAAACAATTACAAGAAGAAAAATATGTTATTAGGATAATTTAACCATAGACATTTAATAGACTGAAAAAAAAAATTTATTTTTTGCACTTAAATTTGCCAATGAATTTTAAAATGCAGCTCTGGGGACATGAGAAAATGAGTCCAGTTCATTAAATAAAAATTCTTTAAATTAGTATAATTTGACTTTTAGAACCGGAGGAGTGTGCAACATAATAAAGAACTCTTTAATCTTTTTACATAAACTATTAGGATTTAAATCAGCTTATATTTAATATGGTTAATACCATCACTTGTACAGGGGACTTAAAAGTCACAGAATTGTAGGAATGACCCATATATGAAAAAAAAATGGCAAACTGGAGTTTGTTTTTTTTAATTTTCGCGTTTTAATTTTAATTTTATTTTTTGTCACAAAATAGTAATTACGTGCTGCTTTTAAATACACCTTTGAATCGAACCAGGGTTACATCCGGTAACTTTTTTTTCTGCACTCCTTCTGTTTATGCATGCTAGGGATTTTCGGAACGCTAGAAGGCGTTTTTTGAAAAACCAGCTTGCCAATACGCATGCGCAGTGAAGATCAGCCCTGGGAGGCAGAGACGCATGCGTGAAAATGGTGCGCATGCGCGGTGTGCAGCGGGCAGGAGACGCAGCTCGGGTGGTGACAGACTCGGGGAAGAGCTAACAGTGAACGGCGGACGGGCGACTGGCAATGGAGAGAGGGGACGGTACAGGGATCATTCTGGAGCCACGAGAGCATGTCGGTGATACCGAAAGACGCCGTTTGCACGACTGTTCCTCTAGTGATCTTTTGAAACACACGTAGGAAAGATTAAGTGGACGACGGTGCTGATTTTTTGGACACAACGGCGCGGTGGTTTGGACAGATTAACATTAGTAAAAAAGGGGGAGAATTAGGTGAGCAGTCATTTTCGCTTTCAGAGGTTCCAAAGCAAGACAAAAACAGCTAGCCCACTGTGGAGCACACACACACCAAATACACTTACACTTTGTTTCTCAGCATGTGTCAGTGTTTTTAGGTAACAGATCATTCTCCCAGGTTGATTTAACTGGGCTTTTTGTTCTCTTTGTATGCCTGTAAGTCGTGTTTACTGCAGTGCTTTGATTAGAGCTTAGTTTGTAATGCCACAGTATTATGACCAGGCTAACCTAATCGGCCTCGGGGCTGCTTGCTTATTTTATTATTTCTCCTAGAAGCTCAACTTCTTGCTAGTTTGCTTTATGATCGTTAGTGTCATGTGTGGATTTGGAAATGTGACTTTCTGATGTGTCCGGCATGTTGCAGGAAGCAGACACCATATCATGCCCAGACTCGTTATCACTCCACCTCACATCAGGCGTTAAACCATTGTAGGTTATTATTTATGCGTGTTCAGCTAGGCTTGGTAGTAAAAAGTGCTCCTAAATCATGGGGCCAGGTGACATATTGTTTATAAGAGTGAACTTGGATGACCTCAGTGACCCAGTGAGTATGTGGCAGTGTTGAGCAGCTTGTGTGTTGCAGAGGAGTGCAGATCTGATCTATTATATATATATATATATATATATATATATATATATATATATATAATTCAGTGTATTATGTATTATTTTTATATATATATATATATATATATATATATATAATACATAATACACTGAATATATCATGATGATGTTTCCCACATGTAGCATGTTGGTGTAGAGAGCTGTGGGACTCTTTTGCATTAATCAAACCCTATGGACCTACACACTGGGGTCATGTCAGGCCAGTTCAACTTTCACTTTTAACATTCAGAGACACAGAGGCCTGTTTACACACCATGAGATGCATTAAACATGGAGCGTTCAGAGGTCTATATCATGATCATACATCTTTATCGGTTTGTACTTCTACAGTCTGGAAGCTTCAGGGTGCAGTGTGTAATTTGTAATTTGTTTGTAATAATTTGTAATAAGTTTTATTAAGAATTATTAGAACAACTGTAATTAACAATATCGCCATGCACTAGATGTCTTTTATTTTAGGGATCTGGTTACGCTTTACCGGCTGAGCAGTTTTGCTCCATCCCAATCTTTTTCCCTAAAAGGCTTACGAGATATACACAGTTACAGCAGAGGGACTGGAGTCGGTTGAGAGAAAGGGTAAAAGTGTTAGGGATTTCACTGCAATTCACATTCACCTTGTAGGCAGCTTAGAGCTCTCAAAATGACAAACCGCTCTTTTAAGGTTGAGTGTGTCTGATCTTTGCCTTATGAATGCCTTATTCAGTTTATTAGCAATGCAAATCGGTCAGTCAGAAACTCTTGACAGATGATCATCTTTGACCAGCACTTCATAAATTGTTTCCACTTGCCTTAGTGCTTTATCTCCTGCAAAAGCACCGTGAGTGTGTTGGTGGGAGAGAGCAGATTGATGGAGAGGCAGACTCTTTGTCAGGGTGGGATGTACTATCTTACTGAAGAGAGGGGATGTATTTTCATAAGTGATACTCATGAGAGGTGTAGTGTCTCTTCTGTGTGTGCAGCATAGTCAGCGAGCTTTTCTGTTGAGAATCAGGTTGTGTGTGCACGTGGTTCTTTCTGGGGGTGTCAGGGACAATGTTTTCAGCAAAGTCTATGGACACATGGAAGGAATGAGAGAGAGGGATTTCCCTTCTGGCACAACCTCATTCTGTGTCTGTGTTAATGTGCTTCAGAGATCAGTTTGTTAAACACCCCCCTCACCAAACTAACAGATGGAACAATCTTGATGTAGAGGTATTTATATGAGAATATACTGAAAGAATGAGATGCTGCTCATTCCTCTCTGTGTGAATGTAAAAGCCTTAAATCAGTTCTGAGAAGTAAGAATTTCAATAAGATAAAACTGAATGATTTCATTAAGCCTGAACTTCACAGGGATCTTTGTTTTAGTATGAGGCAGCACAAATGATCACTATTTTAATTTTAATGGTGCACAGTAAATATTCTTTGTTTAATACTACATTTTATTCCTGCCTTTAGGAAAAACTGCCATTAATTGAGCACATATCTGTTATTGATACTATTCTGAGTCATTCAGTCTCAGCAGTGACTTTTCCAAGACAATATGCTATAATAAAGGTAATATGCTGTATTGTGAAAAAAGGTGTGTGTATGTGTGTGTGTGTATGTGTGTGTGTGGCTGCACAGATACACACGAGTCATATTCTTTGGCTTCTTATAGTTAATGTTGCGTCAAGATCACTTCCTAACACTCTCTCCTTTCTTTCCCTGTCAGGTTCCTCAGTATGAATCGAGATGGATGGAGGAATAAAGCCAGTGAAGATGATGGTTGGGGAGGAAGGGTAAGAGTGCGTTGTAGATTGTCTGAAAGGACACGTTGCTCATTGTGGATGTATTAGACATTGATTGGCATGTTTAAACTAGACTGCATCGCTAAACAATTTTTTTTTTTTTTTTTTATAAAATTGACTTAGGCTGCTCAAATCCATTTTTGGCACATCAACTAAGGTAGAAAAACATTCTGTAGACTGCACAGCAAAAATGCACACTGACTTAACCAATCTCACTTATTTCGATTAGATTCAATTCACTTTGTATGTGGTTTCAAGCCCCTTTCAAATCCTGGACATGCATCAAATTTGATTTCATGGCTTAAAACCAGCATGAAGGCAGGTTGGGTACCTGTGCCTGGAGCAATAACAAGATTTATTTCTTTCTTTGCATTCTTTATTTTAATATTTCTTCAGGTTTTGTCGCTGTTGTCTGTGCCAAATACATTCAGAATCATTACCTATTTAAAACATAATGCAGGGTGAAATCTCCATGTTTGTGCAAAACCAAATGTAACTTGTATTACAAAATACACTTAAAAATCAAGAAAAAATAGGCTACTCATAGGAAGCAGGTATCATGTTCTAAGTTCATTTTAAGACTGCAGTTGTCCTTAGATGCTCCGTGTCTGTAAATGATAGCTTTGTTAAAAATGTTCACATGAATTGACAGGTTTTGGCATGGTGGTACAGGCAGAGGTTGCCTCTGTATGTTGGGCTTTTCCCTCTTTTGTCTGTTTATTGCTTCAGACTCAAGTCCCGAATCCCTGAGTTCTTGCCGTTACCATGGCAACATGGAGCCGCCGTGCCAGCAGGTCCGCGCTTCCAAGTGCGTTGAATGTGTGAGGCGTAATCAGACGCTCGTCAGCCAGACACTGCCCAGTTTGTTCATTGTGTGCATTTCTGTCTGATTCAGCCAGATCATTTCAGGAGCTGTGACTTGCTCGAAGGTTTCTCTCTTTAAACGTGAAGAGGTCTTGGTTAATGTGTACTAGCAAGTGCTTTTGTATCAGTTGATACTGTTCAGTGAACATGTGTGTTTGTGTGTGTGTGTGTGGGTTCAGGGGGGCTACATGGCTGCTAAGGTCACAAAGCTGGAGGAGCAGTTTATGAGGGATGCTCCCAGGGAGAAGGAAAAACAGGGGACCTCATCCAGCATCTTCAGCGGAGTGGCTATCTATGTTAATGGATACACAGGTCAGATAAAACACTGCTTACTTTCTGGAGTCCAGTTGGCACCTTTTGTAAAGATTGGTAAAGAATTTTAAAAATGTCACATCTGAAACAGTAAAAATAAGAGGACTATAAACTTTAATTCAAAAAAAAATTTTTTTAAACAAATAATGTCACTCCTGCATTAAGTACATTGTGCAACCTCCCTTTGCCAACATACAGCACAGAGTCTTCTACTATAATCCTGATGAGATTGGAGAATACAGAGGAAGGAATCTGAGAACAGTCCTCAATACACAGTCTCTCCAGATCCTCCAGGGTTCTCAGTCCTTTCTTGTGGACACTCCCCTGTAACCTATCTTACAAAAACCTAGTTCCAGTCAAAGTTCCAGTAGCGTGTAGCAAACTTTTTTTTAATAGGTTTTAAAAAAATTCCATGTGAGATTAAGTTGATTTCCATAACCTTTTTACCCATCCTTACTAAGGGTGCCAATAATTCTGGTGTTGAGTGTGTGTGAGCGAGTGTGTGTGTATATATATATATATATAAGTCTGCACACCCCTGTAAAAATTGCAGGTTTTTGTGATGTAAAAAAAAAAGAAACCTTGATAAATCGTATCAGATCTTTTTCCACCTTTAATGTGATATAGCAACCAACAAAAGTGAAATTTAAGTGAAAAACAAATATAAATGTTTTGGGGGAAAAATAATGACCTGCTTGCACAAGTGAGCACACCCCTTAACTAATAACAAATTAACGAATAGTTAAAGTACATTTTGCTTGTACACCACTCAGTCCTTTTGGGTGAGCATACCAACTTAGCACTTATCTTGATCTGGAAATTTTATTTCACTCTTCTGTCTTTACTTAATCTTCAGCTGTCTAAAAGAGGCCTGCAGGTTTTGTGTCCAAAAATAGATTGGTATTTGGAGCTATCCCAGATTCTCTCTATCTTAACTAGAGCCCCAGTCCCAGCTGAAGAGAGGCAGCCCTATAGCATGATGCTGCCACCACCATGCTTCACCGTGGATATAGTATTCTTTGGGTGATAAGATGTTTTGTTTTTGCGCTAAACATATTTTTTAGAATTATGCCCAAAAAGGTCTATATAGGTCTCATCAGACCATAGCATTTTTTGCCAAATAGTTTGGCAAAATTAGGGGTCTTGGATTTTTTTTTTTTTTTTTTTTTTAATAAATCAGTGAGAGAAGGCTTCCGTCTGGCCACCCTAACCCATAGCCACAGTGACATTCTTGTGAAGAATACAAGAGATTGTTGTCACATGCAGGGCATAACCAGTACTTGCCAGATATTCCTACAGCTCTTTTAATGTTGCTGTAGGTCTCTTGTCAGCCTCCCTGATAAGTTTTCTTCTTGTCCTTTTGTCGATTTTGGAGGAACGTTCTGTTCTTGATAATGTCACTGTGGTGCCCCATTTTCTCCACTTGTTGATGATGGCCTTCAGGGTGTTCCATGATACATCTAATGTTTTGGAAATTCTTTTGTACCCCTGTCCTGATCGATACCTTTCAACAGTGAGATCCTCTACATGCTCTGTAAGCTATTTCATGGCTTCAGCAGTCATATGAAACCAAGAGTATGTCAAGAAAATCCTACAGCAACAGCTGATATTTACTTGGGGTTAATCAGAATCACTTCATTGATAACGTCTATGATAATTACTTTTCAACATGAGTTTGAATGTGATTGGTTAATTCTAAGAACAGCCCCATTATAACAGGCTGTGCACACTTGTGCAACCAGAACTGTGTAAAAGTCTTGGAAACCCTACATTTTTATATAAATTTAATCACTAGGCCCTTTTGTGCCTTCTTTTTTGTACATTCACGTACCAGTAGAAAAGGAACAAAAACTGACATTTTATTTCAAATGTTATGTTTCAGAGAGATTTTTGTATTTCGTTAAGCAGTGAACCATATTGGATAACTGACAGTGTTTCTGATTTAAATGTCATCAAGGCTGTCTGGAATTTTACCTGCAGAGACTGTAGCAAGTTCTGGAAGAAGCCTGGAACAACCGACCAGCCAATTTCATTAAAAACCTTCATGACAGTGTACCAGAGAATTTATGCAGTTGTAAATGCAAAGGCAAATGATTTGATTTAATATTTTCATTAAAGATTTACTGTTTATTGCATAACGTAATAATTATTTTGACACTTGATTGGGACTTTTGCACTATATGACTTTGCATATTTCCGTGTGAAAACACACTTGGATTTCTCTTTTTTGCAGAACCCAGTGCAGATGAATTGCGCAGACTAATGATGCTACATGGAGGACAGTATCATGTGTATTACTCGCATACCAAAACTACGCACATCATTGCCACCAACCTGCCTAATTGTAAAATACAGGAACTGAGAGAGGAGAAAGTAGTACGGCCAGAGTGGATCACTGACAGGTGTGTGTGTCTGTCTGTGAATGTGTTGTGTCTCTGTGTGTTTTAACTTGTTAACAAGTCAAGTGTGTGTGTGTGTGTGTGTGTGTGTGCATGTGCATGTGCGCGCCTCTGTACGTGTCTCTTTCAGTGCCTGTCTGTGTGTGTGTAGTTAACTAGTCAAGTACATTAGGGACATTTAGGAGCATGCCCTGTCCAGGGGTATAAAACCAATTTAATACCTCTCTGCTAACACAGTACGTTTACCTTCTACCTACAAACGAACATTTTATTTGTCTGTGTCGTTTTAACAAACGATATTAAAAGTTTTTTTTTTTTAATTGTTGTTGTTGTAGTACACTGACAATATTTGAACATTTTTTGTGTGGTGTTTGAGCCTGCTATTTAGTTTGTGCGTGTACATGCTAAAGCCTTGTGTTTGTCATACTGTTTCACTTTTAGCATAAAGGCAGGGCGGAAACTCTCATATCTGCAATATCGGCTATATGCAAAGCAGAAGGGCCTAAACTTCACCAGTGTGCGACCTTGGCAATTGAAGGAGCAAGCTGGGTCTGGTCAAGGGCCATCACAGTTCAACCTGAACCTACCACAACAAAGCAACCTCCATAATTTCTCAAACCCAGCTCTCACAGTTACTCAATCAGCACCATCCAAACCTACCGAGAAAACCAATCGGCAGATGGTAAACAGACTGTAAGTAGAAGCTTTGTATGTGTTATATATGTGCATTTGAGAGACCGTCATGCTATTCATGTTATTTCTTCTCTTCCTGACCTCTTTCTGTTTTGCCACAGGAATGGCTCCCATATAAGTTTTTCTAAGGAGGAAGGTCCCAAACTTAATGGGGTTCATGATGGGTACAGATGTAACAGTTCTGCTGCTACTTTTCTAAAAGGATCAAAGGACCATCTGCAAAAAAATGGTTATGTTCATCCTCTGAATGGTGCCTTAAAACAACAAGACAATGTTTCTTGTTCAAAATCTACACACCAAGGAGCAGAGTTCAGGTGCCCTCAACCAAAAGCTGAAGAAATGGGGATGTCTAGCTGCCCTTCTTCTAGTGATCTTGGCTCAGATTTTACAGAATCCTTAGCCAGCAGCTCACTAACAGCCAGCCCAACAAGGGCCAAGCGAATCTCTGATTCTTCCATGCTTTCAGAGCCACCCTCAGCAACAGTCGCAGCTATTCAGGAAAAGCAAGTAGATTCAGAAAGGTCGCATGGACAGGATGAGATTAGCCGAGTCAGACTGAACGGGAGTCACCATATCGCATCGAATGTCACCTTAACAGGCAAACAGTCAGCACAGGGCCCAGAGGCTGGGATTATCTCAGAGTTCTTCTCTCATTCACGACTCCATTACATATCTACATGGCGGAATGAGTTCTCAGAGTATGTGAATACCCTTCAGAGCAGGCGACGGGCTGCCGGGGGTGTCGTGTTCTCTGGAAAAGATAAGCTGAAGAAGCTTAGAACTGACCACTGCGCAGGTAATGTCATTAATTGTTCATTATGCATTTCATTTGTTAATGAGTTCTACTGTGAGCCTGTCTTGTGTCTATTATCCTTCTCACATTAACAAGTTGTTCTCAGACTAGGCTTGTTATGGTGTCACAGTTACACAGGTATTTACGGTCTGTGATTGGACTGTTCCAGAAAACAGATTAAAATGCATTTCTGTCTACCTGTTCTTACTCCAGTGGTTCTCATCCTTTTTGTGTCTGGCTACAGCTAAAATTGTAGGTTGGATTTCATAACCCCCCTCTCTCTGGACTCCCCCAAAGTCATACAACACAGTCAAACATTTTTTTTTTTTTTTTTTTTTTTAATAATCTTCTTATATGCAATGGCTATCAAATGCACAGAAGAACATGGCATTGCTGGCCTACCCCAGATTATGAACAAAGTTAGTCACATATTGATCGGAGGCTACTAAATCTAATCATATCATGATTCTGTGGTTTCATCAAATATCGAATCGTTGCCTTAAGAATCAAAATTTTATCATGTGGAAGCCTGAGGTTTACACCCCTAATTCTCAGTGCCTTGATGGTCTTGTACATGTGTGATTGTGATTCTTTGCTGTACTCTTGTAGGCTCTTGTTTTCTGTTGTGTGATGATGGGACTTTAAGGAGAAGATACTGTCTGGCTGTGTATATTTGGCCTGTCTGAGTAAATCATTTTGTTTTTTTTTCTTAGGTACCTCATTTATGCCTGCTCCTCAGGTATGTCAGTCCTGTATTCTGCATGTGGACATGGACTGCTTCTTTGCATCAGTTGGGATTATACATCGCCCTGAACTTAGAGGTGACCATTACACACAGAGCAGTGGATGCAGCAGAGCATATTATACTGCACCTGTAATAATTATGTGGTGGAGTTGCTGATGATGCCATTCCTTTTTCATTTGGTGCATTTTCATGTGTACTTCTCTCACTCCAGGGAAACCAGTGGCTGTGACGAGTAGTCGTGGTCGGGGGCGTGTTGCTCAGCGTCGTGGTGCCAACCCCCAACTAGAGTTCCAGTACTATCAGTGGAAGCAGAACCAGCACAGAGCAGGTGATATTCCTGTTTGTGCAAGTTCAACATAGACTATCAAAGGGAAACCTTTGGGCATATATTGAGCATCTACTTTGTATTTGCCTATGAATGTTTTTTCTTCAGAGTCAGGGACAATAGATTACAGTTTATAACATCTTAAAATCAGCAGCACTTTGGTTAGCTGATTCAAATTGTTTGATTGAAAGGAGCCTTTTATAGTTGCTTTTGGAAGTATTTCTGCAATGGACAAAAACCAACTAATTGTTATAAATGGCTCAGAAACAAAGGGCGGAGGCTGGTACTCAGTAATAAAGAGGACATGGGACGTAATGTTGAAATCAGGGCTTGGTATGGATGCTTTTTGCCCCCTTTTTGTAGGATGTGCTCATGATTGTTTTGCTGTCTGATCTCTTAGGAAGAACAGATAATGACTTTGAGCTGACCCCTTCTCCAGAGACTGAGGAGAATGGCAGTGATGGAGTGGAGCATGACCAGGCTGCTCTCTCTATGGCAGAGATTGCTTCCTGTAGCTATGAGGCCAGGTACTCTAAAATATTCATTTAAGCAACATAACTACAAATTTACTATATGTTTATTATTACATGTACATAAAGATGGCTGTGTGTCTTTACAGGCAGGCTGGTGTGAGGAACGGCATGTTTTTTGGTCAGGCTAAGCAGCTGTGTCCTGAGCTGCAGTCGGTTCCCTATGACTTCCATGCATACAAACTGGTGGCACTGGCAATGTATGAAACTCTGGCCAGGTATATAGCACTGACCCAGCTCCTGCTAATCTCTGACATGTTGACAATATCAACATGCAGTTCTGCAGTTCTCTGTAATAAATTGCTCACTCTGTTTTTGTAGTTATACATATAACATTGAGGCTCTAAGTTGTGACGAGGCCTTACTGGATGCCACATCCCTCCTGGCAGAGCTGGGGGTCACCCCTGATGAGCTGGCCACTGCCATCCGCTCTGACGTGAAGGAGAGGACTGGCTGTTCTGCCTCTGTCGGCATGAGTGAGCAAGTTGTTTTTAACTAATGAGAATTAACACTTGTCAATGTTTGATTTATTTTTAATGCCTTAATAATAATCATAATTCAAATGATGCTTCATGTCTCTCATCAGGCTCCAACATCCTCTTGGCTAGGATGGCAACCCGGAAAGCAAAACCAAATGGCCAGTATTTTCTCAGGCCGGAGGAAGTGGATGACTTTATCAGAGACCAGCCTGTCACTAGCCTGCCTGGTAAATGCACTGTGGACATATGAAGTCCATTTGCACACATATTAACTCAATTTATTATAAACAATCATGGAATGTTTGGTGTGGGTGTGGTTTTGTGTATGTGTGTGTGTGCGCGTAGGGGTGGGACGCTCTATGAGCAGTAAGCTAGCCTCTCTTGGTGTGACTACTTGTGGGGACCTGCAGCAGTTGTCCATAGTGCGCCTGCAAAAGGAGTTCGGCCCAAGGATAGGACAAACTCTCTTCCGCTTCTGCAGAGGGCTGGATGACCGGCCTGTACGCAGTGAGAAGGAAAGGAAGTCTGTGTCTGCTGAGATGAACTACAACATCCGCTTTACAAAAGTGAGACCAGACATGGAGTCAATCCTCCTTTAAAATTGTCATTTTCACTGGCTGTACATCATGTATCCTAGATATTTAATGAACTCTATCCCTAGCTTTCCTTTTAAATATTTCAGTCCTCGTTATGTAGACAACTCAGAACATACAGTAATTCTTTGCTTTATACTGATTCCTTTTAGGTAGAGGAGGCAGAAACGTTTCTGACTAACCTGTCTATGGAGGTACAGAAGAGATTGCAGGGGGTAGGACTTAGAGGGCGCCGAGTTACCCTGAAAGTTATGATGCGCAAAGCAGGCGCTCCTGTGGAGCCTGCCAAGTATGGAGGCCATGGCATCTGTGACAACCTGGCAAGGTGGCCTAAAATAAACTTTGTAATTTTATAAATATACATCATATATTCTGTTGTTTTTTTTCTGTTGTTCATTTGTTTCAGGGTGTTATTTGTGAGTATTACTGCTCTGCCTCTGCAGGTCTGTGTTGCTACCTCATCCAACAGACTGCGGGCAGCTCATAGCAGCTGAGGTCATTAAGCTCTTCCGTGCCATGAAGCTTGCTGTTATAGACATGAGAGGAGTGGGACTGCAGGTGCATCTGCTGGAGAGCCTATCTCGCTCTCGCTCTATCAGAGAATTGCTCACAAGTAGACGGCCTATGTTCAACCATAGCAAAGATGTTCAAAAAACAGGTCTGGGTGCTGTGTGCATGCCTAGGATGTATGTCTTTATTTAAATTCTTTAAAGCCTGACCTTAAATGATAAATGGCCTCTTTTTTCTTCATTTTTTCAGATGATTTGTCTAGAATGTCTTCCAGTCAAAAGGAGATTTGCTCTCCTGCCACAACCTCCTGTACTTTTTCAGATTCGATGCCTGGGACAAGTAAAGGGGGATTTTCTGCCACACACTCACCCAGCCACTCTCGAGCAGACCTCAACCTCAGCATAGAAGTGCCGTCTCCCTCTCAGGTTAGAACGCCCTATTCTGGTTGTAGCTCATTATGGTCACAGAGCACTGCTCATCCACAATTCATCCACTTTCAAAGGACTCTCAATAGTCTGTCTGGCTTTCTACAGGTGGATCGCTCTGTGCTGGATGCTTTACCTCCAGAGTTGCGAGAACAGGTAGAGCAAGCATGGAACCACAAGCAGGTACCAGATTCTTCATTTCACCCAGCCACACCCCAGCAAACCTTTACTGTAGCACCCTCTGTGCTGCTCCACCTCCCTGACCAGCCTGGGCAAACAGACAGCACAGGCATCATACTGGAACTTCCCGACTTTTCCCAGGTATCTTTTAGCTGACTTGTGTCAGGATTTCATGTTTAAATCAGGTGCACATGGTGGAATAATATTGCGTGCCTGGTTTTGTATGCAGTACTTTTTTAAAAAAATTTTATTTTTGATTGTTTGCTTCAACAGGTCGATCCAGATGTTTTTGCAGCACTACCCAGGGAATTACAGGAGGAGCTACACTCTGCTTACAGACGCAGAGAAAATACTCAGGCTCAAGGTATTGTGAGTTAGCAAAGAAAGTGCATTATACAAGTTTAGGTGACATCCTACTCATTACTCACTAAATTGTGTTAGTAGTGGAGCAGAGGAACCCGCTCCTTCACCTGAAGCAGACTGCAGTTGGCAGGACAAAGCGGCGCTACAAGAGGAAAAATGCCAGTCCCGCCAAGAAAGGCTCTAGTCCATTAAAGAGACTCATCCCAGGAAACAGTCCTGCAAAATCCAGTCCCTCCAAAACCATCCCACTTTTACTAAAAGGCAAAGAAGCCCTTTCTGGCTTCAAGGTAGTTCTACACTTGAAGTATTGCATTTTACACTTCTCACTGTATTAACTCGGTAGTGTTGTAATCTACACACAGTAATTTGTAGTAAACACATTTATTTTGACTGGACTTAAAAAAAAAAAAAAACACCACAAATTTTAGGCCAAAGTAGTACTACCTGATTATTTATGCATTCATGCAAGTATACAATTTATGACGAGTTCCAACTGTTTTCATATTAATCTGAATGTCTGTTATTAGATTGAAAATGTACCACCTTCATCCTCTCTGAGCCATCAAGCCCCTGAAGTGCTATCCAAATGCACTCCTCGCCCAGTCCCCACCCTAGCTGGAGCTTTTGAACTCAGCGATGTCAGAGCCCTGCTGCGGGAGTGGGTTACCACCATTTCAGGTAAAGCAATGGATTATGCATCACAATTTCCTGGTTCTAACATACATGGGTCATGTTTCCGGCTGATAATCAGACCAATCTTGTTTAAGCTTCTGAACTGAGTAGCTAAGATTGGGGAGATTGCTGATAACACAGATGGTTTAACCCTGTAGATCCTATGGAAGAGGACATTCTGCAGGTGGTGAAGTATTGCACAGAGCTAGTAGAGGACAAAGACCTGGAGAAACTTGACCTAGTCATCAAATACATGAAGAGGTAAAACTCATTTTCTCTGCCTTATGATAAACAACTGCTTTTTTCTTTCCTGTCCCTGATTTTCAGAGTGGAAATTCATTTAGCCTTTGCCTCTGTATACGGGTCTTCTCATTTTTTTGCTTTTTTGCTCTTTGTCAGGTTGATGCAGCAGTCAGTGGAGTCTGTGTGGAGCATGGCCTTTGACTTTATACTGGACAATGTGCAGGTGGTGGTGCAACAGACCTATGGCAGCACCCTGAAAATCACTTAGAAGCATTTGTGAGGTCTGTTCCTGCACTGACAGCTTGAACCTACCCTCTTGCCAGGAGATTGTAGAAGCTAGATTCAACACTGGTGGCTGCTTCCATGTATCTCCCTGTTGCTGTTGTATGACTGCACTCTTCCTTTGGATCAAGCCTTTCTCCTAGGACACAGAGGCATGTAGTTGGGCTTAAACAACTACATTTTCAACAGCAATTTGTATTGTTACAGCAACAGATTATTTTTGTAGCAACAAGACACACGGTCTTATAACAAGGATATCTTATCAGCAGCAGTCCGAGGCGTATGTTTGAGTACAGAGTGACACCACATTTTAGCTTGGTCGTAATATGATCTTCAAAAACTATCCTGATGTCAACATCTGAATGTTTTGTCCTGGCTGCTCTGATCTATTTCACAATGAGTGCTATACTAACACCAGAAGCATATGGCAAACATGGTAGCAAAGTAAAAGGTGACTGAGGATTTTTCCTCTAAAATATGTCAAGCCTAAGGTTTGACGAAAAAGCTAGCATTTTGTAACTCTCAAGTGCCAGATTTTGTAAGTATGTTATGTAGATAACTACATGTATGTAGATGACAATATTTCTAAATATTCTTTTATTTGTGTGTGTATATAATGTTTACAACATTTTGTCTTGTGTAAGAGAGAGAAATGAAGAATAATATAATTGTAATTAATCATTTGCCAAAGTCCTTTTCAGATTTTCAGACCATTTCATCATGTATCTGTATGATAAGCCCATAGACCAGCGTGGAGTTTTGGGTAGCCTATAAAAGCTTTCATCATCTCCAGAACACTTCATAATTAAGCAGATCTGGATGTGTGTTTTGAAAAGAATTGTCACTAAATTACATGATGAGAGTTAATAATCTGCTCATAGTGCACCTGTTGTATTCTTTTATTCTGCCACGAGTATACATAAGGGAAGGCCTGGAAATCTATTTGGTCAGCAAAATCTGTCTCAAATGACTGACCTGTGCCTGAAGACCTGAAGCTGTGACATCATTTGTATGTTTTTTTAAAAATTTGTTAATAAACTTGGATATCTGCTCTTATTAATTCATGCAGGTTGTGTATTTGACAGATAGTGATTCTTTCATAACTTTTGGACCATAAGTGAAGGAGAGCAAACAGACAGGACAGGAATTTGTTAAAGTTTACAAATAAAGCTGCCATCCCATAGATGTGCACTTTTGTCATTAACCCGTAGTGATAGGTAGATCTGGTGCAAAAGTCTGGGTGCTGTGTCTACAGTTGCTCAAAACGTTACTCAGCTGGGAAGGATTTGACATTTTACAGCAGGGGTTCTCAAACCTTCAGAGCCAGGGACCCCTTTAACTGTAAAAGAAATTCCACAGAACCCCTCAGCACAGATTTATTTTATGAACATACAACTACTCACATATTAGGCTCATTATTTAAGCATGTAGAGTAATATTTTGTTTATTTTTTAGAGCTATAGAGCTTTCTATTCCTGAACTTACACATGATATCCACCTTGACATTACTTAAAGGGCTACTAGCTTTTGAGTTAGTGTGGTTTGGATTAAATTCATTCCATTGAAGGCACCAGTCAAACCGGCTAATAACTATGAGAACTCAGTAGTAAATATAATAACTCTGATAATGGTGGGTTGTGGTTTCCTCCACCACCACTTTCAGAACCACTCTTTTACAGAATCCCAGCTAGGCCGCAGTAGGAAGATGCTGTGGCTGCAGGCTAGAGAGGGTTCAGCAGAAGTAGACACCATAAAACACTGGTGTGAAGCAGAGCTGATATTTTTGCCAGATGTAACTGAGCACCGAAAAGTTATTGCCGCTTTTGGCGTTTTATTACCAAGCTAGTACTATTTTAGACCTAGTTGGTTTGTCTATTTTTAATTCTATCTGGCAAAATCTCCACATCACACGCCATGTGATGTTTAGCCCTAGCTGCTTTGGCGTTGGCTTTGAGCAAATGTCCCGCGCGAGGCATTATGGGATTTGTCGAACTCACTGCGTCACTGTGCCGCTTTCACCCGAGTCGCGCGCGCCGGTAAGTTAGCTAACCGACTTGTTAATAAGGATTTCCTTCTTCTGTGTGATATTCTTCTTTAAGGAATATATATACATACACACATATATTTCCTGGGTTATACACCGACATTTGTTCCAGTGGGCAGAAATATGGTTTATCCAGCTTTTATTTTCTGCCGAAAGATGCTTAAGCCGGTTAGCGAGCTAGCTTGGCAACCTCACAGCTCGGTTCTAATTTGTTAGCTCATTAGCAAATTTAGTCCAATTGAGTTGAGAAGAACATACAGTAGTCTTTAATGAAGGTCATCAGGCTGTCTCGGAGATCTCTCTACGGAGATCGACTTAAAGCTGATGTTAGCTATTGTTCTTCTTTGTCCTAGCCGCTAGTCGTTTTTAAGGTGGCTAGGTTAGCGAGTGAAGCCGCAGCTGCGCGTAATAATGCTTAGCTGCCAACCCAAGCACCTCACTGTGATGTCTCCCACCTGCTAATTTGTCCAGTGGATGGTTTTAGCCGTTGACAGGTTAATTTTGCTCCCAGATGAGTGATAAGTGTGGGTTAGCTGGACGCACTATAACCATGGCAACAGCTGCGCAGGTAGCGGGCTGAGTGCTAGCGCTGCTGTGTTCCGGCTGGATGGGTGGATCCGCTCTCTCACACTCTCTCTCTCTCTCACACACACACACACACACACACACACACGGATTAGCGTTTTCAGCTCTCACTGCCTGCGTTTACATCAAACCTCAATATTCCGTTTAAGATCAAAATTCGGGTTGCAGCCATATTCCAAATACGATGTTTATATGCGTACAGGGAGAATATTCCTGTACACTTGGCTGTTATTAGTATGCCTGACTTGCCATTCATTAACACCCACAATTCCTTGCGGACCGAGCATGCATCTCCTTTCAGTGGATTTTCTGAATAAGGTGTTTACATGCAATACATTTCCGATTAAAACAGGCATATTCCGGGGTGGGAATCAGAATATTGACTTAATCGGAATCGGGCAATCGGATTGTGGCGTTTACATGACTCAGTACTAATTAGAATATTGCCAAATTCCGATTAATATCGGAATATTGATGTGCATGTAAACGTAGCCATTGTAGATGGTTGGTTTCCATGGACACGACTGATCCAGGTAGGGTGGGAGTCCAGGAGTTAAAGCTTAACAGTGGAGAAACACTGTCGAATGCACATGCTTCCAGACTGCATGATCTACTGTATTTAAGCAGATAACTTCGTATTGTGCTATTTGACATGTATAAAATGCTGAGCAGGATCAGTTGACCTCTCTTTTGGATCAGGATGGCAGGAAGAAAAGATGAAACTGACTTTGAAATGGATGGCAGGAGATTCAGTCACAAAGCCTGCGCACCTGACTCGTGTTTTCAAAAGAACAGTCACTAAAGTAACATCTAAAATCATTGAAGGACATCAGTGAATAGAGCTGAGAACTGTGGTCGAAACTGCGTAATGACTGTGATGCTCGTATTTTAGTGCAATTTATAAGGTTGAAAAAAAAAACAACACAAGAGCAACTGTTCTTTAGGTGATTGAGAATGTCAATGCAGGATGTGATCAGAGTGTCAGTAAGAGCAGTCCATGGACAACTATATACAGAGAGTTATTATAGGGGTGTGGTGCATAAACCCCCATTACAAAGACGGACGGTTCAGCTGCTGGTCTACAGAGATGTGGGGAAAAACAGAATGTTTTTATATAGTTATATAGTCAAATGAGTCATTCTTCACCATATTCTCAACAAGTGGATGAGTGCATTCGTAGTGTACAGCAGTGACTCAACAGCTTTTCATTTAATTTGTCATCTGTCTGCATGTGAAACATCAGGGGTGGGATGGCACTGGGCTTTTGGAATTGAAGTCAACATCACACACATTCATGACATAAAATACATCAGTGGATCAGAAAATACGGCAAATCAATCTGACACCAACACAGATGCTCAGCATTGGTATATCCCTGTCTCATGTAACTTTTTAATGTGTCTTCTGTATCACTTAAGAGAGAAAGAAGAAATGGCCAATCAGTCAATGGACATCGTAGCAAAGGCGCTGGAGCAGCAAATGCTGCACTCAGCACGGATCGTTGAGGAGCAGATAGACGCTGAGCTGGAGAAGCTAGAGCGCATGGATGAGGATGAACTTGAGTGTCTCAAGGAAAGGAGGCTGGAGGCTCTCAAGAAAGCCCAGAAACAGAAGCAGGTGGGCACTCAGAGATGCATAGATGTCCATATGTAAGGTCATTTAAATTATGTTTCATACTCTGGGGCAAAAATGTGGCACGGTTATTTTTAACAGGCACAAGTGTTACATATCATTCAAAGTTAGGATCCCCTTTGTGTCTACCACAGCTTTTTGACAGCCTGTCTGTTATCTGTGAGAGGCTGTTAAAACTGTTTACAAGACTTCATTATTTGAAAAAAAAAAATTAAGGAAAGGCTATTCTGTTTTAAATTATGCCTTTTTTTATTCATTAAATATACTAAATTTCATGCTTTTTTTTGTTTTTATTTTTTGCCCTAGAGTGTATATTACTTGTGTACCACAGCGTTGTACAAGAATATTTGAATAAATTATCAGCTGGCAGGCTGGTTGATTGGATTAGGGCCATTGGGATGTGTTGGCTAAATAAAGATTAACCATCGTTAATAAAGATATGTAAACACTTGTTTTTCTCCTTAGGAATGGATCTCTAAAGGCCATGGTGAATATAGAGAGATCCCAAGTGAGAAAGATTTCTTTGCTGAAGTTAAAGAAAGCAAGAATGTGGTTTGCCATTTCTACAGGGATTCCACTTTCAGGTACATTTTGTATTAATAGGTCACATTGTTTCGGCATTGTCTCTTAAAATGATACTTTCTCAGACAGTTAAATCAATCTCTTGTATATCTCTTGTTTAAGATGCAAAATTCTGGACAAACACTTGAGTGTCATGGCAAAGAAGCATTTGGAGACAAAGTTCATCAAACTAAACGTAGAGAAGGCTCCCTTCCTAACAGAGAGGCTTAGGATTAAAGTTATTCCTACACTAGCACTGGTGAAAGATGGGAAGACTAAGGACTACGTAGTAGGCTTCACTGATCTAGGTAACACAGATGACTTCTCGACTGAAATGCTGGAGTGGAGACTGGGCTGTTCAGATATAATCAACTACAGGTAAGCAAAACATTTTCTAAATACATTTGTGTAATTTATATCTTGATATACTAGCAGATATTGTGGCTGAAGTCTCAGAATCTTTATTTCCTTCCTCTAGTGGAAATCGCTTCGAGCCACCTACGCTTGGTCAGAAACCAGGGACAAAGTTCACCAAGCTGGAGAAAAAGACGATCAGAGGGAAGGGCTATGACTCGGACTCTGAATCTGATGATGATTAGAAAACTTTTTCCTCAGGCCTTCCTACAGTCTTTGTAAAACTAACTTGGTTTGTTCCTCTGTCTTCTTTGTATACCTCAGATTTCATTTCCATATTTCATATTAAACCTTTGTTTCATGATCAATGTGCTTTCAGACACACAAGACTGCATTTTCCTTTATACACCATTTAGGCAGGGAATTCTTTACTCCATTGATCTTGTCTACCTGGATTTGAACTGAAAGAAGTGGAGCCTCATTGATTTAGATCTACACTATAAATAACAAAACTTCATAACACAGATTAAAAAAAAATAATAATAAAATTTCTAACAGCATATGTACAGATCAGAGCAATCAGCACAGATGTTTCCTGAATTCTGGCAATAGCAATCCTCACTTATTTCAAACTGGCTTTATGAATTAAAAAATGAAAGATTATCAGGTTGATGGAGACTCATGTGGTAATAAGCCTGAGATACTTATGTTTTTATATTTATGATGTAATTCTATTTGGTTCCTAGGTTTCGTGTAATTAATTTATTACTTTTATGGGAAGAGAATATCTTTGAGAGGCCACAACGAAAATTAACATCACATTTACCCAAAACTAGAGTTCAGCTCTAGGCCTTCATGAACATCACACAAGTGCCAAGAAAGCTACCATTACTATAATCACTACTGTTTTATCCATGTGAATAGAAACTTAATCTTTGATTTTCTTTATTTTTTATAGCACTAATTGAATACTCATTAAAAGAAACTCCACTCATCACTGTCAATGTGCAACTTGTCTTCTGTTTTACTCTCCTGTCAATAGAAATGTGGATTACCTGGTAGACACAAGTTCAATAAATTCAGTGAGAGAAGTTTTCTTTAATTTTGTCCATCTCAAAATTTAGTAATATGCTTATACAGGTCCTTACAACTCAGAAAAGGGTTCATTATATTGGGTCCTATACCCACTGACACAGTATAGCCTATTAGAGTCATTGCTCTTTCATGATTACAGAACTAGGATGAAAATATTTTACAACAAGGAATATTTTGAAAGAAAAAGAATCACATTACAGTTTTTTTAATGTTTAATCAACAGCAAACACAAGACAGATGTACTGTCTGTTGTAGATGAATTATGAGTCCATGGTTTTCTGTGCTGCTGACATTTGAAGATGGTTTACTACCAGCTCTCCTTTACTGTTTAGATATGAACCTGCCATTTCTTCTTCTGAAGGTAGTCCACTGGGAAGCTTCAAGGGTTGGATCCTACATAACATTAAAATAAAAATAAAATTAGTAGTGGATCACTGATGTGTCCCTATCCACCTGGAGACCTGATGCTTCTTTCAATGTCTTTGTAAGCAATTCCATTCTGGTACATAATGTCAACAATGTGTTATAACAGGCTGTGTGCTCTTTCAGTTCTACTCCAAAGCTGCTAATTCAACTAATTATTTCTAAAGCTGTTCTGGAGAGGAATCATGTTGCAGCACAGAAAATGACAGATTTCAGTTCTCTTGTCCACTGGAACTAGAGAACATTAATAGCATTTTTTTCACTGGACAGTGCAACTGGGCAAATTACACATGACCCCTAAATTTTGGCCCTATTTCCCCCACCAAGCTAGCCGTGCCACACTTATGTACCTGTTCTGATGAATTTGGTTACCCCAATTAACCCTAGGTACCACAGTGCAGATTATCAACTGATCAATGTCTCTGGCTAGAATTGCTTCTCTAGCAGCAGAAAAATCTTCGTAAGCTACAGTAGTGTATCAGTAGTAGTAGTGCAGTGGCTGCCAAAGTTTCTCATTCTTCATGTTTTCTTATTGCTAATAAGCTTGATTTTACATTTCTTCCTTATGTTCCACATAAAATCCACCATCTTCTAATTAGGGCAAAGCCCAAATGGCTTCCTACATAAAGTATAACATGATGGAGCTGAACTCCCTTCCTTGTGTTCTTAGCGTAAAATGATATTTGAGATTAAATCCCATGTCCTCTGGTAAGGTTTGTACTTTGGGTGCACAGGTAGCCATTAAGTAAAAGTTTCCTCTTTTTCATTTTGAATAAAGATTACAGCTTTGACATTTTCTGTTTGAGCCATTAAAACACACATGTTGTGTGTCATCCTCAACCTATGAGAGAGAAACACGGCAGCACATCACACAATTTACCATCAAATGACATTGGCCTGGTTTCATGTCAATATTGTTTATGTGAATTTCAAGTAGTAGTTTACTACTCATGCTTATCCAATCACCTCCTGATAACCTACAGGAAAACTCCTACTTTCACAGGTAGAGTTATGTGATGGTAAAATACCACATTTGATCAGGATATTTTCTTTTTGCCAAGCCGTTTTGTATGGTGGAGAAGATGAAAAAGCTCTGTGTAATGCTAGACATTATATACAGACACCACTACTTTAAACCCTTCAGTTATAAGTTGGGAAACAATAAAACAGTGTAAGAAAACAGAACTCACCTAACCAGGTGCTTAATGATTTTCAGTTGGTTATTCACTGAGGGTGTGTTCTTATGTACTCTGGGCTCATGTGACTGCCGAACAGAAAAACAATAAATGTGTCATTAAGTCATTCATACCTCTGAGATCAAAGTTGAAAACTAAAGTAGTAGACCATGTGTGTGCATACTAGTAACAAACGGATACAAGTAATAAAAAAGTTATAGATGTGATAAAATGAATAGATGAATTCTGGGAAAGGATGCTAATCTGTGTTCCGGAATGAAATCACAAGAAAGTTAACAGTGCTTTGTTTATATCATGCTTTTATGTGGTTATGCTGACTGAAGCTTGATTGCAGAAAAACACTGTGCAAACAACACGTCTGGACAAATGATGAAACTATGCAGCTTCAGATACATAAGAATTAGAAATATTTTGCAATCGTACATGCAGAAATGTAGCTCACCTTTAATAACCCCAAACTCTTCACCACCTTTTTTTCCCAGTAAGGTCGTCCCTTTGTGCTCTTGACCCGAGTCACTATGTGGAGTTTATGTGGCTGCTCTGGATCACCACCATGCAGTTCATGTTCCTTAGAACGCTCTTCAAATACCTAAATTGTAGGGGGGCATTTAAAATATTGATAGAACAACAACATATTTAACACTTGTTTTATTTCTACTGTTCAGAGAAATAAACTTTGCAAATGAAACATTTACAACAACGGTTAAAAAGCAAACTGTGCCAGAAAATAATTTTCAGCAGTTTTCCCATAAAAGCTTCCCTTGAGGCAGGAAAATAGTAGCATGGTACTAAACTATCTATAACAAACCTGGAAGATGGTTACTGTAGTACAGTTAGAGTACAGTTACAAACAAGTATTTAGACATGTGTGTTTCTGTTATATAATATACACTCACTGTCCACTTTAATAGGAACACCTGTACACCTATTTATTTATGCAGTTATCCAAATATTCAATCATGTGACAGCAGCACAATGTATAAAATCACGCAGATACAGGTCAAGAGCTTCAGCTAATGTTCATATCAAACATCAGACTGGGGAAAAAGTGTGACCTCTGTGACTTTAATTGTGGTTGTTGGTAAGAACAAGAATCTGAGGCTCTCATGGGCACAGACTCACTGAAACTGGACAGTTGAAGACTGGAAAAAGACCAGGTGATTTTTTTTTCTAATTCCCATGATAGCCTCAGACTCATGTTCTTGGCTGACAGGAGTGGAACCTGATGTGGTCTTCTGCTGTCGTAGCCCATCCACTTCAAGGTTCGATGTTTTGTGCATGCTGAGATGCTTTTTATTATATTAATTAGTTACTATATCCTTTCTGGTAGCTCGAACCAATCTGGCCATTTTCCTCTGATCTGTCTTATCAACAAGGCTTTTCCACTGACAGAATTATCGCTCACTCAATGTTTTTTGCACCATTCTGTGTAACAACAAGGTGTTTCAGCCTGTAGACTCTCTGCACACATGATGTTTTTTGTTTCACGTCAAGATCACTGAGATCACATTTTTCCCCATCCTGTTGTTTGATGTGAACATTAACTGAAGCTGTATCTGCATGATTTTATACACTGCACTGCTGCCACATGATTGGCTGATTGCATGAATGAGTAGGTGTACAGGTGTTCCTAATAAAGTGCTACGTGAGTGTATGTTTCACCTAATACACATGTAAATAAATACAACATAAACCTAATACACAACAATTTGCACTTTAAGCTTAGCTTTTTTTGTTTCCTTTCAAACCTAATGAGATGGAGTGCATAAACAAAGCATTTTTACTTTACGTACCTGTGGAGGAATACGAGATCTTGTAAATTTGCTCCGACAAACCACGTACACTGGCCGTGATACAGCTTCTGACTGATTCTACAATGACAAGTTGACACATTTATTCATTTATTACCCTGAAGTCAAGGGAAGAATGAGTCTGAGGAAACACAGCTGCATGTGTACCTTTGCCAAAGCAGTGACAGACATGAGGACTCGACCCAATCCTGCCATTTCTTCTGTTTGGACGATGGAGGCTCACATGTACACCAAGGTTATTAATATTCTAACATGTACTGTGCTAACGGAAAACTAAATCCGAAACAACTCACTCCACTCAAATGTATCTTTAGCTTAACTTCACACGAATCTGCTCCTGAACATTAATAATATTGAGGAAACTTTCAAATTTCAAGTGCACAATTCACATACATCAGTGCGTACGACAAAACGGAAACGGAAGTTGGTCCCTCCACATAAAATGTCCTGGGAGTATGCGTTGAGTATTTAGGTTCCTATGCTTTTACCGTTTCATAAACCTTATATATCTTTATTTATATTCTATACTTATAGGATATGAAACGATATCAACTTGCTACTAGAATCTATTTGGTATAGTACATGTAATGTTAAGGTAGATGTACAGTTATTTTCCATTACTGCAAACACCTATTCAACCAGTAGAAAAATAGGTATTGAGCATTTTAGTCTAAAACGTCTACTATAGGACGAATCACAAAGGATTATCACAGCACTATTTACATTTTAAGGCATACAGGATTAGTGAATATAGGATATAGCTTAAGCAAAAGGTAAAAGTTCATACCTTGATACCTGTAGTCACACAGTCCAGTAGGTGGCGGTAATAAACCTCAACGTTGGCAGTCAGCCGCCTCAATTCAACGAAGAAGAAGAAGAACAACAAGCCGCCCAAATGAATGTCAGGAAGTGTTTAGTTCTGGCGTTTTAGATAAAGCGCCTCCGAAATGCATAATGTGACCTAATATGTTGTTGTTACTTACCTGGTTAGGAGGACTAATGTGAGTTTAACCTGTGGAACTCAATTTTTTTCTGACAAGAGCTGATCAAGACCTGATCAAGACCTAATCAAGAACTGATCAAGAGCTGATCAAGACCTGATCAAGAGCTGACCAAGAGCTGATCAAGAGCTGATCAAGAGCTGATCAAGAACTGACTAAGACCTGATCAAGAGCTGATCAAGAGCTGATAGACAGCCATGGCACAGAACTGGCTGCCTGGCATGGAAACATCAGCTGTGTCTGTACTCAAGAGAGCTGTAGAGCTGGATCACAGTTCACGCTTTCAGGAATCTCTTGTGTGCTACCAGGAGGGCATTCAGCTACTTCTAGACGTGCTGAAAGGTAATAAACCATAAACCTCGGCCAAACATTGGTAACATTGGTAAACTATTTATATGATACAAATAGATGAGTATTTTATAAATGTGTGGTGGCCTGGGACTGGGAAAACCTTTCACATGGTGTAATTTTGACATTTTCTATTATATGATATTCTGAAAACTATTATCTTTCCTGGACTGAAAGTTGTCATATTTGCACAATCCAATAAAGTTAAAGTCTAGTCACTTCCCAAAAGTTAAAAGGGAGAAAACAGCATTTAAATATTCCATTCAGATTTTACTGAAAGACACAAACACCCTGATTGGCCAAAGGTAACTGCTATTAATTGATTTAATTAGTACTTAATTTAAAATCTAATAAATAAAATAGAAAGAAAATATGACAGTGAAAGCCATGTTTATCTTTATACTCTCCTTTATTCCTAGACTACTGCCATTTTTGCTTTTGTGTTTGTTATTATTTATTATTTACCCAACCTGATCTTTGCAAAAAAGCTCCTGTAATTTTAGAAAGTGAATGAAAACATTTTACATTGTTTTGGAGGAATATATTTCTGCTATCTTTAAGTAGCGATGTCAATGTATGTTAAATGCAGAAAATTGTCATTTTCATCTGATGGGTTTTTCCACTATCCACTATCACTGGAAACTCTAATTCCTGTCCTAACCTGCCTTTTCCCAGCGATAAAGGATGAATCCAAAAAAGTCCACTACAGAGAAAAGATCAAGGGTTACATGGATCGAGCTGAGCAGATAAAAGAGCACGTAAACAAACTGAAAGAAGGTAAAATAAAGATGCATGCTTGGGGACTGTCCCAGAAGCTCTTAGAGAGCATGGTATTCTGTCACTTGTTTTGCATATTGTAAATCATTGCATTGCAGACCATTACATGGACTGTGTTCTTCGCTCATGTTCATTTAGGTTCATGTGCTAAATCATTGTTACTAGCCACTCATAACATTTTCTTTGCTTATTCTTTTCAGAAGGGAAATACCATGAGCAAATTAAAATCACTGACGGTGCCACAGGTTTCAGCTATGAGACCCTTTTCAAGCCATACATTAGCGAAGGACTCACTGAAGTCTGGGTTGAGGACCCTTATATCCGCCATGTGCACCAGGTGACAATGACAAAAAAAAAAGTCTACTTTAATGGACAATAGATGTTTTTTCTTTTCAAGAAAATAAAATTATAAAGTGTTCTGTGCTTTGCAGCTGTATAACTTCCTACGTTTTTGCGAAATGCTCCTGAAAGCCAAATGTAATGTTAAGAAGATTAATCTCCTGACCTCACAAGATGAAGTGAGTCTTGCCTTGTTTGTTTATCTGTATGGGATATACAATACTGTGATTATGCTATAAATCTGAAATATTATAGGTGATGTTTTTAAATGCAATATGTAATTTGTGTAGGATAGCTCCTCCCAGCAAGAGAGTGCCCTAGCAGAAATCCGCCAGTCTTTGCAGACTCAGGACGTGTGTCTGGACATTAAATACTCCTCCACTATTCATGACAGGGAGATCAGGTAATATAGATCATATGGAAGACTGTGTTATGACTTTTTTAATAAAAAATACTTTTAAACATCTAAGCAATAAATAAACAATGAGCAATTAAACATTCTCATTTTTGTAAAGTATGATTTGTACTGTAAAATGAAATTAACAAGCAATGGTTTATTTGCTCAGACTCGATAGTGGTTGGATTATCAAGATTGGCAGAGGGCTTGATTATTTCAAGAAACCTAAGGTAAGACCCATATGAAACTACATACTCTTATAAAATACTATTTTTTGGTTTAGCATATTGTGGTAAAGGGTTATATAATTCTAAGATAGATGCTACTGTGTTTTCTTTGTTTTTTAAAGGGTCGTTTCTCCGTTGGCTACTGCGATTATGACTTGAGAGAATGTCATGAGACTACAGTGGATGTCATCCATACAAAGCACACCAAGAAGACATGACCAAAAAACAAAACATTTGCATTCAGTGTATTTGAGTTAATCTACTATGCACTACTTGGACTAGTGGGTTTATACTTGTTTTCTATTTTTAACTCTGTTAAGGGTTTACTGTTTACAAATTAATCTGAGAGCTGAGCACTAAGTGCCTAATATATTAATGTGCATGTTGCTGGCCATCACACAGTAATGCATGTGTTCTCAAACCTTTTTGGTCAGCATCCCCATTTTAAAGGCTCAAAATGATAAATATAGCAAGAATATTGCATTGTAGTGTTTCTAGCTATAAACCATGACTATGATGTGCAAAAATACGCTTATTTCTATTTTAAACAGCGTCACTACTAGAGTGTAGTGTAAAGGCCACTTTGATTGACATGAGAGCGCCATGGACATGGCCCTGCTAGCATAAAAATGGACGTGAGAGGAGCTTGGAATGAAGTCTAATGAAATGTTAATAATAAATGATCAGACTGTTTTATAATATTAATTATAATAATTATTATTAAATATTCTATAAACCAAGTTATATGCCTAGACCTACATTATAAATAAATAAATCTCCTGCGACTCTATCCATATTATAGGAGGCCCACAAGGTTGAGAACCTGTGCTGTAATGTCAGCTAATTGTATCTTTTTAAATTTTCCATCTCTGTTGAGACTCATCATGAAAGACTTCATGAATATTTCTGAAAACACATGTTGATTATCTATATATGATTCATCCTTTTGTTTTTAAAGCTTTTATGACTTTAAAGCTTTATACTGTGGACTTTTGTATGAGTGTGTGATGCAATTTGATTATATTATTTGTAATAAAATACTAATGTCCTGTGTGCAGTGCTTAATTTTTGTAAAACATGAGGTACCAGAACTCCAAGGGAGAGGTGATCTAGCAAGTGGACAGGGAGAGAAAAAGTCCTTGAACATGTAGACACAACAGTGCTCCGAGCTCTTTACATGATAGTAGTGTAGCCAGTAGAGTAGGTATGATCACTGTGGCTCAATGAGGGATTGCAACAATAACGTTTCAGTGATGCTGTAGGAGGATTGGAGGAGTTCCTATGTGTTAAGCTTCACAGTATATGCACTCAGCCTTAAAAAAACATTTTGCTCAGAACACTGGGCCTTACAAAAATATATTATCACATTATTATTATTATTATTATTATTATTATTATTATTATTATTATTATTATTATTATAACAACACGAATAACACATGCCTTGCTTTTTTTTAAGCATCTTTTTTCTGCCCTATCACTTTTGTGCACTCTTTAAGGAAATGACATTAAAGTCAGCTGACCTGTTTCCTCCATATCCATGATGCGAGAGCACATGCGTGACTGATAAGGTGTGTAGGCCAATTGGTCATCATGGAAACGAGCTGATTGTATTTTTGTAAGGGAGGTGACAAAAAGAATGATTATTGAATAAAGTGAGTTTATTAGGGTTTGTTTTAAAATGTAAAAAAAAAAAAACCCCTAATATAATCACTTTAATGAATAATCATTTTTTTGTCACCTCTCTTCCAAAAACACAAGCAGCTTGTTCCCATGATGACCAATTGGCCTACACGCCTTATCAGTCATGCACAATTACTGTATTTAATTTTATTTTTAATAAAAGAAAAAAGCTGCAGAGGTGCTGGAACACAGGCACTCCAGATTTAAAAAAAAATTTTTTTTAATTGAATTTCAAAATTACAAAACAATTCAGCAAGTTCTCAAGACATTTGACATAAACAGTACAAATACAAAATAAAAATAACAGTAACTAAATAAAAACAAAAATAAATTAAAGGGCATCACAAAGATATATTAAATTCATTTAACAAAGAAACTGGCTTTTTTTTTTTTTAATTTTTCAAAATAAAATTCGAAATTCAAAATAAATTTCAAGGGCTGTTTGGAAATGAACAAAATTGGGTTTTGTGTCACTCCACTTACTTTGATGACTATAAAATTTGCTTAATAACAAAAACAGATCAATAATATACACCTGTCTTTTTGAAATGCCATATTCATTTGAGTGAATGATATAAACATGTATAAAATACTCATTCATTTGTATCACAGGCTATAAAGAGTTTACCAGTGTTACCAGTGTTTGGCTGAGGTTTATGGTTTTAAAATTGTTGATAGATTTAGGACTAAGTTAAATTTCATTTTTAAACTCAGAAATTGTGACTCCTCATGCCAAAAGAGAGATGAAGTACTGGCTGTATGGGGTCTCGTTGCTGTTATGGGATTAGTGTTTTTCCTCTGCACAGTCGCCATCTAGTGGACATTACTACAAACTACACAACTTTTCATGCCGAAATGCATGTTGTGGGCGGAGTCACACAGCAGCGGCTCGTTCTGATTGGCTGCCTCTCAGCAACAGCTGGCCACGCGCAGCCGCTCGGATACAGCGGCGCTGAGGCGCTCTGAGGCAGAGAGCCAGGCTCCAGACTTTGGATAGTAGTTCGGTTGAAGTGGGAGGACGTGAGTAGTCTAAACATTTCAAACTGTTTATTTATTTAGTATAATGACAAATGCTCTTGTTTTCATTGTACCAGTGTGTGTAACATAGGCTGGTTTAATATAACTGATTAATTTGAATGCGACCACAGTTTCGATGTAACTTCTTTCTATAGACTAAAAGTCAGACAGTGACTGTGAGTCAGATTGTCATTTCTGTTTACAGTTTGTATAAACCTACTACTTCGAAGTCCGCAAATTAGAGCTTGCTGTATATCTTTATAAATCATGAGTGTCCCATATCCCCATTCTGCGATAACTCGTCAGTATTCTCTTAATAAAAAACGTTTATTGTAGTGAAATAACAGCTCCAGTGCCCCTGGAAGAGGATTAAATCTGTGTATAATCGCCCTTAATCTCTGCTAGTCCTCATCATCTCAGATTTTTAATAGATTGGGTCTCTAAATAATCTGTCAGCCATGGGCACTGAAGAGCTCACGTGCTACATGTATGTGGAAAAGAGACAAACAAATAAACAAACAAACAAAACCCCGACATGATAGGATCCAGATATATTACTATTAAACATACAACTATGTAGAATTAAGACTAAAAGGCTAAAATTTGTTCTTGATATCACAATTATGATGTCATGCCTTATAATCATGGGAATTCAAGATATGCTATTTGTATTCAGTGACATATAGACTGTGATTGTCAGACTAAGAGTGACTTCTTGAGTCTGAACTCCCAGTAGTGTAGCCTACTTAAAGACAAGTGTGTCATTATAATGAAGAATATGGCTCCTTATTAACTGGACCATCAGTGTGAGATGTAATAAAATGGCAGCTTGTAATGTAGGGTAGCTGAAAGTCACCCAGATGTCATGGTGATTTTTTGTCCAGTAGGAGGAGGAAAGGAGGAGGATTTGCAGACTCCCGATCCTGGCACAGATTTGTGCTCTGTATCTGGGGCAAAGCCGCTCTGTGCTTTGTGCTGTGCTCGATATGAAATGTTCCATCCAGAAGACAGAGAAGAACGATTAAGCGAGTGACTTTTTTTTGGGAGAGGGTTAAAAACATGCCTAGGCTTAGGTGGATTAACTGTTGGCCTGCTATGTAGTTATGCATTTTACTAGGAGGAGCATGAGCTCTTGGAATAGTTGCATTTGTCAGACAAAGAATGTCTAAAACGCTGTGTGTGCAATGTGTAAATGTTGTAATTGCTCACAAGTAGTGTGTTTAACACACTGGAATTTTTTAATTCATAACTGCACACATTGGTAATCTGAGGTTTAATGAGGAAGAGTTTACATAATTACTTTTAAAAAAAAATTGTGTATTGAAATTAACCAAGTAGAACAAGTAGAGTGCTTAACCATTACAGTACCATCATTATTTCAACCAAAATATTCATAATTATTGCTTTAAATAGTGGAAAAGATTGAGCAAGGTTTAGAGGAATAATGGATCTAACCCGAAAACAAAATCTCTTTGTTCCATACTATACTGGTAAGCTATTAAACATTGCTGAAAAAAAAAAATAGTATCATATTGCTTAAAATGCCTGTTCCTTTTGTTTAAAAATAGTCTCTTTATGGGTTTGATGATTAAACATGCACTATCAAATTTATGTTTACAGGTTCACAAATCTTTACTGATTAAATGGACCAAGGTGCTTTACACCCATGGAACTCAATGAAACTTTTTCTATACTGAACAATAAAAATTGCCCCATAACATAACAATTTGGTATTCAGTTAAGGGAGTGTGTGGTGCTCATTTTGACAAAATCAAAGTAATGACAATCACAGGATCGAATAAGACAGTTAAAATGTCCCTCAGTTGAACACTTAACTAAATGCTTACAACACTAAATAACTCTTTGTGCTTCTGCTGAATGAACCTCTCTGATTGTAAATTCTGACACTGAGAAGCTTAGTGATATATAGTGTGTTGTAATGATGTGTAAATGATGCCTTTCTCATCAACCCATCAACTGAGTGTGTTCCAAATCTGTTTAGTGTCTCATTAGAAGCTTGCATCTGTTGGTCAGTATGTTAATAATGCAAACAGTTTGAGTGTGGATGCATAGCAAATTCAAATTCTCTATTTTTGTGTGGTGATGTCTTTGGTCATTTATTTAGTTATGTGGGGCAACAGATAAGGATTCAGCAATTTTAAGTCCAAACACTTTTTGTAATATTTATTGAAATTGTCCTTACATTCCTGCAGTTGTCAATAAAATATCTATTCAGAGGAGAAACTCCAGGTTTTGTGGCATGCCAGAAGTAATAGCTTCCAACAGCTCTGTCAATCATGTTGCCTGTTAATTATGAAATGCCTGCTCTTGCACAAGCATTCAGTGGTTCTAACCTAGGCATGTGTTTTAGATTTTGGACATGCCATTGGGAAAAAAAAAACATTGAAGAGAAGGGCTGTATTTGTTTGGATCTAAAAAAACTAGCTAGCTTTAGCTAACCTACACCAAAATCACTGACTGCAGCTTTAAGTACATTTGATCATTTTATGGAATTTAGACAAGCCTGCTCTTATATGTTGAGGTTCATCATGCATTGGTTTATGTAGACATCTAGACATGTACCTGATTCTAATTGGACATTTATTTTTGACATGCAATGGTATCATGTCAGCTATGGAATGAGAGCAAGAACTACTTAGATTTGCATGCAGCTCTTCAAAGAGTAAAAGGTCTCTGTAGGTAGTTAGTCCAATCTTCACAACAGGTGCACATAGACACACACGCACAAATGTTCAGGTACACAAATATACGGTCACATTGCAGTGTGTTGAACATGTTGAACATCTAGTTAAGTTGTACAGAGATCTCGTCCCTAAGGTCACCGAACCTCTCACCAAACAAAGTTGCTGTCGGATGAATTTGTCTGTTCAAATAGAAAAGTGCAACCACCAGTCAAAAAGGTTAAGAATGCCATACCAGTAACAATCATGTATACACACTTCCTGCAGACAGACAATCTAAGATATTAATGACTTGCAGCTCACACATTCACCTGGGAAAACACATCTACTTAGCTGACCTTTTGGAGATTAGTTAGTAGGGCACCTTGAGTAGAGAAAACAAGAGAAAAATATGCAGTTGTAGAATGCTGGACTTGAGTCACATTATAGAAAAGAAAGCTATGTAGTCACAACACTCTGGCCTGGATCAAAATAAGAAAGCAACACTGTAGGAAGACTTCTATGTCTATGAATCTCTTATCCTATATCACATCTCTCCATGTCTCTGTATCACATCTTGTCTTACATATCTCTCTAATTTTGTCCTTTCTTAATTTTGATAGCTATGAAGAAAATGATATGTAGGCCACATGGGATCAGGAGGGAAGGAACAATGAAAATTTAAGAGGTCAGTACGTCCCCAGAATGTTTTCTCATTATTTCAGTATTACATTTAAGTAGACCTGATATATTTCTATGTTATATAATGTTGGGGCCATTTAAAACACATACCAGCATAAGCTTCTACCTGCTGTGTGTTCTCATTATAATCATGTGAATTTCAATTTTATTAACTCAATATTTTATAGATTTTTAGATTATAATTGACAGAAATGGATATGTTATCATAATGTGTTGATGTTTCTGTTATTTACAGTATCTACAGTACAATAATGTTTATTTCTTTATTAAAACTGCAACAAAATTAATATAATACAGTGGTATTAGACATGCTCCGCATCTCTAAAAGTAGTCAAACCATTTAACAGCTAGTAGCTAAATACAAAAACTACAATATTTTTTTAAACTGGCCTAATTAAACATCTAATACTTTCTAATTATGTATAATTATAATCAAGCATGTTTTCTAACACTATGCTTCTACCCATAATAGTAGGCAAGAGATTTAATGGGACTGTTTGGAACATAATTTTTGCTTGTTCAGGAACTAACCACAAGGGATGTACAGCATCAAGTAAAATAGAGCTTGTTAGACTTAAATACTATAATATCCAAAATTTATCTTCTTTATATAATTCTAACTTTATAATATATTGTATATATCAAATATCGCAAAATGTTTTCCCATAGTGAATTGTAGTTGTTGTTTGTCGCATGGCTTTCTGTGCACTATCAAGGAAGAAGATACTCAAGTTTACGCTGTTTGGAAAAATGAAGAAAAAGGGGAATGTGGGTGTGATGAAGCAGAGTAAGTCAGCTAGTGACATTACGCGAGGAATTCTGGACCTAAAAGATGACTTTCGGTGAGAAAATATGTTGCTTCCATGTCATGATTTGTTTTAGTACTTAAAGAAATTTGGTGGATAAATAGTTGACATTAATTTAAATTTATCTTTTGTGATTTATTTTGACTGTTTTTTTTTTAATTATGTTAAAATCAGTCATTAACATTGTAATTAAATCTGTAAATCCTCCTCTCAGCTGTTTCCAGAGCAGGCTGGGAACCAGGTCATTGTCACATGACAGTATCTTTCTGTCAGAAAACCGTCAATCAGACCCTGAGCCACCAAGGGTTCTTTCCCAGGAGAATGGCCATAGAAAAATCCAAGCACTGCAAGTGAGTGTGTTACAGTTACAAAGTGAGAATTACAGCTAAATTACAAGCACTTACATTCTCTACTCCTTGGTGTGTTTTGGTTAGATGAAGCTACAGACGCAAAAGATGCATCTTGGCCCACCACCTCTGGTGTTGCCTATTAAACAAACTGAAGACCATCAACACCCCACTGAAGTCCTGACATTGTCCAGAAACCTGCCACACAAGGTAACCAACTTTACACACAGCCTGCCCAAATGCCCATAACTAATGCACACTCTAAAAACATATTTACTATAGTTCTATTATATTATCTAACATGTCTCTTTACCAAAACTTGTGTAGAAATCAGTATAATGTCCTGTATTGAGTTTTACAGTACTGTGTCCTTTGCTTTGCTGTGACCATCTTTTCATCTTTTGTGCATTTACCATGCATTACTGTCATCCCATAGTTTATGTGATGGAAACCTTCCCATTAGTTTTTAACAGTTTTTTTGTTTTCTCAGGAACCACAGATTTTTAAATTTAGGCATATGTTTAGTGGAACTGGGACTATTATTTTGGCTCAGCTTTCATCTTATTCTTTTGTCTTTATATCTGCTTGTTCTGTGCACCTGAGCCTTGCCATTACAAAAGTTTCTCGAACTTCATAGATGTGTTCCTCAAATAATTGGCAAATTCCTATAGCTTAAAAAAGCTCACATTTCATCAGGGCCAGGCTTATGCTCAGGCTAAGCTGGGGTATAGCCACGGACGGTCTTAGGTCAGTGGGAGGCCCGGGCTTGAACCGTTGTTGGGGCCCTACACATACACCATGACATGACTCTCCAATCAACTGCTCCAATCATAATAAAATTCAAGGTTGCTAAACCACTATTTTTTGACTATAGTGAAGTCCATCAGATATTTTTTTTTGTAAAAACTATTTTAAGTTTAAGTTTTTACATTTACCAAATAAGCTGGTCTTCATATGAACAGAAGGCAGTATAAACAGAAAATTGCCATTATGGGTCAATGGTACTTTATCAGCCTCTGTCTCACAGCAGTAGCTGAAAAAAACAGCCAAATTTCTAGTGCATGATTAATAATTTTTTTACTTATCATTTTTAATTCAGTCCCACCTGAAGTCTTCATCACAGGGAGTTTTACCCCATCCAATCAGCCCTACACTGCCACCATTATATTCCTCTGCACCTTTACCTGGGGTCGATTTCAGCACCCTTCCCCAGTTTATCCCCTGCCTGGACAACTCTGCTGCCCGCCATCGGATGTCCATTAAACCTCGGAATCAGAGAGCCAGCACTAAGAGCAGAAGAATGCCCACCTCAGTGAGTCTGACTCATTCAATCCAATGATTGGGAATATTGGAAATACAACATTTATGTAGTAACATTTAGATTAATGTTTGATAGAGTGCTATTTGCCTAAAATTTTTTTACACCCTTCTCCCTGGACAGAATGGAAGCAGATCTCGCTCAGAGAGTATGATCATCCTGGAGCGGCCTCTAACTGAAAGTAAAGAAGAGGACGGGATAGCTGTCACCAAGGACATGACCCGTGTTCGCTCCTACTCCTCGCAGATCATTAGGCCAGGGAAGGGCCTAACCGCTACTCCAATCAAAAGCCCGTGTCCCACTTCACCACTAAAATTACTGGTGGGAGCTAATGATGATTATCACCCACGTGCTGTGAGTCAATGTAAAGGAAAGGATGAGCCTGCTGTGAACACCACTGCAGATAAAGGAACTAAGCAGATACTGAAATCGGCAGAAGGCATGGTTGCTAAACGTCCTAGGTCAGCTGGGCCAATCAGTCATAAAGGGAGTGGAGACCATAAAGAGAGTCTCTATAGCTCCAAACTTAAGGGTGTTGAAGGCAATGCTGTGCCGAATGTATGCTCTGTATATACTACGAGTCTCATTTCGTTAGGTACTGAGCAGTCTCAGCCTAAAACTGAAAAGGTATTTAATACAATAACGACTCATGTTAAGGGAAATGCATTGAACAGGAACAGGGTCCAAGATACAATGCAGGAAAATTGTCTTCAAGGCCAGCCACCCTTAGATGACAAATTTGAGGGCAGAAATGTACACCAAATCTCTTCAGTGCCACTTTCCAGTGAGGAGGGCTGCCTACAGGAGGCCATAACCCAACAACGGTCTCTAAGTTTTTCTGTCTCCACAGATGAAAGTCACGAGAGGCAGAGAACTGGAAGCTTCACTGGACATTTCACTGGACAGATGGAGCAAGCAGGAGGAAAGAGAGAGCATGTCTTCCCATTCATAAAACTTTCACCAAACCTCAAAACACAGGATCTACACAAGAATGCACAAGTAAGGGCAACAGGGAAGGATCCATCACAGACAGGTGCTACCAGCACTCCAGCAGTTTCAACCAAACCTAGAGATCTGACAATAACTGTGACTGCTGGCCAAGAAAGAGGGGACAGTCCAGCAAATAAACCCCGAGACATGGCAGTGGAGACTCAGGAGGGAGCTGAAGAGGCAAATGAGGCGAATAAGGAGCTGAAAATGAACAAGGTCAGTAAGGAGCAGAAAGAGGAAAGGAGTGCTTCTGAAGTGAAGCTGCATACCACGTCTCAATCAGAGGTCAATGTCAAACAGCATAACACTGAGGTCAGGAGTCTGAGCACACGTTGGCTGCCAGAATCTTCTACTCCTCTAGCTGTAGTCCAGAATGACAGCAAGGTGGGGCCTGTAAGAGAAACTTGCACAGTTCTCAGAAGTCCTCCACTCTATAACACTGAGCTCTTTACCTCTGCTGAGTCTCCGGTATTCTCCAGTATTCGATCTGAGAGTGCCAGAAGGGACCAAGAGAGAGCTGGACTAATTCGATTTCCTGGTAAGTCTCTCTTTTTGTTTTATAAAACCCCTTTCAGACATATCTGAAGTTACAAATTCCTCAGCTGGAAGCAGTGGCTAAAGAGGTCAAACAAAATAAATCATGGGAAGCTATGATGCCAAGATGATATTTTCTTTCTTGGTAACACTGGAAAGTAATCTGTGCAGCTCTCTATGGCCTTTTCACACTTGCACACATTTTTCTGCAGTGAGAGTGTGGTATGTTTAGTCAAGTGTGAAAGCCGATTTTGAACACGAGTGTGATCTATTGAATTGATCTCAGGGGCAACTGCAAATGGTGATATGGGGTTTGCTTCATGTAAGAGCCAACCTCTTCCAGGGTCAGGTCTTGAGTAATGTCATTGGTTGAATCATCACGTTAATTCCTATTTCAAGTTCCAGAACAACAAGGAAAAGGAATTTATGGTCTGCAAATGAAACAGACATTCTTAATGACATATAGGGTGTTGAAGGCATTCAAAACAAGTGAATACAAACTCAAAACTCAATTAGTTTGAGAAGTAATTGAAAACCATGTTTTGATTAAAAGGCAAAGTAATGCACCCTGGATGGGTTGCCAGACCATCGTAGAGCACCATGCACACAAACATTCACACATCTCATTCACTCATAAGACAATTTAAAGTAGCCAGTCCATCTGCCGGCATGTTTGTGGGAGGACCTGCAAAACTGCACAGACCTGAGCTCCTGAACAAGCGAGGGACTCTGGAGCTGTGAGGTGGTACCACTGTGCCAGTCATTAAGGAAACATTAATTTAATAAATGTCATTAAATAATTGCTAAGATAAACAATAAAGGAATTTAAAAAAACATGGCTATTCAAAAACAGCAAAAACTTATTTAGCAAAAACTGCATGCACAGTAGCATTGACGTATAGAATTTCAGTGTGTCTGCAGCTCAGAAGGAATTTACCTTCTGTGCTCTCCCCCAAATGAGCCCAAAATCCATCCAGGATACAGAATTAAGTATTCAGGCCGAATGTGAAAATGTCTTTAGTGTGAGTCAAGATTCATTCAGCCATTGGTCCTATTAGATCTGTGTCCTTGAGTTCACATTAAACTGCCTCACTCATTGTTTACAGTGCCCAAATTAGTTCTTAATCAACTATACAAACATACTGCAGATAGTGGAGAATTTTATTCTGTGCTTTACTGCTTGAGAACAGTAAATCACATGGTCTTAGCCTGGATAAAGAATCCCACTTTCCCTTAAATAAACATACAAAGTCAATTTCATATATAAAAATATTATATGGACTAAACATATGTTTAACTGCCATTCATTACAGATTTGCAGGCTTCAGCTCAGTCGCCACGGTCACCTATTAACATTACTAAGAGTACGCCAGTGTGTGTGATGGAGAAAAGTCCTCTACAGTCAAGTACAACTGAGTCAAGAGAGGCTTCCATTGAGCTATCCTGGATGACTATGGCCCGAGAAAAGACCAGAAGCCTCCAGCAACTCTTTACAAACACACTGAATGACCTTACCGGCCTGCAGACAGCCACACGACCAGCTGCATCTCCACTAACCCAGATATCTTCACAGCCCAGTGCAGGATCTATGAGGCCCAAACAACAAATATCATCTGCACAGCCCTCTGTCAGTCCATTAGAGACTCAACTACCGACTGTACACGCTTCCGTTAGGGCAACACATCCAACTCAACCACCAACTCAGAAGTCTTCCATCAGCCTGGCACAGCCATCCGTAGATCAGTCAGGAGGAGTAGATTTCTCCTTAAAACAAACTCTTTCCCCAGCAAGTCAAGTACAACCAACACATCTCAGTGCCAGACCAGGACAAATGTCTACTCGCTCAGCTACAAAACCAGTGCAACTGACAGGAACTTATATATCACCTACCCAATTCAATCCTCAGATAATATATGCAGCACAGCAGCAATTATCCCAGATGTCAATACATCAGTCCCATCCAATCCAGCAGTCTCTACCACAAAGTGTGACAAAACCTCAATCACCACAACCCCTTCATCTATCGTTGAGCCCAAAGCCGACACCCCATCAGCCTGCTCATCAATCACGCTCACCAATTTCACAGCCCAGGCCACTTGGGGAAAACTTGTCCTCTTTGCCTTTAGGGAAAGTGGACTGGACCTCCATGCCCCAGGGAAAAAGCCCAGCAGAAAGCCAAGCTCAGTATGCAGGAGGCATGGGGAGCAGGGCTTTACTTATCGAGCAATGGCACCACCAAAAACCTGATGAAGTCAAGGTGAGGCTCATGGATTTTTGCCTTATTCACAGTGGATCCCACTTTAAATCAAAGTTTATATCCTCTTTGTCTTCTACATTATTAATAGGTAGTGGACCAGAAATCTACACCAGACTCCCGAACCTATCAGTCTCTGGATGAATTTCTAACCATTTCCAGTCATCGCAAGTTCACAGGTACTGGTCTAATGCATAGGTGTGTATGCATGTAAATTAATGTGACAGAAATTCTGTTTCTAACTAAATATACCTGACTTTATACCTACCTCAGAATTAGCAGTTTCCCCTGGTCCCATGAGGCTAGACCGAGAGGTCAAATATCAGAAGAAAACATTACCACCACCATCACCTTCTTCATCATCATGTCTTCAGTCAAACAGTGACAGTAGACAACCTTCCTGGATGGAGCTGGCAAAGAGGAAATCCATGGCATGGAGTGACAAGACTATGGACTAAATTAGATATAAGAGAGCATACTAAATTATAAAATTTCAGGAAGGACTGAGAAGACAGAATATCTGATCTATCAAGTTTGTGTGTTTGTGTGGGTGAGCAGATGAAAAAGCCGTGGAAGGAGAAAGAAAAAAAAAACAGGAAAGTACAGGAAGAAGAAAAAGGTCTTGCAACTCCCACAAACACACAGTTACACAATTTTTTCCTATACCCTTGGTTATGTTGTTCTCAGGTTTATCACATTGTTGTTTTATTAAGGAATTATAATATAATATATAAAAATATACATTTTTAATCCATTTATAAATTATAGTTTTTGCTTGACTAAATGTGACCGATTTTAATTACAAGTTAATGTTTGGAATTACAGAATTAAATGCATATTAGAAGAGGTACAATTATGGTAAGTTTGTCTTTGAACCATTAAGGTATATGTATAAAAATTAAATATAACAGTTATACAAGACAGTTATGAACAATTAAACTTCATTTTGAAAAGGATTTTGCAATGAATTGGTTTAACTGGTTTGAGGGAAATTACACTTCCATAATTATTAGTCAGAATACTGTATTTCTGCAAAGTTCAGTCAGTAAGTGAGTTTGAATGATTACATGGATTTTAGTATGAATGTTATTCAGGCAAAGTGTTTACCACAATCTACTGAAATTTAGCACAATTATTTAATAGTGCATATTTGAACAAAGTGTTTTAACCTGGAATCTGGTGAAGTGCTATTTATGATTTAATGCAGTGGTTGTCAAAGTGGGGTCTGCGGACCCACAATGGTTTGTGAAGCATAGCCAGGGGAGTCTGTGATTTATTTTATTTCATTTTATTTTTCAAATTTTCTTACACTGGTGGAAATCACAACCTCCTGTTATCAAAGTCATTATATTTACTATTTAGTTCTTATAGTTATTGGCATATCTGACTGGTCACTTGGAAGGATGGATTTAAAAACTCAATATCTCCTCAATAATAATAATGTCGACTTAAATTTAGTCTCCTGTCGGTGGAAAGGTCGGGAATAAAAATCTGTAGCCTAGTTTTAATTAGGTTGTACGAGTCTGCCCTCTAGCGCTTAAACACAGACACAGCAAGTTAATACAGAAGCAAAAATAACCCCCCAAAAAAACATTTCTGTCAGTGGGCGGAGCTAATGGCAGCTGCCGGTGGGCGGGGTTATGATGAAGGTTGATTGAGAGCTCACCATTAGTTCATGTTTGAGCTGCGGACGGGTAGTCCTATTATTTTACACTCCAACAAGAATGTACTTTTAACAGCCAGAACAGTCGCTGGCATTTTATTACAACAGAGCGAGTGTATATGCATCCTCCGCGGGATCTGTGAGTAAGTATGAAAACTTGTGTTTTGGGGGTTTTGTGAGCTAACACGCCTGTTGTGTGTGACAGATTTCAGCTCTTCCGACAGGTAGCTGTAGGCAGGAAGGCTGGGTGAACGAGTACACCCTCTATTCATTCTACAGCAACTAAATAAAGACACTTTTTACATTTTAAAATGTGTTAGAATTTCCTCTGTATTATTATTATGCTGTGCGTTAACTCGGAGGTTATCTTTCGCTAGCTAACCTTCTTACTGCTTGTCTATAGCTAGTTAAAGCCGAAGTGATATGACCGTCCCACAGCTGGCTAAGTAGAGATAAGGCTAGCTCTGTTAGCTTACATTAGCTCATTAGCTTCACAGCGTCGCCAGATGCACGTCCGCTAGAACCGGCAAATCGGCTCGCTTTTCTGTCCTTAAAGACCTTAAAGCTGAATCTCTGTTACACTGTAATTAACACAGAGCTTGTCAATAATAGCTGGATAATAACTTGACTTCCCAGGTCACGTTTCATGTTTGTTTTTTTTCTGCAGAAGTTGAGGAAGAGGAAGCTGCCGCTGTGACTCATGTGCTAGTTAGGGTGGTCAGTTAGCTTCTGAGTTTACGCAGTCGGGGTAAAGATGGCTCGGCTCGGTCATGGCAGGTTTTTGAAACGCTGAAGCTCGGGAAAAGGCTGGAGGAGGACAGAGTGACCGCGGGAGGCGAGAGGAGCCACGGCCGCCGCGGACAGCCGCTGAAATGAGATGAGGCTCAGAAATGGAACTGTTGCCACTGCCCTCATCTTCTTCACCTCTTTTCTCAGTCTGTCCTGGTACACCGCCTGGCAGAACGGAAAGGGTGAGTGACAGATGAGTTTAACCACAAAGTATCAGGGTGCACATCGACCAAGTTAAAGGAAAACTCCACCCTCAACCACATTAATTATGTTTATATACGAGTATGTGTGATGTACTTGGAGATTCTGTTGCTGCTTTGTTAGCTGGTGCTGTATTTATGTAATTCCTCTGAGAAGTTAGAGGTTATGTGCCACACTGACGTCACTGGGCGACACTGCTAGCGAAGTTACAAGAGGCCAATATAATGGCCAGCTTCTTTTCTCACTCACCATTTTCCAGTGACGTTCAAAGTCCTATTAATAACAAAGGTCCAGAATGTAATGCAGCGACATGACGCAGTGGCGCTGAGTTACGTCAGACATTCAGTGATCTATGATGGCTGTTTTAGATTGAAAGCTGAAGAGCGTACACATGAGGAGGTGAGAGAGCTGGACAGACTAAAGGACTAAAGCGTTGCTGCACTGGTCCCCTTAGATAGAGATGAAGCGAGAGTTAAATCCCACTGGCACCACTATCAGCAGGTAGTCAAACGGTATTGTGGGTAAGTCTGAGTGAAAATAGACAGCATGTAGCAGAAAGAGGTTTCATCCAACAAAGCCAGCTCAGAATTTTATTACAAAATAGATATTGGACACCGCTGAATATTGAATATTATATATGGTAATTACTAAGATTAATATGCAAGTCATTGAAGGTGGATTTTTCCTTTAACTTAACTATCTACACATGTTGTGTTTTATCTACAGAGTTGGCAGGTTTGTTAAGTAACTGTCTCACCGACCTCTTATTTCTGGGCTGTTGGATGCTGTAGGAGGTCTGTGTTGTGTAAGATGACTCTTGCTATGCTAGTTGGAGATCAATCAGCAGTGAGCACTTTGACACTCTATTGATCAGCTGTAGTTTCTCTTTAAATTTCATCCATTTTCTATATGGCAGTTGAATTGCTAAGCCATACACAACGATGCATTTACATACATGACAGTGGAAAATAGAATACGGTATAATAATAACAGATGAATAAAAACACCAAAAACTAGTAGGGGTGGGAATCTTTAAGCCCCTTAAGAAACAATAAGATTTTGGTTGAGGGTGCCACAATGTAATTATAAAATTATTATCAGTGCAACTTAATAAATAAATAAATAACACAAAATATATATACACAAAATATATATACACAATAAATAACACAAAATATATATATATTTTGTGACCACTGTGTGACCACCTTTTATTCATAAAGTGTCAAGTAAATGCTGTACCTTGGTTCCAGTGTCTGAAACACAGGATTTCAACAACAGCTTAGAGATGCAAATCTCTGGAAATGAACGTTGCAGCTGACCTGGTAATTTGCTTTGCCCTTTTTCCCTGAATTATGTAGAAGCTTTGACACTTGCTTGAGGTGTGTCTGTTGAATTCCACATTGTTGTATTCCCGAAATTTTTTATCTTGGTGTAACAGAACTTCAGCACCGCATGTTTCATTTTATTTTGTCCAGTTCTTTTTGTTCTCTAAATTCATAAAATCCGCAGTGTGCCCAGACAGTTGCTTTCAAAGCCAAGGGTGCAGGTCTGAATTTGTCCATCTTCAAATCTGCTACTTGGCTTAGCTTCTTTCTTCTTCCTTCTAACATACACATGGCACACTTGCTAGCCTACATGTTTACATTACATTACCGCCCACCCTAACTTTAACTGTCATATCTTTTTAAAACATGACTTGCGGTGATTCTTCCAAAATTGCAATGTTGAGAAAGAGGTTGGATGTGTTTCCTGAAAATCTACTGTTGCAGTAGTGACTGTTAGACATTCTCTAGCCATTTAGCTTGCTAAGACCGTGGCTGGCTTGTTGTAAAAACACAGCAGTTGTACAATGGACAGCTAGCTTCTATTAACCATCATTCAGATCAGTCATGTGTTTACTCCCTAAATGTCTGGATGCATTATACCATAGTTCATGTAATTACCTGACTACTGTATAGTGCCACTTTTATCTGCCTTTGTTTGAGACAGTGCTTGACTATTGATTACATATGGAATGTAATCAATTAGATATTTGGTTAGAATCCACAACAAAATTATTAGCTTACTTAGATTACTTTAAATATTTCTCTTAGGATGAATTTTAAAACAGTACAATCAGCCAATTTCAGGTCACTGCTTGGTTGGTTGGTTGGTTGGTTGATGTGTTGGAAAGCAGGAAAAATGGGTAAGCGTAAGGATCTGAGCGACTTTGACAAAGTCCAAATTGTGATGGCTAGACGACTGGGTCAGAGCATCTCCAAAATGGCAGGTCTTGTGAGGTGTTCCCGGTATGCGGTGGTTAGTACCTACCAGAAGTGGTCGAAACAACCGGTGAAATGGCGTTAGGATCATGGGCGCCAAGGCTCATTGATGTGCATGGGGAATGAAGGCTAGCCCGCCTGGTCCAATCCCACAGAAGAGCTACTGTAGCACAAATTGCTGAAAAAGTTAATGCTGGCTATGATAAAAAGGTGTCAGAACACACAGTATGGGGCTGCATAGCCACAGACTGGTCAGAGTGCCCATGCTGACCCTGTCCACAGCTGAAAGTGCCTACAATTGGCACTTGACCATCAGACCTGGACCAGCAATGGAAGAAGGTGGCCTGGTCACCAAACATGATGAATCACGTTTTCTTTTACATCGGCTGGGTGTGTGTGCGTCGCTTACCTGGGGAAGAGATGGCACCAGGATGCACTATGGGAAGAAGGCATGCCGGCGGAGGTAGTGTGATGCTCTGGGCAATGTTCTGCTGGGAAACCTTGGGTCCTGGCATTCATGTGGATGGTTCATTGACATGTACCACCTATTTAAACATTATTGCAGACCAGGTACACCCCTTCATGGCAACAGTATTCCCTAATGGCAGTGGCCTCTTTCAGAAGGATAATGCACCCTGCCACACTGCAAAAATTGTTCAGGAATGGTTTGAGAAACATGACAAAGAGTTCAAGGTGTTGACTTGGCCTCCAAATTCCCCAGATCTCAATCCGATCGAGCATCTGTGGGATGTGCTGGACAAACAAGTCTGATCCATGAAGGCCCCACCTCGCAACTTAGAAGACTTAAAGGATCTGATGCTAATGTCTTGGTGTCAGATACCACAGCACATCTTCAGAGGTCTTGTGGAGTTCATGTCTCGAAGGGTCAGAACTGTTTTGATGACACAAGTGGGACCTACACGATATTAGGCAGGTAGTTTTAATGTTATGGCTGATTGGTGTGTGTGTGTGTGTGTGTGCGTGTATATATGTGTGTGTGTTCATCAAAAAACTGTCCTTATCAGCTCTAGTGGTTGTACACACCCTGATGTGCTTACTGCTGGAATTCCCAGAGGTTTCTGGAGCAGCTTGGGCCGCTTGCTCAGATCTTTTATTCCTACCAAAGTAGCTGAAATGGGTTAAAGTCAGGTGACTGGGACAGCTATTCCACTACAGATAGTGCTGCTTCCTCTCTAGATATTTTTGGAAGAATGTTAGGGGTTGCTGAAAAACAAACATTATTTAGAAAGTTAAAAATGGCATGCTGTTCTCAAACCTTTAACAGGCAGTGTAATTAAATTTACATTTACATTTCTGGCATTTGGCAAACTCCCTTATCCAGAGCAAGTTACAGTTGCGCTTTGAAGTCTCTATCAAAAAATACATCCTAGTACTGGCTCACGGACAAAGAGTATTATCAGTCTAAAAAAACTCTGTTGGGGTGGTAATATAGTAAGAAAAGCCAACACAATATAGTAAGACAACACAAGAATTTTTTTATTTTTTTTTTGCAAGGACTAATTTAAGTACTTCATGAAGGGGTCTGTAGTCATCATTTGAAGACAGCCAGTGTCTCAGCTGTTTGGACATCTAGGGGAGGTACATTCCACCACCTAGCTGCCAGAACAGAGGAGAGTCTTAGGCTTATCAACTCCGAGTTCCTTCCCCATTTGTGGAGTGATGTCATGACAAAATCAACATGGCTGCAAACATCATCAGAAATAAACAGAGTAAAACTTCTTATCTTTAAATGAGTTACACTGTATATACAAGTATTAGGTTTAGATTAATCAACATACATACATATTCATTTGTTAAATCTAAAACACTGACTGTACACTTCGCTATTTGAGAAAGAAAATATACATCACTCATTCGAGTTAGCTGCCTAGATTATTGCTAACAAAAAATACGAACACGAGGGCCATTGTCCCACTTCGTCTGTCAAGGGTGCCGAGGTTGAAAATTATGTAATTCTGACTGGCAAATTATCATTTAGGACGTAATGCAGCATTATATTTTACATAGGCTTGTTCATCTGCCTTTTCAAACCTGTACCAATTCCATATCTCTGAAGTGATATTTGCATGCGAAGTGCTGCCTGTTTGTTTATTTAGTTATTTAATTAATTAGTTAATTAATCTAAGTGCACAGTTTTGGAAGTAGCGCAGGCTGTATAATAAGCGTGCCTTACGAAGTGGGTCAAAATGACAAGGGGACATTTCAAAAGGAAATGGATATTTTAAGACGATGGTTATGTGGTTAGTAATTCATGTAATTAAGTAGCCAGCTAAATATTACTAGGTAAACAGTGTTGATAACTTTAGGAGTCTCTACAAATTTGAAGTACTATGGCGCAGGAAAAAGTTTGTGTAGTTTCGTCACATCATGCGCAGCACCAGAGCATTTTTATTGTTATTATCTTTCTAGCTCATTAGCAAAAAAATACTATTTGGCCAATATTTAGCTCTTAGCATCAAAATTACCTCGCTAGCACAAACCTACATACCATTAGCCTGTAGTACCAGAACTACCTAATATTGTACATTAAATCTGCATGGGGGCTACCGAGTGGTGCAGCATCTGGAGATTACGAGTTCAAATCCCGGTGTTGCCACAGCCATGTGGCCAGGAGGGGTGACATACTCTCTCTCCCCTATCGGTCACAGCAGTACTAGCCAGTCAGAAGGGGCCAGGATAGCGCTTTCCTCCGAGCATGTAGAAGAGGGCCAATAGCGTTCTCCTCCGAGTGTGTTACACCACCCCCTGAAATTGCATGAAAGCAGTTCAGAAAGATGTGGTTGGCTGGCTTCACGTGTCTCGGAGGAAGCACATGATAGCCTTCACCCTCCCTGGTTGGCAGCTATCGTATGATCGGGGAGAGCTGCTTGATGGATAAGAATTGGCCACTAAATTAGGAGAAAATTGCATAAAGAGCAAGGCGGTTTCAGAAATAATGATGGTAATTGCTTTTTTGGAAATTGGAGTGTTACTTCCATGTCAGAAATATATATGTCCTGTAGAATCATATAATATGCTCAGATGGGTTGTGTTTAGAGATTTATTAATAGCATTGTTATAATAAATGTTTGCTAAGACTATTGTGACTATTTGGGGAAATTGGAAGGAAAAAGAAATTGCATGTATTTTGATCAGCAGGAATTCTTGTGTTAGCTGTGATGTATGTGTCATGCGTGACACTTCATGCTTTCCAAACACACTTTACTTCCTTTTTGTTGTTTTTTCTGTTAGAGATTGAGGTATATGGAAGAACGGCAAGTCACAGATCATATTTAATAAGTGAATTCCAGCAATTTGGTTCATTGTCCTGTTGATCATTTTGCAATTTCAGATTTATCATATACAGAGTTCTGGGGCATTTCCTCAGAAAGCATTGTGCTACATTTTTGGTAGTTTTCAGGTCAACTGTAGACTTTCATAATAGAGTCATGAATCTGAACTTCTGCATGAATGGTTGTTTCTTGTCCTGTCCTAAAAATTTGCTAAATATTAATCTCCCAATAAAGTAAACTATTAAGCACCACAAAAATATTTGGACTGCTGTTTATGGTTGACATGATTAGAATTTAATAATACTATCTCCATAATTTTCCATTTCTTCTCTGTTTAATAATGTACAGCATTTAATCCATGCTAATTGGCATGAGCATCAAAGAAGCTCAGTAAAGAAATACTGAGCTTTCTCATCTTTGGATTAAGCACCTGTTGAAACTTTGGATGTAGTTTGAAACCTAAATTCAATCACTCCAGTATCCTGGAATGCGCATTATGCAGGTGAGAGGAGTGTCCTTGCAGAGGGTTCTGTAGTGGTTACACTCACTGTATGAAGTATCACGGTCTGTGCTGTTACTTGATCCCACTCTTGTGTTCTCTAACTAGCAGTAAATAAGAACCCCACCCTTTGATTATTCCTCTCCGGATGGATTTCTTCTGCACTTAGCACTCCTCTGGATGAGTGGTGTACACAATGGGCCCAAAATAGCAGACTGATGAAAGGCACCATTATGCTACCAATAAAAAAACAGATAAGAAACATGCCTTTGGACAACAGGGAAGCAAGGGGCAGTCTATAGTGCACAGCGAGTTTAACTTTGTTCTCTGGCCTTATGTGGTAGCTGGGTTACATTGGGACATGAGAGCCCACACATTTCTGTCTAGTTTGAGATAGTTTTCAATCTCTTATTGCTTAATACTGAACTTAATAACGCTGAAGTAGAAGAAGAATGCAAGTAGATTTGTGTTTTGTGGTGTTTAGTGAGCCCTAATATAATCCACAACCAATGCAAATGTGTTAATTTCACTCCTCTTGCTCATATTCTCCTTATAGTCTGAAACCCTCTCATTGTGCTGGTTTGCGCATGCAGATATTTCTCACCCTTCTTACATTATGTGCCAAATTCAGCTAGGTTGAGATAGAGGAGGGGAAGAAGTACAGGAGTAGAATGTAGACAGGGTTTTTGCATGACGTTTCTGGTACGAGGAAGGATAGACTTGTCAGTGGCATGGGATGCTCATTAAGTTATAACCTTGTTAACAAGGACCTGTTCTTTGCTGAATGGCTTACACCAATGGCTTAATTTCCTCTCTCCCCCTTGCCCTCATTCCAGACTAAAAAGAGGCTCTTCGTCTTTCCAAAATGCTTTAATTGAGCTAGATTGCTCACAGCAGCACTCCCTGCCACTCTGACATTCTTCCTCCATATTAGGCCTGAGAACTGGACTATCGTCAGGGAGTCTTTGTTTGTCCTGTTTCCTGTCCTGACACTCCTTAGCACCCTCGCCCTAACCACTTTATTTAGTGTCCCCTTTCACTTGAGATCTAATTATTATTTCTAACTAACTTTCCCAATTAATGTGCCAGATTAGACCTGTCATAATAGTTCAAACTGACAGTAATCATAATTAATGATTTGAATTTTTGATCATTTTTACCTTCCTATTACAATACCATAGTTAATGTACCGTGAATATGAGTAAAGGACAAAAAAGATTTTTCAAAACAGCAAAAATCTACTGTGAGTTATTTTCATGGTTTTATAGCAACAAAGTTGGCTGTCATCATTACAACTTCTTTTTGTTTTTTTAATCTTTTTATATTTTCCCACCAACAAAAGTGTATTGTTTTATTTTCAATGCTGCTAGTATACTGTAAGAAAGTGGACAGTCACTCTGAATGACATGATTTTTATCAGCTCTATAGATGTCCTTCTGTTTGTTGTTTCTTCATCTTCTTTTACATCATCATCATCATCAGGATGATGGCAACAGGGAGCTTATGAAATGATGTAACCAATTAGGCTAAAATGCGGATTTTGCACAAAACAAAACAAAATTTTTTTTTAAATATACTGCATATTGATGCATATTCTTATTTGTTAATGAATTATATTTAAAAATATACATGAAATAACATCTTTAATGCCCCCATTTTTCCAAAAAAAAAAAATTGTCCTCCAGTATACTGTATGTCAGTCTTGACTCTTACTACCGAAAAGTCCATTAATACAAACTCTCACTGTCAGCTGTCTGCTTGGTGTATGGACCTAACCTGGGATTTTCCCCAGGTCCCTGGAACACACAGGCAGTGATAAAGAAGCAGAGAGGAATAATAAGATTATGAAGATGTACAGAAGCTTGTGTGCTGTTTTTATAAAAGCTACAGGCTATCTAGATATTGAAAACATCTACCTTAAAACACGCTCACTGGCGTAATGGTCATTTAAGAGGTGCTGGCCTTCATGACGTGTTTCTTCTGGTTTTATGACTGTCAGCATTGTAGAGAGGAAGCAAGGCATTTGTCCCTGAGGGGAAATGTGTGTACTCCTTCATGCATGACTGGCCTTACATCTTAGACTCTCTTTGTAAGGTTGCAAACCAAAAAAAAAGAAAAGAAAAAAAAACCAAACCCTGCAGATCAGACATATACCCATGTGTTCTTGCGCAGTATTTGGAAATGATAAAATTCAACTGATTCTGGTATTTGGATATTTATTTGGGGTATTTGAATACAGTCCACTTTCAGTGATGATGTGTTTGTGTGTGCATGCATATATAAGAGGTAGGAAGACCGAGAGAATCAAAACACCTCTCTTCTCTTGTGGTTAGAGGTATAAGGACCTCTAGGGAACGAGCAGCTGTTGTAAACATTCTCAATTTCTTTTCCATCATTTACCACTAACAAGTAGTCTGCCTTGGGCCTGCAGTAATTTGCTTCATCATCATTGTGTACTGTGTGTGACCGTGTGACTTGTGAAATATATAAAGCCATAATCATAATCTGTTCAGATGTCAAGCCTATCAACACATAGCAAATTCCCAGGCATTCCTCCTTTTTGTCAGTGGGCTCAATAAAACCTTCCTGGAATTCCATTTTTACAAGAGACAATGAAAGATGAATCTACTTCTTGACATATCCATGGTTATATCAAACCTAAAATGTCAATTGGTTTAGGGTAGGGTGAGACAGGGGCATTCTGCTAATGCAGCCTATTGTTAAGAGATTGTTATTATTGTCTGTTGTTGTAATCAGTAAGTTAAATTAATTCCATCTTCGTCTTTTGTCAGACACTTTAGTTTTCCTGCAGTATAATTTCATTTTATTCTTTCTCACTCTTGCTGTGTAGAGAAGTTGGTAGCATATCAGCGGGAGTTTCATGCTCTGCGTGAGCGTCTGCGTGCGGCTGAACACCGAACCCTGCAGCGCTCCTCGGAGCTGAACACTGTCCTGGAACAGTTCCGACGTGCCATTGCAGAGACCAACAGCAGCAAGGATGCCCTCACCAACTTCTCAGGTAAATGCATATGTTTATATTTAGTCATTTGGCAGAGCACTACCTAGAGTGCTTTATAAACTGTTTGCCTCTAGTAGAAGGCGAGGATTCGAAACGTAGAAGACAAGGCTCCCTTATGCTTGCTTGATCAAGTACAGTAAGAAAACCTTAGATTACAGTAGTACAATATAAGAATATTTAAATGTATAAAGAACATTCTAGTAAATTGATAAAGCAGTAAGTTTTTACACATGATGTAAGTGTATTTGCATTACCAAACGTGCACATACATACACTTTATGCCCAAAGGTTTGTGGACACCTGGCCATTACACACATGTGCTTCTTGAACATCTCATTCCAAAACCATGGGAATTAAAAGTAAATTGGTCCCATCTTTGCTACCATAGCAGCCTCCACTTTTCTGGGAATTCTTTCCCCTAGATGTTTGAGCATTGCTGTGGGAATTTGCCCATTCAGAATCAAAAGCATTAGTGAGATCATGATGTTGGGTGAGGAGCCCTGGTGTGAAAATGGTGTTCCAATTCATTCCAAAGGTGTTCAGTGGGGTTGAGGTCAAAGCTCGTGCCACTTGATTTCTTCCACTCCATCCTTGGCAAACCATGTCTTCATGGATCTTGCTTCATGCATAGGAGCTTGCTTTGTGCTGGAATAGGTTTGAGCCTCTTAGTTACAGTGAAAAGAAATTGTAAAGCTACAGAATACAAAGCCATCCTATACAACTGTGCTTCCAACTTGGTGGCAACAGTTTGGGGAAGAACCACATATGGCTGTGATGGTCAGGTGTCCACATACACACAAGGACTCATCAGAGTTGGGCATGGACCAGCCTGATAACGGAAGAAGCTAAGGCAGACATTGTTCAGTTTAGAATTTTTATCCTTTAATGAGGCCTTATTCTAGGACTGAGTAAAAATGAAAATGTTACCACACAAGTCAAAATGTTTGTAGCCTCTCAGGTTTCTTCACTGCACATGGTATCCTTCATAGGTATTTGGACGGGGAAGCACAGTCAAAATTACTTTTGGTGTACACTCAAGCAAATGTGAATATAAAGCTATAAGGCCCTCTTGCTTCCTCTCTTTTATAATCGTAAAGAGTAGATGAGTTAGGGCTAGAATTATCTGTGAAGTTTATGTTAATGTTACAGGAGGATGTCTAAAATGTCTTAAAATGGAAGCAGTTTCTGTAAAAATTATATATACTGTATATAGATAATGTGAAAGTAAGGGAGAAAAGACTGCAATACCCAAAGTGTGCTGCTGATTTTCAGAAAGAAAAGAGCAACAAAACAACAGAATAGAGTTTGTCCGCTCATTCATTTATTCATCTTCAGTAACCGCTTTATCCTGCTCAGGGTCATGGTGAGACTTGATGTTGCTTTTGTTAATAAAATCAAGAAAAGCCTTTGTTTCTTCTCATGAATGTCCTCTGTGGCCTTGCTTATGTGACTTGCATCCCCAATGTCAGCATTTATTCAAAAAACCTGTTTCCCTTTTTCCAATTTTCATTTTTTCCCCACACAGATGAGACCCAGAAACTGTTGAAGGACCTGGCACACAGGAAGCCTCTCCAAGTGCCAAATATCTTTCATCACTTGCCACACCTGCTAAACAATGAGGGCAGCCTGCACCCTGCAGTGCAGGTGGGCCAGGGACGCACAGGAGGTAAGCACTTCACAACTCTGCAGCAGACACCCAGTACCACAGTATTGAACTTTTTATATATCAACATATGGCTGCACAGTGATGGCTAAAACAATAATCAAGATTATTTAGCTCAATATTGAAATCGTATTATTTAACAGAATTAATTAGCCGGTTTAAAAACAAAATAATTTTACTTAAGGGGTATTCAAATAAAGTTTGATAAGCAGCTAGCTTATGGTTATAAATTAGACACATTAGTTTAAAGTGGTTATACTTTGTTTCACACTGGAGCTTTACTTTGCTTTTGACCAATGACCAATTATTTGAAAATTATTTGAATTATTTGAAAATGCACTTCATTATGCAGTCCCAAGTGGACCATGCAAGGGTTCAACATTTACATTTTCAGGACAATAACAAAAATAGAATTATTTTATGCAAATCACATAACCCATTTCCCATACATTTTCTGCAGAATTGAGAATGTTCTTCACAAAATACTCCCAGTTTACACAAGACCAAAGAAACTGTTGAAACTCCTTTGTTTTCTTTCACAATATGAAGCGTTGAAAACTTGGCTGCATAAGTGTTGGTACACACAGCTCAGCAGTGGGGAATTCTTTGTCAAGGCTCATGTTTCAGAAATGTAGGACAACTGATTGGACTAAGTGGGGAATTTTACTCACTGGCCACCATGTTGACCTTTGGGGCCACTAGGGAACACTGCATTAGTGTTTATTAGCCACTGCCAGCAGGCTCTGTTACATAATTGATCACAAATACACTGACTTGCACAATATTAACTGTTTAAGCCAGTTTTACACTGTGCAATTCCAGCTGTCTATTACGATTATTACTTGTCACACGGTACAAGATGATCCCAATAAAATCTTGGCAGAGTTCTATAACAAACGTGGTAATGTGTTCATGTCGGATTATATGATGAAGATAGTTACTCCATTCTGCCATACTGGGTGCTTCAACTGGAAAGCAAAATGATATATTTTCACGTTGTCATTATAATAAATATATTTATATACAGTATTTTTCTGTTCGCACTACAGAAAAATTTAATTTACTTTCTAGGTCTTGACACATCTGTCTCTGCTTTAGGCACAGCATGTTGGGAATGCTTTTGAGAGCCTTCATGATATCCGGCACTCCTAAATACACCTGGAGCTTGCTAAATACTACTTTGGTTTGGTTTAACTTTTCTGCTGTACTGCTGAGCTCAATGCTACCACACTATTCTTTCACTGTAGCATTAGACAAGGCCTTGTTGCTGTTTCCCTGCACACACCCAGTCATACCAGAATTGAATAAGAAAATTGAGCTGAACAATCATGTTCCAGAAGTAAATTGCCATTGTGAATTAGATTATTAGCAATAATGTGTGAACCTGTTAAGGCTTACTCATTGTGAGCTGCACAACCGTTAAACAATGACTCCTGTAGAAATACAATAGTATTTAAATGCTGAAGTACCTGTGAAATACTATATTACCTGCAAACCTTAAAGCAAGACCCAGCAATGAAACATTGCTGCTGCAACTGTGGAATCACAGTGTGTTTACTGTTACAGCGCTTATTGTCTTGTTTTACAGGGTTAGGGGAGTTTTATCTGAATAGCGCATAGTCATGGTCATGCCAGACTGTGAAATCTCTTTAAGGGACTGTGCCACTGAGGGTTTTTCCCCAGTCTATAATCAGGGTTTATATTCTACATACAACCCCATTAATAATCACTTTGACTATGTGGATGTGACCCAACAGCAGAAGACCACATCGGGTTCCCCTTCAGTCAGCCAAAATCAGGCATTTCAGATTTCACTACAGAATCAGTTGGACAGTTGAAGATTGGCAAAACGTCGTCTAGTCTGTTTTCCTCTTGATTTTGCCCACTGTAGCCTCCCAGCAGTCTCAGATGAATGAAAATCCCTGGAGATCAGCAGTTACTGAAATACTCAAATGAGGGCATGTCTGATACTAACAACCATGCCATGGTCAAAGTCACGGGGATTACATTTTTCCCTATTCTGATGTTTGATGTGAACGTTAACTGAAGCTCTTGACCTGTATCTGCGTGATTTTATGCATTGCACGTCTGACCCATGATTTGCTGATTAAATAATTGCACGAATGTGCCGGCGTACTGGTGTTCTTAATAAAGGGTATAATATAATTACAAAACACTAAACTACATACTGTATATAAATACTAACTTTGGGGAAAATATGGCTAAATGACATCACTGACAATGCTTTATGGGATGAGTAGTTCATTTCCTTATAAAAGACCATAAGTAAATAAGTTACTTGCTATGGTATCATTGTCACATGACCATGATTCATAGGTGGTTGACTTGGTTCAGTGTTTCATACTCTAAGATTTTTCTAAAAGTCTGTGGAGAAAATCAATGTGAAATATTATTTCCAGAACAAAGAACATTGAAATAGCGGCTGGTCACCGTTCACTGTTGACTCTATTGCTGTTCACTTTATTGCTTGTCTTCATGGGCACTAGCACCACATATTGCTGACATAAGCCTGTAGCTTCCCTGCTTTTTAATGGGGTTAATTGGCCTCACACCTATCTAGAGAAATTTTAAAACTGGCTATGCAGAACTTGAATGGAGTTTAATGGCAATGATGATGGGGTCACTCACTAAGACTGGTTTTCTTCCCTGTGTGAAAAATGCTCAGGAAATAGTCTTTTGAAAGCAAGTCCACACCTATGAGCTCTTATTCACTTCCTTCTCCTGAGAAGATGAAGACTTCCCCTACTGATAAACATCTCTGCTCCTTTAAATCCATGTAGCTTCTCCTCAGTGTACCATTGTGTACTCTCTTCACTCTCTCTCGCCCACAGTGAGAGCATTTACTTCCCACCTTCCTCAGTGCTGTACTAGATCCTAGCTGTGGAGGAGCTAAATTTAGGTATGTAAATTGGGACATCACTTGTCCACCCTCTAGAAACCCAATCTCGCACACTTTTTCCCAGGTGGGGAACGAGTCAGAAAGAGTGGCGTGGGGAATTATGTGTATTAGAAATTGCTGTTCTCTCAGCAAGGCAATCACTAATGTTTCCAGAGACATCCACATCGGCATTTACAGCAGTTTATTCTCCAAGCCAAGTTTTTCTATCACTGTGCCTATATCATGGCACCTGCTCCTTCTTCCAACTTGCTTACACTTTCTGATCCTTTCATCCTTGACCTACTTTGCCTTTTCTCTGTCTGGTCTCTGCCTCTGCAGTAGGAGATGATGTGAAATGAGGAGATATTTTTGTTTTCCTCTGTTAGTGCTGATGAAGTGTGATGATATTTCTATCAGTGTATCACTCTCAGGCACACATGCAGGCTTAGCTGAGACTTTGTCATGAAAACTGTCACTTGCACCTGATGCCGAATATAATTACATTTTTCAATTACCACAACATCAAGTTGATTCTGTGTGAGTTCACGGGATATTGGATGTCTATTTTTTCAGGAAGTTTTCAACACCGATGTTTTCCAGATCACAAAAATGGTCATTACCAGCATTTGTTTGGATAAGTAGAAAAGGACAGAGTGCAGTGTTTATCCTCGTGTGTAGGTGTATGTGATTCAGCTAGGTTGCAAGTCCATGGCTATGCAAGGCTGCAAGAGAAATGAAGCTCTTTATTTTGACTGCTTCATGTGATTAGTTCCACCCACTCCTCCACATACACTCTGCCTTGTGTTTTCTCAGCCCAAGGTTTCACACAAGCATTTCTCAGTGTGCTCTAAATACATTACACTGTGGTTCTTCTGTTCACTCCATCTCTCTTCTCTCCCTCCATCTTCAGAGGAGTACTGTATAATAGAGTCAGTGTAATGTGTTTGCCTTGGGGGCTCTTCTCTCTGCTCCCTAAAAGCACTCTTGTTTCTAGTGTTTATTAGTCTGGGGTAGGAAAGAAACAGTGTCGTTAAAGGGTACATCCTCTGTCAGTTTTCACTGCTCACTGCCCTTTGCGTATTTGAGAAATGCACATTAGGGGGGTTGATCATGAGTGTGTAGGCAGTGTGTGATGAATGTAGAGGAGAGGAGTATAATAAATAAAATATGATCTAGACAACTACCAGTGGCCTGACACAGACTTTTAGCCAATAAAGAAAGCACAAACCATAATGTCTAAAATATTTGTAGACATACAGGTATTTTTGTGGATATGCATGTATCACTTGTTTTAACAGAATGCAACAACAATCTTGTGCCTGGATGTGTTTACACTGTATATATTCAGATCTTCAGATTAATTGAATATAATGTCATATTTTAGGGGGGAAAAAAGGAACGCCAATAAATTTAAGGAGTGCCTGTTCACACCCTTTATTCTGCAGTTTCTGTGGTAATGGGGATTCCTACTGTGAAGCGGAAAGTGAAGTCGTACCTGGCAGAGACTTTGCACTCACTCATTGACAAACTCTCGCCTGAAGAGAAGCTTGACTGCGTAATCATAGTCTTCATAGGGGAGGTGAGTGTGTAGTCTGTTTGGCATATGAGATGGACAGTGTGTATATCTTTGTTTTAAGTTTTTGCTTGTGCTGAGAAAGTGTAAAGGACCCTTGAAAGTGTACATGCTCTCAAGTTACTTAACCCTAGTCCACAAAGGCTAGTGGCGGAAACATAAAAACAGTGTTTTCAAATTTGCCTGTGTTACTCTGGAGTAGGCATTATTATGTACATCCTGCTCATCCAAGCACAATCACAGTTAACAATATTTTTTAATATCCCTTAATAAAAATAAATCATGTTTTGGATTTTGTGTTGTAGATGGCAAGAATATAGCCATTGTTTATTGTTCAGCAATGTTGTCTATTATAGTAATAGCCTTTATATTTTTATTAACTACTCTCTGTATTTTTGTTAACTAAATATGGTTTGCTCTTTTTTCCTTAGACGGACATGGATCATGTACATCATGTGGTCTCGGGCCTTGAAAAAGAGTGAGTGATAATTTTATTCGTCACTGATGCACTTCCTGGCTGCTAAAAATAAAACAAGGCCTACAGTAACTAAATTATTTCAGCTGTATGGTACAATATTTGCTTCAGCCACACATGTCAAGGTATATACCCTATTGTAGACCTAATGAAAAACTGTAAGCTATATGTTGAACATTTCCTATAGAAGATATTATGATGCCTACAATTTAACAACAAAGAGTGTTGAATTTTGCCTTTGATTTCTGCATATTATGTCCATACAGAATTTAGCTGTTATGCCTAAACAATGTCTGACTACTAAGCAGTTGCAGAGCACTTGATTGCCATTCATCCAAGCAATAGGAACATTTAAATGCTCATAATTGCACATACCACATCTTAATTTTTCATCTTTTTATCAGATTTTCTACAGAGCTGAATTCAGGGCTGTTGGAGGTCATCTCTCCCCCTGCAAGTTACTATCCAGACCTCAGCACCCTCAAAGAGACCTTTGGGGACTCCAAAGAGAGAGTGAAGTGAGTGCAACGCATCTTCACCACCACCAGTCTTCAGTACTTCTCTTTCAAGTCATAATATCTACACTGTGGCTCAGGTGGTGTTGTTGTGGTTGGTGTTATTGTTCTTGCTTTTGTGCACATGGGAAATATTCATATAGCTATGTTGAATAGCAGCTAAAAAAGACAAAAATATGACTCGGACAACAGTATGTTCCAGACACTCTGAAAAATATTAGAGAGATGAGGGAAGTGTTGTGAACAGTAAGTAGATAGCGAGATTCAGTTTCTCTGTGCATCAGACACTTACACAGAGATGCCAAGGTTATTGCCTGTTAGTTTCTTTCTTTCTTCACTTTCATTTTCAGTTTTCTTTCACCATCTACATATAGGCAGTCTTTAAAGGGCTTCTTAGTGTCTTCCTGTCTTTCACTGACTCTCTGCATTTCAGTGTCTACCTCTTTGAGTGTCTCTCCTTGTGTGTGATCGTCTACATATTCCTCATTTGAGAATTCACTGTTCCACAAGCAAAAACCTCCAAAGAATACTGAAGCATACTAGTTTTTCAGAGTACATGTGTACAAAAAGTGCCTGCACTCATGAGTTTACATCTTTTTGGTGCGTGCAGAAGCAAGAGAATTATAGCATTGCTTATTGTTGTTTGTGTGGTGAAAACACAGAAAGAACATGTATTTATTTACACCCTGCTATAATTGCTGCAACCTGTATAGGCTAGACAGACAGAGACCTCACTTTGTCTTGGATTGCTGTTTAACTAAAAATATTGTTGTCTCCATAGATTTTGACTTGGAGATGAAACTGTATCAACTAATGATATTGGTTATCAGGATTTTTAGCTGCTTAAAATGATCAGTGACAATATCAGTCAGTCCATAGTAACAGTTGTTCTGTACTTTTTACAGATGGAGGACAAAGCAGAACTTGGACTATTCATTCCTCATGATGTATGCAGTCAGCAGAGGAGTTTATTATGTCCAGGTAACGACAGCATTGAATGAAGAGCTTAAGAAAAACAGTAGTAAGGTTTTGTAACTACACTCCAGAAACATCCATATCTCATTACTAACACCTTAACATGAACACCTTTAAAAAAAATCAACTCTCTTTAATTTTTTTTTAACTTGTTTTCTAATAATATACTTTTGTTTAAAAACAATAAACAAACATTTGAAAAATTCTTCTGTGATGTCCTTCAAAAAAAGCTGTCTTTGACTTCAGGTTGCTATGGTAACCTGCTGTCAGTGAAGTAGTGCATTACAATAAAGATGTGGTAAAGTGAGAATAATCAAGGGTGCACATTCTCTGTACTCCAAAAGACCACACTGGTCACTTAAAACATATGCATTTTCATCATGTGTGCTGCTGACCGTGTGTTTATGTTTGTATGTGGAGAGTCTGTATGCTTTGTGAAAAGGTTGCCCTCTTACTTCCATCAATGTGGCAACTCTTGTCTAGTAACTAAAACTAATATAAGAGCAAAAGTATCAGCCTCACCTTCCTATGCTCACACACTTCTCATTTTCTCTGTTCACTTTGCACTTCCTCCTTCATATTTCTATTTTCAATATCTTTCAAGCTTTCCAGACTTTGATTATTTTGTGTCTTATTTGTCACAATAGTTAATCTGTTTAGTGTCTCCATTTTTCTGTCCTCTCCTCCCATGCCATGCTGTCTTACGAGTGGGGAAAGGTATCACTTTCATGCTTTGTCTTTAACTTAGGTCATGTTAGGCTCTATATATTCTATATTTGTGTGAGAGAGAAGCTGATGTTAGAACCTATTTTCTTTTTGTTTGCATATTCAAGAGAAGACAGCTTATTAACTGCAGAATTAAGTGTTATTCTAGATTAGCTGGATTAGTTTATTAGCTGGATTAGTTTACTTGGTGAGGTTCTGTACTATGATTTTGGAGTGGTCTAACTGGCAGATACATACAGGATAGGGAACATTTTGTAATTACTGTAGAAATTACTGAAGACAGTCCAGATGTAATCATTACAGACTGTATGTACACATAAGTATTATGGCCACGGCATACGACAACAACACAGCCACTGTGGCAGTGAAAAACGAACATCACAATAATGTCAGTTTGAGCAGGGCAACTATTATTAAGGGAGTTGTTTGACAAAATACAAAATCTAATTCACTCAAGAATTAATGCTCTTGTGACTTGTAAGAACTACGGACACTGTGGATTCATAGGGAACTAAAATCATGAATTTAGTTGTTGGTAAAATTATAGAACCTCTCCAGATAAGATTAGTCCAGCTTGATAAAGGCATAAACTTGCAACTCATCCTCACTTGGCTTTTTATCTCACAGTTAGAAGATGATATTGTTGCAAAGCCCAACTACTTTGCCACTATGAAGAACTTTGCCCTGCAGCTGGCCTCTGAAGACTGGATGATCCTGGAGTTCTCCCAGCTAGGTTTCATTGGTATGACCATGATGTTAACATACCTTAACCAAACTGTCAGAAACAGTGAAATTCTGAGCTTCTATGTTTATTGGCAAAGCTTTTGATTGTTTGGTAAATGCACACTTTTTCTCTTAGGTAAGATGTTCCAGGCTCCTGATCTGAATCTCATAGTGGAGTTCATATTTATGTTCTACAAGGAGAAGCCTATCGACTGGCTGTTGGACCACATTCTCTGGGTGAAAGTTTGCAACCCCGAGAAAGATGCTGTAAGTCTGTCTTCACTATTTTTCTGTGAATGAAACTTTTTCCTTAATGCCATTTTTTCCCTTTTCTCCGAATCATCATCTTCTTTCACATACTACTGAGTGCTGAGCATCAAGGGCTATCCAGCAAAGGTTTTTCACACCTTGGAGAGTAGGCAAATGAGTGCCACTCTGACTTTTACCTTCCTTTATGATCTCAGACTCCCAATCCCTAGCCTGAAGTTCATTCTGTGCATCACCCACCCCTCTCTGTCTTTTTCCACTATGTATGTTCCTACATTACTTAAGACGGTGCGCTTCTCAGGCTCCTGAGCAACGCAACAGAAAAGCGGTAGCCCTACAGGTGAAACTCGAAAAATTAGAATATCATGCAAAAGTTCATTTATTTCAGTAATGCAACTTAAAAGGTGAAACTAATATATGAGATAGACTCATTACATGCAAAGCAAGATAGTTCAAGCCGTGATTTGTCATAACTGAGATGATTATGGCTTACAGCTCATGAAAACCCCAAATCCACAATCTCAGAAAATTAGA
>CM040458.1:11556117-11571797 GCA_022758105.1 Pangasianodon gigas
TAATTTTCTGAGATTGTGGATTTGGGGTTTTCATGAGCTGTAAGCCATAATCATCTCAATTATGACAAATCACGGCTTGAACTATCTTGCTTTGCATGTAATGAGTCTATCTCATATATTAGTTTCACCTTTTAAGTTGCATTACTGAAATAAATGAACTTTTGCACGATATTCTAATTTTTCGAGTTTCACCTGTATAGTCTGGAGATCACGTGTTTGAATCCTGATGATACCATAGCCATCTGTGATTGGGATTCCGAGAGAGTAAAATTGGCCCTGCTCTCTGGATGGAAGGGAAAGCATTACTGTCCCCTGTCAGTCAAAGTGAATTTTAATGTTTGGGCTGATTGTGCAGTACAGCAACAGTGGTGTGAGAGTAAAAACTGCATTTTGCATGCATGCAATTATGTACCAGGTTTCCCATGTTTAAGTGACACTGGTGCTGGGCCCAGGTTTATTGACAACCACCCAAGTATATTTTGTCCCTTTGAAAAGACATATTTTTCAATGGTGATGAGACAGAGAGTTGTGGTAGTTAGCAGTCCATATTGCAGTCAGGGTGATTCAGGTGATGAGAGACAGATTGTAACTGTAAATGCAGTAGTCTTAGTCTTCTTTCAACTATTCGTCATATGTATTGGTCATATACATCATACCTGAAATATCTGTAAAAATGTATATATTAAACATACTAAGACATGATACACTCCTCACTTCCAACCTTCTTCCCCTGACCCCACTCAAGTATATTTCAGAATTTGGCAGAATTTTAAGCACTATCTACTAATTTACTTGGGCTTGATACTGTTGGAACGCGATACCTTGTTGAATACCTTGAGGCTCAGTAGCAACTTAATAAGTATTTGCTTTATAGCAAGTGAATTACGTTACCTCATTGTCTCTTTTCTTTTGTAGAAACACTGTGAGAGACAGAAGTCCAGTCTGCGGATTCGCTTCAGACCATCTTTATTCCAGCATGTGGGCCTGCACTCTTCGCTTGCAGGGAAAATCCAGAAACTTACGGTAACACACACGTTTACACAGAGAATAGTATGAATTAAAAAGGCAGAATGGAATTGTAGACTTGTCACTTTTTTCAATCATTTTAATATGGTGTCAAAATCTTAAGTGTCTGATGGTACCAGTGATAGGCTGTAATCATTGGAAATGTGTTTAGGAATACTACAACTCCATTTTCATGAAGTCTAGCCACAAAATGGTGGCACAACTGCCCCTCCAGTGTGCTGCAAAGATGGTAATCTCTCTCGGTTGCTCTGTTTCAGGATAAGGACTTCCTGAAGCCACTGCTGCATAAGATCCACGTTAATCCACCAGCAGAAGTGTCCACCTCTCTTAAGGTATATCAGGGCCACACGCTGGAGAAGACCTACATGGGAGAGGATTTCTTCTGGGCCATTACCCCCATGGCAGGAGACTATGTGCTCTTTAAGTTTGACCGTCCAGTCAGCATAGAACGGTAATCAGTGTCTCACTCTTGCAGTGTTCTCCTTCTCTCTGTCTAGCTATAAAGTAGGATCTTTGCCAGCAATCTCACGTGCAGCTCTGATGTGCCTCTGGATTAATTTATTCTGTGCACCCTGAGTCAGAGACCAGCAAAGCATACACTCATGCAGGCTCTGCATATGCTTCAGGCAGGCTTTCACACTTGCTTTGAGAAAGGTGATAAAGAAAACTAGTGCACACAGACAGAGACATACACTGTCCTCATTGGGAAACAGGCTCAGATAATGATAATTTCCTAAAATAAGAACCTGCCTCCCACAGCCTCAAAACAGTGACGAGGAGACAGACAGAAAGTGCATGTGAAAATGTCTGAGTTTTTGTTCTGTTTAGAGGAACTAAAGGGTGGAAAAGAGATACTGTGTGACACGAGGAGACAATGGTGGGTGGGGGCGGGGTGAAGAGAACATGATCTAAACTAATGTAGAGTGTACCGAGTACGAGAGATGGATACAGACACAGCTACTGTCTCAAATGATAGGAATTACATGTTTCTTTTGTGTTCTGTCTGTCTGTGTGAGGCTTTCCGTACTGTGTTGAGCTTGATTATACAGTGCCTTGCAAAAGTATTCACCCCCTTGGTATTTTTCCTGTTTTATTGCATTACAACCTGGAATTAAAATGGATTTTTTTTAGGGTTTGTACCATTTGATTTACACAACATGCCTACCACTTCGAAGGTGCAAAATATTTTTTTTATTGTGACACAAACAATAATTAAGACAAAAAAGCAGAAATATTGAGTGTGCATAAGTCAAAGTCAATACTTTGTAGAGCCATCTTTTGCTGCAATTATATCTGCAAGTCTCTTGGGGTGTGTATCTATAAGCTTAGCACATCTAGCCAGTGGGTTTTTTCCCCATTCTTCAAGGCAAAACTGCTCCAGCTCCTTCAATTTAAATGGGTTATGTTGGTGTACAGCAATCTTTAAGTCATGCCACAGATTCCCAAATGGATTGAGGTTTGGACTTTGCCTAGGCTATTCCAAGACATTTAAATATTTCCCTTTAAACCACTCCAGTGTAGCTTTAGCAGTATTTTTAGGGTCAGTGTCCTGCTGGAACGGGTGAACCTCCATCCTAGTCTCAAATCTCTGGCAGACTGAAACAGGTTTTCCTCAAGAATTGCCTTGAATTTAGTGCCATCCATCTTTCCTTCAATCTTGAACAGTTTTCCAGTCCCTGCTGATGAAAAGCATCCTCACAACATGATGCTGCCACCACCATGCTTCACTGTGGGAATAGTGTTCTCAGGGTGATGGGAAGTGTTGGGTTTGCGCTTCATAGCGTTTCCCATGATGGCCAAAAAGTTTAATTTTAGTCTCATCTAACCAGAGAACCTGCTTCCATGTGTTTGGGGAGTCTGCCACATTCTGTTTGGCAAATTCCAAACATGTTTTCTCATTTTTCTCTTTAAGCAATGGCTTTTTTCTCTCGCAAGGCACTGTATGTAATGTTTGAGCACTAACAAGGTAACATGTCTACTTTGTGACACGTGACTGTATCTAATTAGCAACTTAAGTAATGACCTATTTAAGTAATATATCTACGTTTGGTGTCTGTATATCTACAACTATGTGCATGTAAACAAATATCCATGGATTTGTGTCTGTATATGAATGTTCATTATCAATTAACATTTGATTGACAGGTTCCTGTTCCGCAGTGGAAATCAGGAACACCCAGGGGATAAAATCGAGAACACCACGGTTGAAATTCTGCCCTTCTCGGTGAGACACTTGTTAAAATGTGGAAAGAAGGATTCTTAACTGTATTCAGCAGTGACATTGTCATGATGTTCTGTCAGTCCTCACTTGACAGCAGTTTGATCTCTGTCAGTAGTTCTAAATTTGCATGTGAGCTGTAGTTCTCTCTGTACTCTAGGCTGCCACTGTGTGCTAATTTTAGCCAGCAGCTAAAGTTGTGCTGCTCTGTTAATGAGACTGGAGCCCACAGGACTGCTGGGAAATGGGGCTTAGTGAGCCTTTGATGTTATTATAGGTTGGCATTGCTGTGAGCTTCCTGTATATAAATGTTGTATTAATATGAAGCAGCTCATAAGCAAGTTGATATTCACAGTTTAACAGTCCAGAATACCCATGTTTCTCATGAATTCTAAGTGCCTGAGTTTTCTTTCAGGACACAGACCTGAAGACCAAAGAGAAGTACAAACACACAGATGACCATTTTTACAGAATCGGTAAGTTACTGTTTAAATGTTTTATTTTGAGGCTTCTGTTTCCTACTGTTCACTCTTCATCCCTTTGAATCTTTATAGCTGAGTTTGAGAATGGAGTGGCTGAGGGGAAAGTGGACGCTGCCCTTAACCCAGTGGCTGCTGTGCGTCTCACTGTCCTGAAGGACTCGGCGGTGTGGGCTATTATCAGTGAGGTTAGCCACTCTAGCACTTTCTGACCAGTCACTTCTCAACACCTGTTATCACTATAGCATTGCATAAAGCCCTACTTTATCAGGCTAAGACAAATTAACTTCGGTTTTACATATGAGCACACACATTTACATTCTTTGGAGCATTTACTTTTGCTTAAGAAATACTGACAGATATGTTGTTCCTGATGGCTGTATATTGTACTTCTATTTTCTCTCCTCAGATCCACATAAAGAGACTTGCTGGATAGTTGTGTGTAGGCCTCCACCATTCGTGCTCCCACGAGGCCAAGCTGTGCTGTAAAGGCCTTTGCAGGGATTTTAACACAGTGACATCCTCAAAGCGCATGGACGCTACCAATCAGAGTGTCACTTTAAGGATTGCTGGCTTACTCTCTCTTCATCCCTTTATATTTCTCTATTCATATTTCTCCTGCTTTTTTCTTCAGGCATTCTTTTTACTTTAGACTCTTCTTGCTTTTTCTTTTAAGGATTACATTTTTTCAAGACACTTCCTTCGTGTTTTCTGTTCTCAGTGTGAATACTACTGTATAAAAGATGCTTTTTGAAGGAACAAAACCAGACACTGAAGTTTGAGCCTTGAGGAATTACATTTAGTGCTTTATTTAAAAAAAGGTTGGTGTTTGTAGGATTGTTGGCTGATGCTGGAGAGAAGGTGATTCTTCCCACTGAAGGAAAATATTACAAAGACTGACTCCTCATGAACACTCCGTGAAAGAGTAGGACTAAACAAGGCATACATATTTGGTGTATTTTGTTTTACTTTAATTTTTTAATGTTGTATATTTTACACAAAGTTATCAGGAAAAAAAGATATTTTTTGTTTTAAAAAAAAAAAGTTGATAATGAAGTTTCTCACTTCTTGAGTTTAACAGTACAGGGATAGGGCACTCTGTTCAAACATATTTCATTATGTTCAAGAAACAGTTTGTTGCAATGACTACTTTGCCAAAATGCTTTTGAAAGAAATTTGTAAAGAACAGAAACCATAGTGCAGAACTCCTGTATAACAGGACAGTCTGCCTAACCTTTCCCCCACAATGTCCTTTGATATTAAACCAATCAAGAATTGCCTTTCATAGGAAGGGACATACTTATTTTGACGATCTATAAAGGTGATTTAAATTATTTGAAATAAATGTTTAATTTGTACAAGAGAGTTTTTTTTATTTTTTATGCTGTGAAAGTTTATGATGCAGAAGACGTAAATAATTTGGTAAATATTTGAAGTATATATATGCTTTAAAATGATTGAAAGTGAGGAATTGGGGTCATGTCAGTTTTTTCTCTATATAGTTGCAATGGGTGCAGGTCCCCCACGTTTGTGCCTTATTGTCCAGAAAGGGACAGTCTCTCTGTGTCAGAAAACCTGTTTTATACAGGAATAACGCGGGCAAGAAGTTCCCAGTTCGGTCCTTGAAAATCCCACCTTTTTATTCTTTTTCTGCATACCTGGCCCTTGTATATGATGGCTGCTTATCTGTCACAGATCTGTGGAGAACTGCAATAGAACAAAGTTTAGATTTACTGAGGATTCAAAAGGACTAGAATTGGAAGTTTTGTTACCCGCTGTTATGTGCTTAGCACACAGTTCTGTACATAGTCCATATGCTACAATGACTATCAAATACATATTTTGTTGTTAAATTTTTTTTTTCCATTTTGGTTCACTGCCATCTTGTCTGTTTAGAGCAGGGAAATACAAAAACCATAGAACTATGATTGATTGGAACATTTGAATCTTTTTTGTAATTCTTGTGAAAACTATGTTAATCCACTGTTGTGTATGAACACTGGCTAAGGATTTAATGTAGTGAGAGTAGCAGCACAATGCTTATGAGCATTTAAGTAGAATGTATCTGGAAATGGTTCAGTCTGTTGAATTCTATGGTTTTTGACTTTTTGCTGAAAAATGGCAGTGTGACTGCTCTCGTCTCATTTGATTGTATATATCTTTTAGAACTGTTGTAGGAATATGATTTGAGCTAGAGGTCCTGTTATTTACAGTCATTTGCTGTTACGCACCAATGAAAACATGTAACCAGTAAATGTGTCGAGCATATCATATTCACTTACATATCATCTGCTTGGAGTAGATTGAACAAGTGAAATCTGCTGGAAATGTGTCTATGTATATATTTGTTTACACGTTTTTAAACATTTGCTCTCACTTGGATCTGCAAACATAAATTCCTAAATGAGCACATGTAACAGTGTACTCAGAATGTGCCGTGTCTGAAATACCCTCCAGTTTGTGTTGTTTGAGAACAAACTTGACTAGTGAAGGTACCATAGCATGAATGGCATCTAGCTAGACAGTTTAGGGTTCCTGCTGTTTTATCTTACTTAATGTCAGAATTCTTGTACATAGTTGCTTTTGTATAGAATGAGGATTAAATTCTCAGGAGGCTGAATATTATCCTTTAAACCCTCTGCCAATTAGTCTAATGTTTTAACCTCCCCACATTGGGATAGAAAAAAAAAACAAAGATTCCCCTTGTCTGGTGCATCCCAGCTTTTCATGTGCCTTCATATGTGCATTGTTTCAAGCTGAAATCAATTTAAATGGAGATTACAGAAATAAACCTGACATAATTCATAGTTTTCTGTTTTAACTTCTGTGCCTCTCTGCATTAGTCATTCTGTTTTACTCATGGACACACATTTCAGATGCATTTAAACTGCTGAGAAAACAGTGTCATTGAATCAGATCCTGCTATTATTCTCATTATTACAGAGTATTACATGACATAAAGAAACCCCTGTGTACCCCCACATCCAGAAAACATACTTTTAGCCATTCAAAAAGTGGTTTCGCCTATCTGAAGCCCCTTTTTTTTTTAATTGAACAAGTGATTTTTTGTGAACAATGGGTGTTTCTCAACCCTGTTACTATTTTTTTTTTTCAATTGTTTAAATATTATTAATGTATATAAAATCAAGTAAATATTTTCTCCTCAATAATTGTTTACTTTTTATGAAAATAATGGTACATTATTTTTGGTACAAATATTTTATATTTGTTCCAAAATAATGACCATATTCATGTAATTTGTATTTCACTTAAAAGGAAAAATTGACTTTGTTTTTTAATAGAGCCCACAAGCCCAGCTCTATCCACATTTTATATCATTTTATTTATTAAAGTAGTAAAAAAATATGGACAAAATATGATTGAAAAACATTTATTTTCATTTGTGAAAAAACAATGAAGTAACAGGGTTGAATGCCACATAACAGGATTGAACATTGGGTAACAGGGTTGAACATAAAGTAAGACTCTATTTACTCTCTATTTACTCAATTAACAGGTTGTGTTCTCTGACTTTGCCCCTCTTTTTCACACTCTCCATCTTCTGGGGCCCAAATTAGAAATCCTTATCAAGTTTTGCCCAGATCTCCTTGTCAATCTCCACATGATGACCTGTGACTGGTTTGGGAGCTGGAGTGAGACACACAATGTCTTCATACATATCTAGTATATTATCCAAACCATAGTACATAATACATAGTACATTAGATTTTAGCATACAATTAGCAAACACACAAAATATGGCTAACTAACGTCTATGCTAATGCAAAGTGGACATTAAGAACATTCTACAGATTCACATAAAATATATTTATTTGTAATTAATAAATTACTTCAATCTATAATTTAGGTAACAGTGTTGAAATTTGACCAGCGTCCCCTCTGTAAAGACCACAATATCACTGAAAATACAGAAAAAGAATGAGAGAACATCTTCCAGTGACATTCAGGAAATGAAGACACTGTCACTTCTTGTGGAATATGTGATATGTGGAATATTCCAAATATTTAATAGGAGTGAATGTGTTCAGGTAACAGGGTTGAGTCAAAATTATGGGACACAACTAAAAAAAAATTCATGAATTATTCATGACCAAATGTATTTTAAGCATAATACAAATGATGGATCTACAAAATAATGAAAAAAAAACAAAAAACAAACAAAAAAAAAACTAATAATAAATTTTGGAGTATTTTAATGTTTATTTCTCAGTTAAAGTGTAGTCCCAGAGTGGAGGGACATGAGAAAATGTTGCTTTTTCAGCTTTTTAGATAGGTTGTTTTTTTTTTTTTTTTTTAGGTTTTTTTTTTAAATTTTTTTTAATTTTTTATGTTTTAACTTATTGTTTTTAAACTTACATGTATGTTGTCATGAAGGTAATTTAATTCTAAAATGGGGTTTAAATTTACTTAAGATGCATATTGGCAAATGTAAAGTCAGTGGGACGCAAATGGCACTGCACTCATGGAATCACCCATTTAGCATTTAAGATCGGTTCCTTTTATTACTTACCTTAGAGCAGCTGTACACTTGTTCCCTCATTGTCACTTTAAGTTAATAAGACAAAAATGCAGTTTGTTTTACCAAGAAACTGCAAAACACACCGTCCTCCATCCTTGGACTGTCCCGTGGCAGGAATGGCAGTGGATCAGGAATGGCAGTGGATCAGGATGGCAGTGGATCAGGGCACAGGGCACAAGCGCTCACTGCATGGGCTGATGACTGTACACCTATACAGCTCTACAGTGTGGGCATTAAATCATCGCTACTGTAAATGTGGGCACATATGATAAGTATAAATAAGACAAAAACAAAGATTAAAACATCTACTACTCTATTGTAGCTACAATAGTGGCGCTGTGCCTGGGTGATTTTTTTTTTTTTTTTTTTTTTGGTCAAGATCGAGGAAATATCAGGAGCGGAAGCAATGCTACCTTCACGTGCTATGGGGATTATCGTAAATACGAGTTTCCCACTAGGAAGTTGCACATGAATGACCCCTCAAGTCGTAATTACGACTGGGAAACTCGGAGATCATTTTGATACCCGAGTTTCCGAGATAGGAGGAGTCCTAAACTTTCAACATGGAGGAGGAGAGTACAGCTTCTGTACTGAATGACAGCTTTTGTTCATTTTTCTAAATGCAGCTGACTGTCAGCACTTGCCGTTTTGATCATATTCATGTATGTACTATATCAGCAACCATTCTATGCCTGTTGTACATTTTTACACCGTGAAACTAGCTTGTATTTGACCAAAATTCCCTTATTATCATCAGCAAGCTAGCTGAGTAATGTGTGTTATGGTGTCAAAATAAAAGTAAAATTAAAAAAGAAAAAAGAAATATGTATGAATGAACCTGGCGTCGTCCATGTTTCATGTTCTGTCCGACAACAAAGCATGTGAACACGACATACTCATAATAACCACTTCAGAAGTGGAAAGCAGGAGAATTCCCAAAGCACCTGAAGGCAGCATTAGTGAGTGTCGCGCTGCCTATTGCATTCGCCCCAAGTGCTGCTGGGAAAACATGGCCGCTCTCATAACAGTCGCATATACGTAGCTTCGCTATAGGTTATTACAGTTTAATGTTCAAATAAGGTCGGATGTAGACTGAACACAATGCCTCAGTACTACGAAGATAAAGAGGAGGATGCTCGCGCTTGTGCTGGAATCAGAGAAGATTTTAAAGCCTGTCTCCTTCAGCATGACTGCGTTGTAAAGGTTGTTTAGCTTAGCTTATTGCTAACACGAAACCTCATTCTAACAGTATTCCAGGCCTAAGTTTTTACTTATTCTTATTTTACGTAAATTAATGTAGGGTCGTGTTAGTTCTGTGGATATTTGAATGAGACACAGTAATGTATGTATTTGTTACTGTATCCAACCCTGGTCCTGGAGTATTCCCTGTGTTCCACATTTATTGTTTTCCCTGCTCAGTTAATCAGCTAATAACCTTTCCTGGGTTGAAGTGGTGTGTTAGAGGGAAAACACCTAAATGTGCATGACATGGGGTACTCCAGGACCAGAGTTGGGAATCTGTGCTGAATCCTGTCACAAATATCTGGTACATTTTCCCGCCTGTCATTTTTTTTTCCTCTGTAAGTTTTGTGTGCAATATTTTTCTTTCTTTCTTTCTCTTTCTCTCTTTTTTTTTAATAAAAAGCTCACAGGAATTGCAGCCCTGTTTCTAACGCCATTTTTGCTTGTTTTTAGGAAGGCAAAAAGCCCAGTGAGTGTCTGAAGGAGGGACACTGCAGAGGCCTGCAGGTTTCTTTCTTTGAATGTAAAAGGTCAATGGTTAGTAGACTGATGCTGCTTATGTCTTAATTATTGCTGTTCTCAAATGACCCACTTCAGATGTTTTTGCAGTAGTAGTTTTAGTAGTAGTAAAATGGCTTCTCAGTGTTTTTTTTTTCTTTCTCCAGTTTTGTTTGTAACGTGCATGTTATTGAACACAGTAAGTTGACATTACTCTTTTATTTTTGTAGCTGGACACAAGATCTCGGTTCAGAGGCAGAAAAGGCTACTAACGGGACCCTGATTTTCAAGACTTTTACAAGGTGCCAGGAGCAGGAGATGAGATCTCAGCTAAATGATATTGTCATTTCACTTTAAATATGAGCTTTTTTTGACATTATTTAAGGCACTGGGCTACTGAAGGTTGTGAATTCAAATCCCAGCACTCCAAGGTACCACTGTTGGGTCCTTGAGCAACAAGTTATTTCCTATCTCAGTTGTAAGTCACTTTGGATAAAAGCATCAGCCAAACAAGAAATGTGAATGTGTTGACTTTCCATGTAGTTACTCCAAGTAGCACTTAAAGGTTCACACCAAGATGTAAGCTCATAATTGTGTTGTGACACACAATGGCTTGAGGGTTGTGTGAATAAAATTCAATTTGTTTGTTAGTAGCAAATGTGCCAGACTTTCTTCTGGTGATACAGCAGACTTTACATGACATCGTGATAGGATGTTGCTTCTGTAGTTGACTACACTGCTCAAATACTGTCTTTCTCAGTCCACAGAATGCTATGATAAGTCTTTTAAGGGGTGGCTTAGAAAAGCTAGAACATGTGAAATTTACATTGTTTTATTAACAGCACCAATATAATTACAGATACAGATTTACTTTCAATGTTGTGGGGAGTAAAATTGTAAAAAAAATTTGATATTTAAAAATTTTTATAATTTTTGTACAATTATATATAAAAAATTACTCAGACTGCTTTCCATCCATAATTCATACAAAAGAACAATTATTAAAATTTTTGTTCAAGATTTTAAAAATAGCCTTTTCAAGCAAGCATACGCTAGCACAAGATCTGTTTCAGTGGTTATACAATAATTGCAATCATGCTCCTGTTAAAATTCTCATTTCAAAGCATTCATCATTAGCTCCTTAAACTTTCCTAAGTCCACCTTCTTCATAATGTAAGCTTTATGAGTCGTGTTCAGAATCTCAAGGTGATCTACCACCATCATTCCCCTGGTATGTTTACCACTGAGCTCTACAGTCACAGCCTTATGGTCACTCTCGATGATAAACGTGTCATCGATGGCAGCTGCCATGGCATAAGAATCACAAGAAATAAATCCTGGTCCTGATACTAGCTCTTTATTAATCCTCTCATCGTTGCACATGTCTATGCTGTGCTGGAAGATCTTCTTCATGAACCGAGCTTTATTGGTATCCTGAGCCAGCCAAACATCACAGAACTCCTGTAAAGGCAGCGTCAATATAGTGTAAAGCACTGTATAAGCAGTACATGTTCTAAACTCTTGAATGAGTCTTCAAGTGGTGGTGTGCTGCTCTTCTTAAATGGGTTCTCAAAACTCTTAGGGGAACACTCTGTTGAAGAGTTCTAGGTAAGGTATGGGTAAAGGGTGCACAACACTTATACAATATTTCAATACATAAAATGGTGCACAATGTCAGTATAATAGTTTGTATTTAGAGCAGTGAAAAAGGTCTGAATAAACTATTCTTAAAGCTTTCTTGAGATCAGGGGTCTGTTCCACAAAGCTTAAAGCACAAAGGATTTATGTGTCAGGCAATCTCATTCAAGATTCAGAAAAGTCTGGATAATTCCCCTCCAGTTACAAGGGTGAGCCAAATCCAGCTCAATAACCCTTATAATATTTAAGGAGCTGAGAATCTGAAATTAAACTATTAATTATATTAACAATATTAATAAATGTAACAGTGTTGCATTGAACATCTGGCAAAGAAGTTCCCTTTACACAATACATTTTCTGCCTAAATATCAACTACAAGATAAATAAGCTTTACAAAGTTTCCAATCTTATACCTTGACTGTCAGCCATTTTGTGCCATCTCCCGTTCTACTGTGACTGTACTATTACTATTATAATGTCTGTACCAAAAAAACCCTTACAAAGAGACCCTCAAAAACATTACAAACAATTTTTCTTTGCCTAAATCTTTGATTTGATCACATTTTCAGAAGTCTGTCATGAGTACATGATGGATGTTTATATGGTTTATATGGATGTTAATACATTATGCATATTATTTAGGCATATAACTAGCAAACTAAGCAAGTTCGCTGTTTTAATAGTTAGCTGCTTAGAGGAGATGAAACGGGCACTGCAAAGACGGAGCTGCTTGGACCAAAAGCAACCCTACTAATTGTCTGTAACTGTCTTCTGTTGGCTTGGAAAGGTGTCCGATTCGATAGCATACACAATGCGACATATTTCAAATTCTGGATTGCTCTTTAAAAACCCTTAAAGTCCCGCTATGTTTTTCCAGGAGGCTGACGTCAGCGTGAGACATCAGAGTGACGTGTCTCACTCAGAAGTCCAGATTGGTTGATCAGTAGGGATTCCCAATGGTTAAATTACATATTTGCATATTGCATACTAGTTATTACAGTTTTGCTACACTGATGGGTGAAAACAGGAAAATTGTAGAAAATCATGAATTCTGTTAAAACGCTGACACTGATACAATACCGTGCAACAGAAAACTACATATCACAACCAAAAATATATTAAATTCTAGTTTTATGCCAGAATGCTCCTGTAATTAAGCTCAATTCTGAGTTCAAGATTTTTCAGTCCTGCTTTCTAGAACTGACCCCAGGTGTGTTTGATGAGCAGAAACAAAACTGTGCAGCACTAAGGTCCTCTGCAGAGAAGCTCTTCATCTTGGCCTATATCCTACATAGGTTTTTTATTAATGTATTTAAAAAATTTACCCAGGGCAATTTGCTGAGACAAGTGAACTCCCAGGAGGCGATGTAGGTTGGGCACAGGTAGTCATTCAGTACAATATATGCCGCTTCAGGGTCTGCTGCAAAGTTGAACTCTCCGCATATAGTAGTGTTCCCCCTAGCTAATGACAGATGTTTATACTGTTACTGTTTACACTGACAACTGTTAGCCATCAACCTTCACAACAGAGACCTTTAGCAAAAAATAATAAAAGATTAGGATTAAAGGTAATGATTGAAGAGATTCCAAAGTACAAGATACCTTTTTAGAAAACCAAAGTTAGCAGTGTCACTTTAAAGCAATGGACAATGTACTCACAATCTGTGTTGCCTCCCATGATGTACAGGGCTTTTAGCTTCTGCGGCAAGGTAGGATCCAACTTTACTGCCAATGCTAGGTTTGTCAAAGGAGCTGTGGCCACTATAGATACCTGAGAGATTATAAAATTATTTCACAAGTATAGTATCCCTGAGCAGAATTCTAAAAATAAAGTATAAGGCAGTTCTCATTACAGACCAAACTTAGTGACAGGTACACACCTCTCCTGGATGCTCATTAACGATACGGATGATGGCTGACACAGCTCCCTCCTCTTGTACTAGTTCCAGACCAGGAGCATACGGGTCTGGAGCATCACCAAGCCCATCATGTCCATGAAACAGTGAAGCATTTAGAACATCCCCAAGAAGTGGCTTTGATGCCCCTCTGAATACAGGAATCTAAAATATATGTCCAAAGCTGCTTCTGTTGATTAGGGAACGTGAACTAAGGCTGAAACTGTGACCAATTCAGTTACAAAAAGTCTCATTACCTGCCACATGCTCATGTTTAGTATACTAATCATATTTTTCATCTGACAATTTATCTGTCAGGACTCAGCACAGCACTCAGCCTGTATAAAGTAAACCTTCAGAAAACTGGCAATAGCATATAGTCTTGGGATCTTAGAAAGATTTTTTTTTAAAAACAGAGTATATAAATCAGATCATAATACTTAATAATTGTCTATTGTACCATACAGCCTGTTATAGTACAAAATTGTGGTATTTGGTGGCCTGATATTTCACCAGATGCACTGATGTGTGGGTTTGGAGGAGGATCGAACTCTAAGCACCAAGAAAGCTATACAATGAAGTTTCTCTCCCAGTTTACTGGACTTGAATGCACTGTGGCTATTTTTAGTTTCATTAGTCAGAGTCTGTTAGAGCAAGGAAAACTCCAAAATGTGCATTGCACAGGTCTCCGAGCTTTGAGCTCAGAACAACTCAACATCTTACCTCCATCTGGTCACAAACTTTCAGGACGCGCAGGACGTTTTTGCACACGTTCTCTACGGAGGCGTTGCCATGAACGCAGGTGATACCGAGGATCTGCACATCCGGTACAGCCAGAGCCATCATGATAGCCTGGGCATCGTCCACTCCACAGTCTACGTCTACAAGCAACTTCTTTACCATGGTGGTACCTGACTTGTGACATGAATCCATTAAAAGCCACGTCAACAAGAATAAACCAAGACAAAAGTTACTATTTTGTGATTTCACACAAAATAATGTTTGTTCTACGAGTTTCATTAACTACATTATTATTATTTACATGTCTGTTTGAGTAGGTTTTTGGTGACTGAGCTCTTCTTTGTATGAACACATTCAATAAAAGCAATGCAGGAAAAAACCCAACTGTTAAGACTTAGACTTTTCACTAGAAAACCATATCTCTAGGGTGCACAGTCTAGTTTTCAGATCAGCACTACAAACATCACATTAACTATTACTCTGCTAAAATCTTCTTGTTGTTGCTGTTGTTTTAACTGACCAGCACCTCTGAATTACTAGTGCAGTCTTATTCCAAAAGGTGTTGCTTTACACATTTTATTCAGTTATCTGCAATATTATATAAATTGCTATACAGTAGACCTAGACTTTTTTTTAATTGCATCATTTTGAACAATGAACACATAATTAAAGGCAACAGTGAGATACTGAAACAAACATAAGAATATTAACAGAAAAAAAACACAAATAGGGCATCTCAGCATCTTGATAAGCAAAGAGCATATTATACATGTTGTGCATTATAACTCAATCAAAGGACAGATTTAAGTCTTTACAGTAATTCACATACTTTTTTGGCTTTGTTATTTCTCGGTTCTGTTAAAGTATGAATGTAGTGACCTATTTCTATTTTAAAATGAGTAATAAACCTGGACTTACTCGGTGTAAATAGTGATGAAATGAGAAAATAGTGAGGAGGACTGCCCGTTTTCAAAAGATATCTCCTCTGTCAGCAGCCGGACAGCTAGCTAAAGGAACACAGCTAAAAGCTCCTCCACTAACGACGCGTCACTTGTCCTCCTCTTCTTCTTCTTTATTAGGTTCAAAAAAGCCAAAGAATACAAACGTACAAAATAAGTAGCAATAAAAAATAACCTATACCGAAGTTTCACAGCAGCCAACTAGCTACACGTCTGGACTCTGTACCCACAGTATAGCCTTGTGTTTAGTGATGGGTCGTTCTTGAACGATTCGTTCATTTTGAACGAATCTTTAATGTGACTCGGGAAGAACGAGTCGTCTCGGGGAGTGATTCGTTCAGTCGCGCATGCGCAACATCCTACAGGTTCTGTACTGGAATTAGTTCACCTGTTTCGAGTCTTCGGGTCTGAGTCGTTCGTTCATCACGTGACAGCCCCATAAGC
>CM040458.1:11585133-11628359 GCA_022758105.1 Pangasianodon gigas
AACTGAAGCAAAACCACAAGCCGTCACTGTAAATTATTATACCTCTGCTGCCTGCCAAAGGATGTCCACATTCTTACTCTTCCTAGAGTTCACGTTCTGAGTGAGGAATTTCAGTAGCTCTGGTATACAGTACTGACTATTAGAACGAGGCAGACCTGGGGGAGCAGAGAATGGGTGAAAGAACTACAAAACCAGCAAATCTGCTTAAACATTTGAATTGGTTTAGGACTCACAGTCCTCAGGCAGCACTTCCTTGAACTGATCATAGTAGGAGTTGAGTCTGGCCAGACTTTCTGTATTGACTACTTCCTGTAGTGAGGTGTCTCCAAACCTTTGTGAAAAAGTACAACAATACAACTGTCAGCAAGGGCTGGACAACTCCAGTCCAGCACACATTTGAGTGATTTTCCTGCTTAAGAATTCCTTATTTAACTCCTGATTTAACTGATTTAATTATAAGGTCTAATAGATGCATGTATCAATAAATCAGATAATATACAGAAAAGCGTACTTCTCTGCGAGTGTCTGTTGTTCATTAATTCCTATGTTGAACAGGACTGGCTGAACACGTAGCAGCATCCCGTTTTGGATTTCCCGTGGCAAAACATCAAACATAGCCCCAGGCAGTGGTACTCTCACATTAAACCCGTCTCTGTTCCCCGTGATAACAGGCAGCATGTCAGGGCTGAAGCTGGAGGTTGCCTGAGTAACCTTAAAGGTGACGTTTCTAAGGTCCATGATGCCTATGCTCATGTCCTCCAGCATGGCCAGCTCCTCCCCTTTAACATAATAACATACAGCGGGGTCCGACAGTCTGAGACCACATTGAAAATCTGGTTTTTTTTTTCATTTAAAATTGGAAATAAACAGAAGACTAAAATTTTTTAAATATTTAAAACAAAAAAAATAAATGTTCAATATCTTGAATAATTAATATTCAAGATTTTGCACTATTTCTATGTCCCTCTTTAAACGTAAGCAAATGTGTAATATTGACCATGTTAACTGCTTTGTACAAAAGGTCAGATTTTCCTCATGCGTAATCTCTTCTACTGAAGTATGTGTTCAGACGACACTCCAGTGGCTTTGAGCTAAAATGGGTCATAAAGTTTTGCACAAACTTGTAGAGTCCATGCCAGCTCGAGTGCATGCTGTCATTAAACCAAAAATGAGACATACCAAATACTAAGTAACTTTGAAATTCATGTAAATATTTCAAAGATTCTGCTTGTCACTCAAGTTGTTGTCAATAATATAATTCGTAATGAAAACTGTATTAAATTAGAAAAGAATGCAAAATAGAAGCAATTTCACTAGAGGTCTCAGAAGTTTTTATAATAGCAAGTAAACACACACACACATACCATAAGTGCTAAGTAGACCCTCAACCTGGACCAGTAAGCCGATAGTATGGAGTTGTCTTAGGAAGCCGTGATCACACAAACAAGTCCTCAGCTTTGCTATGAAACCACAGATCACGGCCGCCAACTGTCGAGAGAGCCACATTCACACATTAAGTAACTAATAATATATATATATATATATATATACACAGTTTTAATTATCTTATTCTCTTATTCAAAGATTTGATTAAAAAAAAAAAACTAACAAAAAACAAACAAAAAAACCCCCAAATGTGGTCTTCTTTTGGTCTTCAACTTAGTCCGAATCCATGTTTATTTGATAACTGTGGGTAATGATACACTATGCAGATTCAGAGAAGTTATATTTCTGAATGTGCTTAACATATACAAATATTATAATTAATGCTGAAATGTGCAGAAAGTATTTTTTAGAAGAAAAACCCTTGAATTTTCAAGACACTAGTTTTTTTTAAATGTAATAAAAAAGATAACAGACAATAATGATTCTTAATATAGAATAAACAGTTGACAGTGACAAAAATTCTAACATTCATATGCTCCTAAAAGCTTGACTATCTATAAGTCCAATGAGTACATGAACCATTAAAATGTCAATGTAACGGACTTTAACAAAGACAAGGAAGGTTCTGACATATTTACATTAGTCAGTGTACATCACTACATACCAATGGAAAATAAAATGGAAAAGTTCTTAGATTAAAATAGATGTTAATAAACATGTAGGGCTAGTGTTGGCAAACTTATTTAACTGTAAAATCATTTTTGAAATTAAAAAAATCAGCATTTGGTTCTATACTTTTGGCCTGTATTTTATGTGTATGGAATGTGTACATACTCCTTAAATGGCTATTAATAATATTAGTAAAACGAGCCCATAATGGAAGGTTAAGCTAAATGAAAAGCAACAAACCACAGAAGGAAAGTGAACAGCTGCTGTATTTGGATGTTTAGACGGATGATAAACTATTCAGCAAACATACTGTTTGTGTTTATATCTATATGAGAATCTATACTGAGTCTGTAGCTGTAGCTCTGTAACAGAGGACCAGTGATGTGTTTCGGCAATAGACCAGACACAGCAGTTTCTTGTTTTTCTCATTAGTGCAAATGTGCATGCAGTTATCCATGTGTGTGTGAATGCTCTCACCGTTTGACAGAAGACCACGTCTCTGCGGTACTGTAACGCCAGACTCATAGCGATGGTGGGAGCGCAGTCCTGCATCAGCACAAACACCATAGACTTCTTTGCCATGTCACTCATCATGGCTACACACTCATTCAGTGTAGTCAATAGAGGATACAGGGCATCACTCCATTCACCTGCAGTATCAGAAAGATAATAGTGCTGATGTACTGCAATGACACAGTAGAAAAAAACTATTCCAAACAAGCAAAATCCCCACACATGGCTTACCTGGAGAGCAGCCATCAACATTGGGGCTTCCATCTGCAGAAGGATAGAATATGTGTTTTATTTTGAAAAGCTTTACTTACACTTACACTTATACACCTATACACATACATTTACACTTATATACTTTATGTGAATGATGTGACTTTTTAAATAGATAGTCTATAAGTAAATCCAAAGAAATGTGGAAAAATATATCAACATTCCTAACATATGCAATCAGGGGTGGCTTGTATAAAAGGTATAAATCTTTCAAAGATAAAATTTTCATTTTTGGCATCCACAACAAATGTCTTCAAGTGGATTATTTTGGACTTTTGTGGAAGCATGCACAACAGCACCCACCAATGGTTGTAAGAATAATACACAGAATGGTATGAAAGAAAGAGGCTGGGATGATATATTTCTAGCCTGGAGTGTAGATTCATGCAGTCTCTCAGTGACAGTTGCATCAGATGATTACACAGACCGAAACAACCCCTAGACTGGATCTCCATTTGGGCAGATATTTTTATTCCTTTTGCCTGACATGTGAAACACAGTCACATGAAGAAAGTGTATTATTTACTCTATCACTGTTTTTTCCCCCAAAATGCCTTTGGAAGAGAAACTAAAAGTAGATAAATAAAGCACACAGTTTCCAATCAAAGTACAAATTATACTAAAAGACAGATGACAGAACTGTAAGTTTAGTGTTTTTTGGTTTTGAAGGGTTACACTTCTCTGTTTGCCATGTTTGGTTTTTAGAGGAAACATGACAAGAACCCAGTAGGGGATTAAGGACATGAAACACTTTAAACAGGTATGTGTAATATTTTGCCCCACATCATTCTTATTATGCAATCAGTGAGACCTCATGATATAATCCACTGCTCAACCCTATTCATTTCATTGTTTCGTTATATGGCAGGGCTAAAATCTAATATCACAACCAGCCGCTCACTGCATGTAATACTAGAAATTATGACAGACATAAAAAAGGGATGTAAAACTGAAAGCATTAGAAAGAACAGTGCTAGTTTTAGAACACTATATATAAAGAGCCTGGACGTACAGGTGGATCTGTGAGAACTGGTTACACATGCAGAAGTCAGAGAAGATGATGAAGAGGATGATAATGATGAACAGGAATCAGGAAGAGAATGTGATGAGGACAAGGGGATGCACAGGGAGGATGATGAGGATGGGTAGTTGGGGTTGATCCAAAAGGCATTGCCATGGATACCTCTCTTGCTAGTGTTGTGCTGCTGGTCAGAGAGGAAGACATCCTCACTACTGTCGCTCTGCATCCTCTCCCTCATTAACAGCCTGTTCACACAGTGGATTACACACTCCATACTTTTGTCCACATTCAACCACACCTTCTCCTGCAGCAGAGAGAGAGATAATTAGATAGACAGAAAGATAGATATATAGATAGCTAGAGATAGAGAGAGAGACAGAGGGATAACTATCTGAATAAGAGAGTCTGTATTGGGATGAATGGTATCGTACTGCACATCTGAATCATCCTTTTATCTTATCAACATTTTTGTGCCAGTTGAGGTCCCTTACCCACTCCTCCTCATGCCAGTCCACATTCACGGAGGCTCTGTTCCCTTTGCCACTCCACTTGGCTTGTGAAGAGCTTTGGTCATTGCGCAGAACTACACGTTCAGTGTCCGGCCCAGAAGGAGAGGTTTTAGAGGCGACAAACTCTGGTCGTGCTGCAGCCAGAGCCTGGATGGCTGTGGCCAGCAGCTTGTTGTCACAAACTGTCACCAGCTGCCTTGTCTAAGGAAAGAAACAAGAGCTTACAATTTAATCTGTGAACACTTTTTTTTAAAGAAAAGAGAGTGCTACTGAAGAATGTGTAACGTGGATACGAAACGTAATGACTATTTCACCCAAACCCAAAACACACTGAAAGAAAGGAGAATTAGAAACACATGATGTGTTTATGACAGATTTGAAAAGTAGTATGAGGTGACGAATGTAAGATGTGAAAGGACTAAGTAGGCACAACTTTCACATGCTGCTATCCGTTTCATTTTCCAATTCTGTTTAGCTTACATTATGGTAATTTACAAAGTATATTACCTATAGTTTTTATACTATACTATATATGTTTGTATAGGTATATTAGGTATATTAGGTATATTATTAATTGTTAACACTTCGGTTTGGAATAACACTACAATTTGAAATGCCCTGGACAGGCTTCAACAATTCAAAATGGAACACACCATCTCCTTCTCCTTTGGGTGACAGGAATGTTCTGATTATTGCTTCCTTATTTAAGCCCTTTGCCTACTCTTTGTGCAGTCTTGTATATTTGTTTGCATTACCATGCGGGGGTGTTCCTTGTTTCATCTTTGTTCCTTGTGTTTTGCTGTCTCTGGTTAAGACCCTGGCATATCTCTCTGTTTTTTTATGATTCACACTTTGTTTTTGCCATCCTGTGTTTGGCCCTGCTTGGTATACTATGATTACTGAAAAGACGCAACATAAACATGCATTTGAGTATGCACATGTGTCCTGCATGTCACCCACATTTCAATAAAAGAGAAAAGGTAAACAACATTTAAAAGAAAAGTGAAAGACATAATGAATGACATAATGCTAGATAACCAGAGAAATGGTCCTGCATCAGGTGAAGCCCCATTAGGCAATGGAAAGAGGAATAAAGAGCTTTGATTAGCAGGCAGACTGACCTTCTCTGTGAGGATGCCGAGGGTTCTCTCTAATGCGTTAGCGGAGCGCTCTTTGGCAGCCCGGGACAAGCGCTCTGTGTAGTAGCTGACTTGCGTCTTCAAGGTGTTAATGTGGGAAATGATCTCTTTTGCTCTTACCACATCCTGTGGCTGGTACACTCCTGAATGTGGACGGGACTCTCCAGCACTGTGGAGAGAGGGAACAGAATAGAGAAGAGTTAGGAGAGTTAGTCCAGTTGAGCTTGTATATAAGCTCTCTCTCCCTGTTTCTGCTTACTATTCCTATCCAGATCTAGTTCACTGATGTATGAGTGAGACACAGAGAAACATGAACACACCTATACAATTAGTAAATATGTATACTTTATATATACACATTATATGGCCAAAAGTTTGTGGACAACTGACCATGACACCCATATGTGGTCCTTCCCCAAACTATTGCCACAAAGTTGGAAGCACGCAATTGTATATAATGTCTTTGTATGCTGTGCCATTACAATTTCCCTTCACTGGAACTAAGAGGCCCAAACCTGTTCCAGCATGACAATGCCCCTGTGTGCAAAGTGAGGTCCATGAAGACATGGTTTGCTAAGATTGGTGTGGAAGAACGAGTAGCCTGCATAGAGCCCTAACCTCAACCCTACTGAACACCTTCGGGATGAACTGGAACACAGACACACCCAACATCAGTGCCTAACTTCACGAATGCTCTGGCTAAATGGGCAAATCTAGTGGAAAACTTTCCCAGAAGAGTGGAGGTTATTATTATAACAGCAAAGGGGGGGGGGACTAAATCTGGAATGGGATGTTCATAAAGGACATGTGGTCAGGTATCCACAAACTGTTGGCCATATAGATAGATAGATACATAGATAGATAGATAGATAGAATACTGTACACACTGTTGGCAAGTCACAAGTGAGTGCAACACGCATAAGCATTCCATGGTGGTAAAAAAAACCCAAATAAACACATTTCTTGTACACACTGAATATTTGCTAGTTGACTCAATTTATGAGAATAAAATTAATGTGGCTAAACACTGAGCAAACATACAACATGATGGAGCTAATGATAAAAACTTCTGCATCACCATAACTCACCCTTCATCCTCATATGCACTGATTAGAAAACAAAAATAAAAGTATAAAAATCATTACCACTGAAAATATTTGCATAAATAAATAAACAAAAAAACAAATAAATAAATACCTAATTAAAAGAAAGAAGCAGCAATAAGAAGCAAAAATTTCCAAGGAAAGCAATGATGACCCTGAAGCATCCAGACACTCATTATAAGTTACGTAATCCCATTTCATTGACCTCTGTGTAAGTATTATCTAATCATAACATGAAATCTTCTACAATAAGTTCCACAGTTTATAGCTAGTCTAACTTATTAGCTAATAGTGTAATGAAACGTCTTTTCAGTCTTTTAATTCGTAGATGAAACCTTACCAATTTTTGTGATTATGGTTTCAAAAAGGTAAATGTATTTAAGAGGTTATCATTAGAATCAGGTTTAGATCTTACTGTTTCTTGGACTCCTCAAACTTCTGAATTAGTTTCCTCAAACCACTGCCCTTAAAACCTTGATGATGTGCTGCAGGAGCTCCAGTAGTGACCACATCATAGGTTCGATCTATAGGGAGATATGTTACTTCAGCTCAAGCTTGTATTCATTAAAACTGGAACTTAGATAGCTACTTTGTTACTGATTTTAATTATCCATTTTTGGGCTTTTTTTTTTTTTTAATCAGTAGAACCTGGCCAAAGTCAAACAAAATATTGCTTATGTAGTCAGTCAGACATGCTGGTATCGAGTGAAGCTGTCTGAAAAGCTAACATTGTTAACAAAATAAATGCTTGTTATATAAAAGCAGTCAGAAAGATAATATCATCAGGCGAAATAACAATTTCACTGCCTTGATCAGTCTAAAATGCTTAGAGACTCATTAAGTCACCTTCAGAGAAAACATGAACTACTCATACCAATACTAAAATATTAATCACTGTATGTTTTAACATATGGCTTCCAGATGAGAATGCTTTCATAGTTCCATGCTGAATATATCAGTAGCTGAATATATCCCATCATATGTACCATAGCCTGACTCGCCCTGTACCCTCATCCTTTGAATGTGGAGATTGGTCGGCACAAACTCCAACCTCTTCTCTGCTTTCAAAGTGCTGGATTTAAAAGAGGGACCTGATGAGAAGAGATAAGTCACAGATAAAAAGAATATGATATAAAGGCAAGTAATATTAAAGCTGGTAAAATGACAGTTCTTTATTGTCATCATTTAATATCACTAGGTACTTTGATGTATTGTGAATCTGACGTGTGCAGGTTTAGCAACATAACATCTATGTAGTAGTAAACATTATAGTATGTTTAAGCTAATATTTCAGTTATGCATTTGCATGCACTTATAAGTCTATAAGGAGAGGGAATTCTCTACCCTTGTACTCATGCAGGTCACTAAGTGTCTCCTGATAGGTGAGGATGATGGTCTGATATTGAGTGATGATCTGCCTCCTTAGATTCTCCCAACATGGAGACAACTCCCCCAACTCCTCCAGTTCACACACCCTTCACACAGAGAGTATATAACAGGTTTAAGTATCGATATGCAAAAACATAAAATAACCCTACGTGGACTAACACACACATTTACACTAACTGAGCACTTTATTAGGAACGCTATACTAATACCAGGTAGGGCCTCCCTTTGCTCTCAAAACAGCCTCAATTCTTCGTGGCATGGATTCCACAAGATGTTAGTAACATTCCTTTGAGATTCTGGTTCATGTTGACATAATTGCATCACGCAACGTGCACTTTCATGCTGCAAATCTCCTGTTCTACCACATCCCAAAGGTGTTCCATTGGATTCAGATCTGGTGACTGGGAAGGCCACTGAAGAACACTGAACTCATTGTCATGTTTATGAAACCAGTTAGAGATGACTTTTGCTTTGTGACATGGTTTGTTTGTTGACACAAGGCAGGTTGGGTCCACGGATTCATGCTGTTGGCATCAAATTCTGACTCTACCATCTGTGTGCCTCAGCAGAAATCGAGATTCATCAGACCAGGCTACGTTTTTCCAGTCTTCAACTGTCCAGTTTTGGTGAGCCTGTGCCCACTGCAGCCTCAGCTTTCTGTTCTTGCCTGACAAAAGTGGAACCCAACGTGGTCTTCTGCTGTTGCAGCCCATCCGCCTCAAATTTCGATGTGTTGTGCATTCTGAGATGTGTTTCTGATCACCAAAATTGTACAGAGTGGTTATCTGAGTTGCTGTAGCCTTTCTGTCAGCTTGAACCAGTCTGGCCATTCTCCATTGACCTCTCTCATCAACAAGCCGTTACTGTCAGCACAACTGCCGCTCACTGGAAGTATTTTCTTTATTGCACTATTCTGAGTACACTCTAGAGACTGTTGTGCATGAAAATCCCAGGAGATCAGCAGTTATAGAAATACTCAAACCAGCCTTTCTGGCACCAACCATCACTGAGATCACATTTTTCCCCCATTCTGATGGTTGATCTGAACATTAGCTGAAGCTGCTGGCCTGTATCTGCATGATTTTATGCATTGCACTGCTGCCACACGATTGGCTGATTAGATAATTTCATGAATGAATAGGTGTACAGGTGTTCCTAATAAAGTGTTCAGTGAGTGTATATGCTATGGGAAATACCTGGCAGCATCTTCCTCCAGTAGCAGCTTTACAAACTGTCTGGGTATGTGAAGTGACAGCACGCTCTCTGCCATCTGTTCCAGGACACGCAGATGGTTCCCATCCGTGGTGGGCAAACGGTACATCCGTGATATTGTACCTCCAAATACTACAACAATTATTCAAACAATATTTTAATTAATATCAACTAATTTGCCAATTAATTTCTGAAATTTACACAATATCAGAGAAAAAGGTAAGTTGGAAGTCAGTAATTCTAATCTTTTAATGTTCTAGTTGAATCCTTTTCTGAATGGGAAACCATCCGCTGTCATGTGATGATTAAAATCTTTCCAGGAGGACCACCTGAAAAGGCCCTAAGGGTGCCTGATGGAATCTTTTTTCTTAGAGTGTATTAATGAACGTTACGTCTGTGAGATTAAATGGCATGGAAAACCAGCAAATTAAATGCTTACAAATATACTTACACTGAATGTTTAAGACTCTAATAATACCCACCATTTTGTAGAAATTGCAGTAGAAATTGCAAAGAATTTAGGAGTCTCAGTCAGAATCTCAACCACCCACCACGTCTCATTGAGTTAGAAATGGGGGGGGCATATGAATTATGGATTCCTTTTTCCAAATAACTGCTAAAAATAAACACTGCCTTCAGGACCAATATGCAAGATTTTGAGAAATGTTTTTTTGAAAATAATGCAAAATTCCCCTGACAGCCCAACAAACAGCCATTAGTGACAAAATGTTTACACACTAACCTGCCTTCAGGAGTGTGTCTTTGCACAGAGAAGCAGATTTTAATTTAATTCCCATGGATTCAGTCAGACTCTCATCAACAGGAAGCACCATCTGTGACACACAGAGAGCATAATATATAGGAGGATACAATGTGATGTGTAGCTCATCTAATTATGAATGTCTTTACTACAATAACTCCCATGATGGCTAAAAATTAACCATGAATATAGTTTATTCAGTTTATTATAGTTTATTAGTGCATCCCATTTCCTTAATTTACTTATAGTTTCTTTACAGCCAGTTTAATTCTTTTTCTTTTGTGATATAATCATGGTTTTTTATTCTTCAAGATGCATAATTTACGTGTTTACGTGACTGTACAGTATAAACTCCACTCACTCTGCCATTAATTGTGTCTGAGCGAGCCAGTGGGGCTCTCTGGTCTTTCTTCTCCTCTATCTGCCATGCAATAATGGTGATGTTGCCCATCTTCTCATTCTCTGCTGATCTGAGCCATTAAACACAATAAATCTTAAAAATGACATTTCGCAAAGTGCTACAGAGAATTTTGGGTTGATTTAATAAGCCTTAAATATACAGTATATCATTATGAAACAATATTAAGGATGTATGTTTCTGTGAGTGTGTCCTGTACTGATTCACATACCTTAGAGTGAGGTGTAGCCTATGATATTTGTCCTGCAGTAGTTCTTTCACTGTGAACATGGCGGAACCAAGTAGGTACATCTGAGGAAAACCACACAGAGGTCATGACTCCATGGTGCACAATATAACCCCTTTTTTGTTAATAGTTAGCACCTTTTGTTAAGACACTTCTTGGTAAAAATGTGAATGTAAATATTAAATTTTGTATAAAAACATGATCATCGATGATCTTCTCACCGTGCCCTGTGAACGGTCTTTGACATCATAGACAGAAAGTTTCACTTGAGTCTGCTGCGTGATCAGAGAGTCTTGAAAAAAAGCAATGCTACTGAGGAATATTGGGTTGCTTGTACCCTTAAATGAGAAACAAAACACATTCTTTTTAAAGATACATGTTACCATTTCAGTTATAGTCAGTTATAAATATGCTGGGGTAAAAGCAGTAATACTACATGCTCAGTGCATCCTCTCTCACCTCTATGATCTCACTCTGAGCATGCTTCGTCCAAAATGCTTGAGGAGGGGTGGTGCAGCTCACTGCCACAAAGCTACTAGGTTTACGCTCCAATGTTGGAGTCACTAACTCACTGCATGCTGGGAAGAAAGGACTAAAATCATTCATTCATTTATCTTAAGTAACTGCTTTATCCCAGTCAGGGTCACTGTGAATCCCTGTGTCCATCCAACACATGATCATTAATACCAAGGGCCAATATAGAGTAGCCAATCTTAAACAATCTTAAAACCAATTTTAAACAATTGGTGTTTAAAAACACACAGTACAGTTATATTTTAAGGGCAATTAGCATATTTAAAATACAGTACTGTGCAAAAGTCTTAGGTACATACAAAGAAATGCTGTAGCAAATGTTTGTACATAAAAAAATACTATATGGAGTGTCTCTCTGCCAGTGCTCCTGGCAAAAAACTATTTTTTTATATAGATATTTTGGCAAAAAACCTGTTGCTGTTGCCACAAAACAACGTTTTGACAGAAGATCTTTCAACAAAAATCCAGAATACATGTTATTAACCACAAAGAAATCTTTGGCCAAAAAAACCCCTCTCAGCCCCCTTACTTGAACTTTATTGACAATCTGGTGTCTCATTCAAGAAGGACTGAGCTAGAATACAGGTTTGAAGTACCCGTATTCAAGAGGCCATCTGAAGAAGTATATTTTTTTTCTACTGATTCATTAATTAAGATTGCTGTAAATATATTTCATTGCTTGATGAGCTAATTTTATAGTTTCCAAACATTTTACTCAGCAACATTATATAACCGGAATAAACCATCCCCTCATTCCTCGCTCACCCAAAGAGGAAATAAAGTGTTTTGTGGTGGAATATCCATAAAGGCATAAAGATGATCAGAGACCTCCTTAGAGCAAATATATTTTTAATTATTACAGTGGTATGTTTCTGTCTGCTACTTACCCAGACTAAACTCCAACACTGGCTCATCAGGATCCTGACTGTTTCCTAAACACAGATTATTCTGAATACATTATCTTTGTATGCTAGCACATGAATAACGATTACAATTTACAGAATTAATCATAAATCATAAAATAAATTAAATAATGCAGTATGCAGCATCCAAATAACAGAATTACTCTGTTTATTTCTTACCTGTCAGTGTCAGCCCTATCATTTCAGAAGCAATATCGAACGTGTTGGCACGGTACACAGACCAGGGTCGGTGACGAGGACTGCGCTCTTTCCCCGCCATTTTTGTAGCAATTAAAAAAAACCTCTGGAATTTTGGAGACTGAAGTTGGAGAGCAGTATTGATAGTATGGATGGGATGGAGAATAGGATGAGGACAACTGCCCTCACACCTTTATATCTTGGGTGTAAAGAAAGTGTGACGGTGAGGTGTGTAGGCCTGCTTCACTCCATAAACTAGACTTCTAAAGGAAAACCTGGACAGAGAAGGGGGGGGGGGGGGGGTATTATGAATAAACATCAAATTCACAACACCCGTCAAAAATTGCCAAGACAAATTAGGCACAGAGTCTCAGATATGCTTAATGTGAGGCAGCAAAAGATTTTAAGTAGATAGACATTCCTTTGTTATTCATTTGTGCTCAAAGGAAATTTCCAAAGAATTGAGGGATTTAATCATGAATTTATGAATTGTGGAAAGCTTATCTAACACTCCTGTACTACTCATGAATAAACTCTTAACAGCAGCTTGGACACTAGTTGGAAATGCTATTTCTCTGAACATAGCAGGTATATCTCATCACAAGTATACGAACCACAAAAATAGGGAACGTTTTACGAGATCTTGCTTAGGATCACAAGACGCATGGTCACGGTTTCATTCAAAAAGAAGATGCACTATGCATTATTTCTGAAAACCTGGCTGTTTTCTGGAACTGATCAAGCAAAGCTGAGAGAAAGAAATGTGGCAGCACTTCAACAGAAAGCATAAGTTCTTATATGCACAAAAACTTCACCAAAGTTTAAAAAAGTACTTTAGAACTTCCACTTTGTACTTCTCCTATTTTGAATTTCACATGTTCGATAATAGATATGAACTGTATGCTAATTTTTTGTGCCTTTTTTGTGTTTATCACAGCTGAGAGCTTCATGGGGGGTTTGGTGATTCATACATTGTGATGACTTTATTATGAAGAGCTCATTACTACATATAAGATCTAAACAGTGAATCAACATTTATATGTCTTGCCTTTTTCAGAAATGGCCAAGTTTATGCAACAAATCTCTACCCTTCACACCAACATGAGCTCCTTTTTAAAAGCTGAGATGGTTCAAAGAGGTGTGAGAAGAAAGGAAGCTGAGATATTAATTAAAGTGAAGCAGAAAAAAAAGGGACAGGCAGAACCAATGATGAGACAGGTTTGCAGATTATATATCCCTGCAGTGTTGGCAGCTGAAGCTGGGTACATTTGCTGAAATGCTCCCTTTGTATCACCATAGAATTAAAACCCAAGCCCCATTACCAAAACATTCAAAGGCACAGAGCTATAAAACATTATTAGAACCAAATTTTTTTTTTTTTTTTTTTTTTAACTAAAATGGGTAAACAGCACAATAGTCAATGTAGTACGTACATTAAATAAAAAAATAATGTAATAACAGATGAGAAGGCCTATATACAGTAGGCATATATGCATGTGCTGATATATAAAAATGGACTGATTTTAGCCTCGACAGAAGGTAGTGGGTTCTCCTGTGGTATTGCATGGTTTGGCTCCGTTGCAGCCTACAGCAACAACCCACAACCATCCATCTGATTGTGTCTATCCTATTGATATCTCAAAGAGATTGTGCCTCAGTGTTTTAATAATAAATGTACTCTTATGTTTTACCCACAGTGGACATGGCTGTATTGGCAATATGCTCACAAAGACTGCTGATAAAAGAAGAAAATAAATGAAACATCAGAACTATAATCAGAACTGCTGTAGTTAAAGATCAGCACTGATATTTCACAGTGCTTATCTCTCACCCCTTACCCAAGCTTAGAGCTGATTTTATATATATATATATATATATATATATATATATATATATATATATATATATATATTTTAATTTCACCTTAACATATACACTAATGAAGGGAAAACAATGTTTATGAAACATTAACTTTTCAAAAAGCAGTCTTTCTCTGTTAATAGAGAAGGATGCAGAAAGAACACTATTCAACCAAAATTCATTTTTAAAATAGAATTCAAGTTGGAGTACTGTTAATGTAATATTACATGGATTCATTGTGCTGTAACCTGCAATGCTCTTTCCTGAAGTGTGACTCATGATCATGAATCAGACATTTCTCCTTTGTCAGTTCCCACACAGCATAGAGGCTGCCTATCCTTCCTCACATGTGAACCTGTCTCTCTTTCTCCATTGGGAATGTGAACAAATACGACAAAGACTCAAAACAATCATTTCTTCTATTTGATTCAGAAATAAATGCATACAGCATAATTCAGCAATATCACATGGACAAGAGTGCTGTTTTACTGAATATCAGAACAGCTGTGATTTGGCCGTAGGCAAGAAGCCTCTATTCAACCACAGCTGGATAAAGCGTTGCGTGTTGCCATGCGATGCACTGACTGACTGCCAGTGTGTAGTAAGTGCAGTAACCGTTTCAGTGTAACAAACTATTGCTAGAACTGGAATTTTATGTAGCGAACACAAACATGTGGAGTGATACAAAAGCACCAATGCTTTTATACTAAATCTCAGCACTCTTGGAACGTCCAATCAGTGGACCAGAAATAACTGTTGTATAATATGTGATAATGTAAGAATATTAAATTTTGTGCATTGTGTGACATTTCTACTGTGGACCAATTAGGCTGCATCAAGCTCCTCTTCATTTGATCATTACAGGCAACTGATGCAGACTTGTTTAGCCAGAGGTCAGCATTTACAATAAATCAGTGATTCACACAAATGAGTTTCACTAATGTAACTACCACTAAGTCTTTGCTGTGTCTAAATGATGCTATTTTAACTAAGGCAATGTTTAAAAGAATTCTTGTCATATGTATATGTATTTATCTATTGCTCTATCTAGCTTACCTATTACTAACAAATGAGGAACCTGCTTGGTTGGCTGATTAACAAGCGTGCTATCTAATGACTAGAAAACCTTAACATACCTATTTAGACAACACTAAATTTGGCAAGGCACACAGTTTACCAGCACACACATTTGCATAATATTACTTTATATAACATATAATTAAAATGGAGGTTACTTATGAAACACTACAGACAAACATTAAAAACACTGCGGCCAAATCCCTATGCTCCTCTTCTATTGACAGAAAAGATTTGACCTCTGTGGCAGAGAGTGAAGTCATGAACACGAGGCAGAGAGTTCATGTCAGCCAGACCCTTCTCAAGCCAGCTGCATCTTCCTTTATTCATGATACTATCTTGTCTTCCAACCACATCCTGAAATTTGTGCCTAATAAGGAATTTTAAACTTTATTCTCTGTATTTGTGCTTGAGCCTTCTCTGTTCCAATCTTTCAGTGCACTTACTGGGTGTTGTCTATATATTTTGGGGAAGGCCCACATATGGGTGTGATGGTCAGGTGTCCACATACTTTTGGCCATATAGTATACTTTATTAGCCCAGTGACAGTCTACCACAAATAATGCACAAAATACTTCCTGCACAGAAAAACCAATGGTTTACAGACTGTGTGAAATATAATGCCCGAAAGGTAACATCAACATCAAAGTAAATCTAGTCAGGTGACAAAGTGTTCTTTACAACACTGAAGATGTATCATATGATGATTCCTATGGTGCAGCAGTTGCATTATCTATTTTCCCCTAGCACTGGACCCTTTTCTTCATCATGGGCAATTTAACAACCTTGATTAATGGCAGCCTCCTGTGCTATTTTTATAAGCCAGAAAAATGGTTAATAAAAAAGATCCCAATCAAAACAGACAGACATTCTGTCCTTTGTCTCTCTGAAAGCTGGCTAAATCTACTCTTGCTATCTCTCCTTCACATCACAGCACTGTAGTCTCTTCAATATCTACATTAACTGTTAGCATGTAGGTCGCTTTAAATATGATCAGAAACTAAGTAAGGAGGAAAAGGCTGAACTGGGCGCAGTTGACCAGTTTCAAAGCCAATAAGCAGCAGATGGTAAACTGAAGGAATATTTATGGAACAACTCAGCGATTAGTAACTGAAATAGATTGCCCAACATTTGTTCAGTAAACAAGCTGAGTCAGATGATATAAGAGCAGCATGATCACAGACCACCTTCTTGCCCAACTCCTGTGATCAAACATGGCATTCCCTAGTTCATCTCCTTTATGTGTGCTGAGTCCTGGAAAAGAAATCTAGTCATTAGAACCTCAAGTACCTCTTTGACATGAACCAACATCAGGATCAGGCAGAATGAGTACTTTATTGATCCCTGAGGGAAAAAGTGTTGCAGTAACAAACAAGACACAAGGATACTACAAAAAATGTTATGATAATTACCAAAAAAGTAAGCTATAAATAGAGTGATGTATGGATGATGAACTGGGAAGTGATCATATTCATGTGTCAAAATAAAATAGAGTACCAGACTATAGCAGCAATAAAACAGAGCTGACTGGAATGACAAAACAAATAAATAATGCCGAAAACTGTGAAATGTGAAAGTGGCATTGGGCTGTATATTGTCCTAAAAGCACTGTCAATTTTGTCCAGAGTTATATAGCGGCAGGTGTAAAGGACCTCCTGTACTGCTCCTTGCTGTACCACGGGTCTGGATCAGTTTTGTGATGCACATTAGTGTTCCATAATCAGTTTACATTCATCTGTATCTTTAAATATGCTGGTCAGTGTGTTATTTCACAGAAGACATAATGACTTAATATCATTCTACAGACACTGAATCTAAGTATATTATTTTCTATATTAACTCAATTTTATCCACTGTCTCAGGTCCGGCAGGGATTGTAGGTGGGGGGAGTGAATGACCAGTGCTCTCCTCCACCCTCAATACCACGACTGAGGTGAGACCCTTGAGCAAGGCACCGAACCCCCAACTGCTCCCCGGGCGCCGCAGCAAAAAAGGCTGCCCACTGCTCCGGGTGTGTGTTCACGGTGTGTGTGTGTGTGTTCACTACTGTGTGTGTGCACTTGGATGGGTTAAATGCAGAGCACAAATTCCGAGTATGGGTCACCATACTTGGCTACACGTCACTTCACTTCACTTCACTTCACTACAAATTCTCATAACAATACATCACAAAAATATGCCTGCAATATGCCTTAAGATACACATTAATGAGGGGAAAACAAGGATTATGAAACATTAATATGTTTCACAAACCAGCTGTAGCTATAATTACAGTATTAAATATACTAAACTAATTATAATGTAAATAGTGAAGTTACATCTGTAAAAAGTAACCAACTAAATTGTGAATAATTGATGACAAAATATATGTAAAAACAGGATTCGCCACGCTTTGTTATACTGTTATACAGTGGAGTACAGCACAAATATGTCTATGAATATGGACATTTGTTGTTGCATATCCATGACAGACCTTGTTAATAATCACTGCTGTCTTGCAGCTTGCAGCAAAGGTTGAAGTGGACTCCCTGCTAGGAAAAATCGTGCTCAACCGACCCAGTTAAACAGCATCCCTCCCCACTCCAAAGATACTGTCAGAACCGCCTGCACTGCACATCTTCATTCTATCCAGCTTTTCCACAAATAACTGTTTTGTGTTCTTTTTATCTGTCTCTGAATGTTTCACTCATAATGTTGGAGCACAAACTGTAAAATTCCATAGTGGACAACTCCTTATCGATACAAACGCAGGCTCGGCTACATGCGGTCTATGGAATGATTTTTTTTTTTCATTTTGTTTTAACCATTAAGGAAACACAACAATGGAAATGTTAAAATATTTTATATATATTTATATATATATTTATATAAAACTGTCACTTTCTGTGCAAATTAATTCTAGGTGCCTGTCTGAAGATGATGGAGCTTTTACTATACACTTATAGTACTAAGACAGTACAAAAATGAACATGGGTACAAGAATGTTTTGCATTTTCCCCCAGGTGTTTCTTCTCATGCATACATAATTTTCTTGGATTTGTATATGAGAACCACTAATATGAATACAGACCTCATATTCCTGTTTCGACAAGCAGAGTTAGGCCAAGGGTCTGTTGTAGCAGCTCACTGCTGTAATAGCAGTAGGTCTAGACTCATTCATTTCTACCAACACCATTGGCTACTGGCCTGAAACTCTGGCCTTGGTGTTGGACTTCCTGCTGTGCTGCAGTTTAAACCTAGCACTGTAACAAAGGTTTTAGTGAGCAATAAATCATCCTGATTTTGACCCCTTAACCTTTGGCTCACAGGGGTCATAGGTTTTGACCCTTGGAGTTTCAACATCTTTTCTCATTACATTCATTTTTATTCTCTGTTTTTTTGCAGAGTTGTCTTGAAATTAGGTGTAATTTGCCAATGGTAAGCCAAAAGTAGTGCTTTCATCGTTGCTAGCTTTTGGGATAAATATTATACATGAGACTTTCTCACTTACCAGTGACCAAATGTGATTGGTAAATTAGATTGATTGTCTGATCCATATACAGAGAGGATATTGTTATATACCAAGAGCAGCACCTTGCCAATGGCTATACACACTTCTACATATTAAAACTACAAGAAACCAGTAAGGAGGAAATGCTCAGAACAGTGAAGCACTTGTGTTTACAACAATGCTACTTTGTGTCTGGGAATGATAATAGACTGGTGTTTGTTTTGATGCTGTTATGCTGAGGACTCATTACAGACAGTGATCAGTGCTAATAACACCAGGACGTCTGAAATAAGGCAGAAAACAAGCATGGCCTGTCTAAATACAATCTCAACCTGCAGCAAACGGAATCCAAAGCAAAGAACATTTTGAGAAACAGGAAACTGATCAGACAGGCCTTAAACGCAGCAGTTTAAAAGCAGCGGTAATGTAAAAGCAATCCGACAACAACAGAAGAGCTGATGTCTCTTTTCTGTTTCTAGACAGCGACGTAGTACCGCTGCTGCAGCATCCTACTAAACCCCAAAGCGAAGAGATCACCATGGAGAGGAGAGAGGACAGAAAAGAGGAGAAGACACACAAGGCTTCCGTTACACTCGCACAATGCTGCTCACTGCATGAAATATCCAACATCATGTCGCCAGAAACACTCACTTCCAACCCGATACGCCTTGAACAATCACCCAGTGCTCTCTTACACTCCCGACGAACCCTGATAACATTTAGTCATGTTTGTTTATTGCTTTCACATAAACCGCCACGATGCAGATATGTCCATCTTTGAGTAAAAGACAGATAAATAAACTTACGCTTCAGGCACATCCACGCTCCATTTTCGCAAGGTACGCAGACCTATTGTTTTTTCTGTTTACTTTTTATAGATTATATATATGCAACTGATCCGCTTTCTCTGCAGTACATAGACCCTATAGACTCGCCCTTTTACTCCGTCATTCGGCGTGACGTAAGAGTTCGCTCGCGAAAGGCTCCGCCCCCTTCTCCATCGCGTCGTCTGCAATCTCGCACCATTTCACTGACGTCAGGTGACGTTACAGCTGCGATGTGTTGCACCAAAATACCGAAACAGCTCATACTATAGTCTCTAGCGGAGGCTATATACAATAACCAGATGCATACATTTATTCCTATACATGTATAAACCTCATCGTAGACCCAAACAGAACATATCTATCTGGAGCTATATCTATCTTTGGTAATATCCAGGTGTTAAATTTGATTTGGGAATGGCAAGTTGAGCTGAGCGCCTGTAATTTCACCATAATTGATTATACAGAAATGTTTTCAAATCTGTAAAATGTATTATACAGCCTGAACGTCTGATAAATAAAGCATGTATATTTTCCAGAAAAGAATAAGGAGATGATGAGTCCACTGTTGGGATGCCATTTATGTCCCACTGATATTACATTTACAAATAGGCTCTGTATGTACAGACAGGCTAAAATCCATGTTTCAGATAAATAACTTAAGATATTAATAAACCTACAGCACTTACAGCATTTATTAAAACTGACAACACTTACAGCATTTTTGCCTGTCCCAGCTAACTATAACTACAATTTACCTTGAAATATATTCATCAAATATTTGAATTAATGTTGTCTATGAATCTTTTAACAACTCATGCTTAAAACATCATTTTTTCATGCGTTATCCGTTATAGGTCATGAAAAATGTAACAGTGGGACACATCTAAAATGTACATTTTAGATGTGTCCCACTGTTACTTGAATACATTCACCCCTAGGAATTATTTGGAATATTCCACAAGTTAAACAAAAAGGAAGTTGCATCATCCAAATTTCCTGAAAATCATGGGAAGAAGAAAAGTAGGTTCTCTCATTCTTTTTTCTGTATTTTAAATGATATTTTAAATGCTGAAAATACTGAAAACACATGCAAATACAGAAAAACACATGCAAATGCTGAAAACACATGCAAATGCTGAAAACACCTGAAAATACTGAAAATTCCTGCAAATACTGAAAACACCTGAAAATACTGAAAACACATGCAAATACAGAAAATGAACATGCTGCAAATACTGAAAACACCTGCAAAAATGTTTTCAGTATTTGCAGGTGTTTTCAGTATTTACAGAATATTTGCCCCTGTCGGCCACCATAATATTTTGATATTGATAGATGAGGTCATTTTGAAAGTACAACCGTTACCCAAATTATAGATTAAAAGTATCTATAATAAAAGTATTAATTAAAAAATACATTTAAGTAAACCATTAGAACTGCCAGACAAGGGCAATGCAATGAAATAACCCCTATAAAATAACATTAAATTAGATTACAATACATATGCTGTGGGGCAGAGGTCATTGCCTATTGGTAAAAGCGCTATACAAATAAGACTGAATACAATCGGTATGTTCAGATGAGCAGAGGACACAGTCCGCTATAAACCTTGGACAAACAGCGCCATCTAGAGGTTAACATTGAGTACTACTAATGCAAACGTTCAGGGGTGGTTTGTTTAAATTCATCCTGGTCATAAAGACCCTTTAACTGCTGTTCCTGCTCCCAGCAGACCTGACCCAGCAGACACCATGTGGGCCAGTGAAGAAGAAGAAGAAGAAGAAGAATGGCACTTTCATTTCAACTAGTAGGCCATAATGTTCTAAAGTTTCTGATGCCTGTGGAATGCCACATTAAAGCAAAGGCGCGCTCCAATCAGGAGCCAGTCTCCATGGAAACAGGCGTGTACGTAATCACCAGTGCAGGTAAAACCCGAAAGGTAAGGCTCAGCAGTGTGTGAGACACAAACAGGGAAATTTACTACAGGCATGGAATTTTTTTTGCAGAAGGACCGGTTGTAGATCTTGACAACACAGGCGTGTAATGAAATTCTGTTTAATTTCTTTTTGAGTTTTGATTTGTGTTGATTTCTTTCTTCCCCTTACCATCTGGACTTTACACAGCAAGTGACTGTAAAAGAAGGGTACAACACATATATATTTTAATTTAATTTTTTTTTCTTCCAGAGTGAAAAAATGGTCTTTTTACTTAACTCGAAAACAGTTTTTATCTTTTTAATATCATGGTCACTGCTGGCATTGCTGACCTCTGGAGCGGTGCCTTCATCGACAACAAGCAGCTCTCCATCTCCACATCCTCCACAGAAACCGGTACCCGACGCGCCCCACTCGCTTCCTGCGCCTGAGAAAACCAATCTCCCCATGTTTGTTGTAAATTACCCTTACGTTCAGATTCCGTTCGAGATAACATTATGGGTGTTACTTGCTTCATTTGCGAAAATAGGTAAGCAAACACACGTGTCCTCTACACAGTCCTTAAAAACTAATCACCGCTGATAAGGAGTTTGTGTCACAGGTAGGTTACCTCTGTATGCTTTACTGTATTCACCACTGAGACCAGATTATGTCCATTCTCTCACTGTATAAAGCTTAGAGGGTTTAGATGTAGTCATTTGGCAGACACTTTGACACATGGTGACTTGCAGTGTAATGTCATACAGTACAGCATACAGTGTCTGTGTAGCAGTCCTGAATGTACAACCATACAAGCACTAGTTCAGAACTTAAACCACTGCCCTACTCTGAAAACATAACCTATCACTCTCATTTGCTGATGCATTATGTTTATCATCACTATCTTGTCATGAAGTTAGTAAAATTGATCACTTTTTTTCCCAAACGTATTTATATTCATACACAGCTTCTGTAATGATCAATACATTTTTATTTTAGCTCACTCCTTTAGAAAATGGGAGTGCTTCCAGCACACTGTTGTCACTTATTGAAAAGTCAAAATTTCAGCATAGATGTAAAATAACTGGTAAAGTTTATGTATATTACAATGTAAACCATTTAGGCCTTTTTTGTTCTCCCTGTGTCTGTATTGGCTTCCTTCCACTTTGCCAAAACATGCAGATAGGTAGACTGGATACTATAAATTGTCTGTACTGTAGTTGTGAATTTGTGTGCATGTGTGCACAGTGTCCTGCAATGGACTGTTGTCCCATCCACTGTGTATTCCCGACTCATGCCCAGTGTTCTTGGGTTAGAGTCCAGAATGCTAACTGTGACCCTGACCAGGAAAAAGCTGTCACCTTTCTCTTTACCCTTTTAAAACAGGTTTCCATGTGTACCATAAAATTACAATATGGATACCAGAGACCTGCTTGCTGATTGCTATTGGGCTTATAGTGGGAGGTATCATGCACTCTGTACACGAGGAGCCCCCAGCTGTCCTCACCTCCAGTGTCTTCTTCCTCTACATGCTGCCACCCATCGTTCTGGATTCGGCCTACTTCATGCCCACTCGGGCCTTTTTTGAGAATGTGGGCACGGTGATGTGGTTTTCTGTCGTGGGGACCTTGTGGAACTCCATTGGTGTCGGCATCTCTCTTTTCGGTATCTGCCAGATCCAGGCCTTTGGCATTCAGGATATCACTATGCAAGAAAACCTGCTGTTTGCCTCCATTATTGCAGCTGTGGACCCCGTGGCAGTGCTCACTGTGTTTGAGGATGTCAACATCCATGAGCAGCTTTACATTGTGGTGTTTGGCGAGTCCTTATTTAATGATGCTGTCACTGTGGTGAGTGAACTGCTATGATTAGCTTTATAAGAACATGTAAAGAAGGACCAGATTTTTCTGATACTTATACAGAATGAGAGAGCCTCTTAAAAAAATTGGATCTCGTTTAGCTTTGTTAAAGGTTTTTATTTTATACTGTATTGTGCAACTGACATCTCAGGTTCAGCTGACCAGACTGGAACTTCCTCTTTATGCTACTGTATTTTCAGAGGGTTTTGAAAAAATACACCCCTTACTGAGCATATGTTCTTCTCTTCAGGTTTTTCAGTGACTGCAGTGTGTATTTTTGCAGAAATAGCAATACCAGTATTATATTACTGCTATTAGTTTTGCTCTGACGTGACAGAATTTTGGAGCCACATGGGCAGTTTCGGTATGGAAATTTCCTGTTAGTGTGAACAGCTGAATGCACAGCAGGTATCGTTTTAGCTGATAGTAATTTGAACCACCAGCAGAACTTAATAAGATAAAACGTCATCCCACGAATACTTGAGGTAATCTTTTTTTTTTTTAATCAGCATAACCTTTCTAAACTAAATAACCTTTCTAAATTTCTAACTTAAATAAACAGGCATGTAGCCTGTGTATTTATAAGTTTGACCTATTAAGGAACCAAATTGTGAAACTAAAAATATAAGTGGGGTCTGTTCAATAGCCGTACAGAACGCCGTGCTGCGCCTATCTCTGTTAGCAAATCTTTTGTTTTCTGTAGAGTACCTGACAAAAAGAGCAAACATTTGATCATGTAAGAGCAGGTGTGGTCAATCCCTGGGAACAGAGACACAAAGGCAAGGGAAAGGAGAAACCTTCTGCTGTCAGGCCAAAAAAATGCCTTTAGATACAGACAACTTTACTTACAACTTTTGAACCTATAATCTGTAACCTGTTTGTTAACTTTATTTGATTAAATAATTTTGCCTGGTTGATGCACTTTAAGAAGTGTTGTAAAGTATGCAAGATCAGACATTAGCAATTTTATTCCTAGCAGTATGATGTTTTTATACATAATATTATTGGTTTGCCACTCCACTGAACATCAGCCACATTTTAGCCTTGCCTTCTTGTGTATTATTAGGACATGTGGTGTCAGAAAAGATTACCAGTATGTGATGTCTCTCACATAAGTCACCCTTGAAATGCCTGTGTTTCAGGTGCTATATAATCTCTTTAATCATGTGGCGATCTTGCCAGTGGTGGATGTGGCAGATGTGTTTCTGGCTGTGGCACGCTTTTTTGTGATATTCCTCGGGGGACTTTTCTTTGGCTTCCTGTTTGGCTTTGTGGCAGCGTTCAGTACACGCTTTACATGGAAGGTGAGAGAGATCGAGCCTCTCTTCATTTTCATGTATAGCTACCTGGCCTACCTGCTGGCTGAGCTGCTATCTGTCTCCAGCATCATGGCGTGAGTAAAGTCCTGTACAAATACAAACTCAATCATAGTTACTCATATCAGTAAAAGAAATAAAACATTTTCACAATGACAGTAGAATATGTAGACAGCATACTTTTACCAGAACTTAATGGCTGCACTGTTACAGCATTGTGACCTGTGCCTTGACCATGAAGTACTATGTGGAAGAGAATGTGTCCCAGCGCTCGTGCACCACTATCCGGCACACCATCAAAATGCTTGGCACTGTGTCAGAGACACTTATCTTCTTCTTCCTGGGTGTTGTTACCATAACAACAGACCATGAGTGGAACTGGGGTTACATCTTCTTTACTCTGCTCTTCGCCCAACTCTGGAGGACTCTAGGTGAGAGGTAACATGGTGTGACGGGATTCAATAGCACACTGTATCTGTATATGAAGCTACTGATGAATAGTAATATATTAAAGGATAAGACTGATACCAAATGGTATAAAATATATGTTACAATATAATTTTTTAACATACACTTACTGATCACTTTATTAGGAATACCTGTACACCTGCTTATTCATGCAATTACCCAATCAGCCAATCATGTGGCAGCAGTGCAATGCATAAAAATCATACAGATACAGAGCTTCAGTTAATGTTCACATCAAAAATCAGAACGGGGAAAAAGTGTGATTTCAGTGACTTTGACCATCACATGGTTATTGGTGCCAGGCATACCACACATGGATTTTCATGCATAACAGTCTCTAGCGTTCATGCAGAATGGTGTGAAAAACAAACAACACCCAGTGAGCTGTGGTTCAGCAGATAGAAATGCCATGTTGTTGAGAGAGGTCTGAGGAGAATGTCCAGGCTGGTTTGAGCTACAGGAAGGCTAACTCAAATAACCAATCTTTACAACTGTGGTGAGAAGAAAAGCATTTCAGAATGCACATCACACCAGACCTTGAGGTGCATGGGCTACAACAACAGACGACCACATTGGGTTCCACTCCTGTCAGCCAAGAACGGAAATCTGAGGCTACAGTGCTCATCAAAACCAGATAGTTGAAGACTGGAAAAAGACCAGGCAAGGGTTTTCCAATGTCTAGTTTGTAATAATAATAATAAATTTTATTTATAAAGCACTTTACATTTTAAAGAAAATCTCAAAGTGCTACAAAAAGAGTCATAATAATATAAAGCAATTAAAACCAGCTGCCAACTGAAGTTAACACAGAAGTTTAAACATTAAACATTAAAAGACTTTTTAAAAAGGTACGTTTTTAGACCCCTTTTAAAACCATCAGTCGTTTGTGGAGCCCTCAGATGTTCAGGGAGGGCATTCCACAGGCGAGGGGCAGCGGCGCAAAAGGCTCAATCCCCAATGGTGCGGGTCTTAGTCCTAGGGGGGAGGAGATGATGAGTGTTTGTGGAGTGGAGGGAACATGCTGAAATCTGTGGGGTGAGAAGCTCTTTAAGGTAAGTGGGGGCATTGCCATAGATGCACTGATGTGTGAGGAGGGAGACTTTGTATTCAATCCGGGCGGAAATGGGAAGCCAGCGTAATGATTGAAGAATTGGTGTGATGTGTTCGTATTTACGCACTCTCATCAGGATCCTAGCGGCACTATTCTGTACGTGCTGGAGTTTCTGGATGCTCTTGCTAGGGATCCCGATGAGAAGAGAGTTGCAGTAGTCCAGTCTGGAGGAGACAAAGGTGTGGATGAGTTTCTCAGCATCATGTAGGATGAGTGTAGGACGAAGTCTGGCTATATTCCTGAGGTGATGAAATGATGTTTTGCAGAGATGTTTAATGTGAGCCTCAAAGGTTAAATGAGGGTCAAACCTAACACCGAGATTGGTGACTAACGGTGATAGGGGAATGTCCTGGTCAGAGAATGTATTGCAAGTTATGGTAGATGTTCTGATCTGATGAGGGGAACCAATGAGGATGGCTTCTGTTTTTGAGCTGTTCAGCTGGAGAAAGTTATGATTCATCCATGCCCGTATCTCCTCCAGACAGGCAGTGAGTGTAGGTAAAGTTGTTTGTGATGAAGATGACGACGATGATGATGAGTATCAGTTTTCATATATAGTTGTGTATCATCAAGGGGGAGCATGTAAAGAATGAATAAAATAGGTCCAAGAACTCATCCCTGTGGAACCCCGCATCCAACAGCATGTGAACGGGACCTTGAGCTTCCCATGGCCACAAATTCAGATCTGTCTGTGAGGTATGACTCAAACCAGTGCAAGACGGTGTTAAGTCCAATGGAGTGGTGTAGCCGGTTGAGAAGTATACCGTGATCAACAGTGTCGAACGCTGCAGAAAGATCCAGGAGGACAAGAAGTGATGGAGAACCAGCATCAGCTGTCATCAGCAGGTCATTTGTGACTCTCACTAAGGCTGTTTCAATGCTGTGAGCGGAACGGAAACCAGACTGAAACTTTTCAAAAATGTTATTGTGTTTGAGGTGGTCCTGAAGGTGGCTGGCAACTACTTTCTCCAGAACCTTAGAGAGAAATGGCAGGTTGGATATGGGCCTATAGTTAGCAAAGATTTGAGGATCAAGTGTGGGTTTCTTAAGTAGTGGTCTGATTATGGCCGTTTTCAAGGCAGACGGTACATGGCCAGCCTGAAGGGATTGGTTTATTAGTTTGTATTTTTGCACCTGTATCTGCATGGTTGTATGCATTGCCCTGCTGCCAAGTGATTGACTGAATGGATAACTGCATGAATGTGCATGGTGAATGGTGAGTGTATGTTTCAAAAGTTTTTAAGACATTTATATCCTTGGAAAAATGCATTCTAATACAATTGTACAGAATAAACATGCCATCTGTGCCTAGAGCATTGTAATACTAAGATTAACTATTAAATAATTTTTAACTATTAAATTATTTTTGTTGCAGAAAAATCAGTTAAATGATCAGTCAGCACAACCTGATTAGCCGGTTAAACATCTCTTGTCTTCCAGGTATCTTGGTAATGACACAGATAATTAACCCCTTCCGCACCATCCCCTTCAACTACAAAGACCAGTTTGGTCTGGCCTATGGTGGCCTTAGAGGGGCTGTAACTTTTGCATTAGCTTTCACCCTTCCAGAAACTATTCTTCGTAAAAAACTTTTTATCACCACCTGCATTGCTGTAATTATCTTCACAGTCTTCATCCAGGTAATTTCTTACTGGAATATTTGTCACTTTATGGTGATGTTTAACTGGAATTAATTACAATTAATGAGCAATGAGCAATGATTCTTCTCTCATATCAGAGTTAATGGAACACTACATGCAGTTTTGAATGCTTTAGTGGTAGGAAACTATAGAAAGAGAGTAATGTATTAAAAATATCAGTGAAGAATTAAGTAGTATCTTGTAATCCAAGAATATGCTTCACTTTTAGTTACATGTTTTTTCCCCTCTTTTGTAGGGTATCAGTATGAGGCCAATTATTGAACTGATGAATGTTAGAAAGACAAACCGGGATCACTGCACCATTAACGTTGAGATTCACAAAAGGGTGGGTAATCAGATGTAGACATCTTGGTCCATTTTCCTGATGTGGAACTAAGTGAGACTGACACTTAAGCTTGATTTCATTTAACAATTTTATACTAATTATTACATACCTGTGCATCTAAGAAATAAAGATGTACTGGTCATAATCAAGCTGCTCTGTCTTTCAGCTGATGGAACATACTGTTGCAGGGATAGAGGATCTCTGCGGGCAGTGGAGCCACCACTCATTAAAAGACAGGTAAACATTAGACCCCTGACTGAGAGATGAGATTGCATTACAAGAAATACATGCTAAAGCCTGGTTTGCAAATAACACTTGTATAAAACAGGTATGCGTTATTTATCTCAGTTTCAGTAATAACTATTTATTCATTTTGGTGACAACAGACTGTAAGGCTTGGATTAAAGCAGTTTCTTAATGCCATTTTTGGATTTTGTTTGGTTCATGAATTGCATTTGTTTAAGCATTTCGTTGTTTTGTTGTAACTCTTGTCATTGTCTCTGTTAATGACATTTGTTTAGTTTTTCTAATAAATGTAATAATTTTGCGATGAGAGTCAGGTATAGTTTGTCTGACATTAAGCAAAGAGCATAATATATTTTTGCTTCTTAGTTTACAATGCTATGCTCTCACAATGCAGGTACATGGATTTAATGACCATAAAACATCTTAATTTTTGCACTTGGATTCTTACTCATGATCAACTTAAGGTGAAATATGACTTGTTTTTTGTTAGGTTTATGAGGTTTAATAACCGTTACCTTCGTAAGATTTTGATCCGTGATGACCGGGCTGAGTCGAGCATTGTGGCCCTTTATAAAAAACTGGAGCTTCAAAATGCTATGGAGATCTTGGACTCGGTATCTGGTGACATCAGTGCAGAACAAATCATATCACTTAAGTATGTCTGCTTTTATATTATTATAAATTAACTATTGTGCATAGTGATGCCTCATTTGACTATAATTCCGGCATAATTTTGACAAAAAATTTAATACGCCAAGGCCGAAGTTACAGTGTAGCTGTAACCTTCTTTCTGTTTTTTTTTCCTCTGATATGTTTTGTAGTGAGGAGAACAAGTTTGATAAACCCAAGAAGACACTGTTGACAACGGATCTCATAGCCATGCATGAAATTCTGTCAAAGAACATGTATAAGATCAGAGAACGGGTGAGTTTAACACTACGTGGAACTTAAATTAGTCACTAGTTCATTCTTTAGAAGATATACAATCATCTATTAATATAATCATCCAAAGTCACTATATCAACTTCCATATAATCATTGTGCAGGGGGTAAGAAATAGCGTCTTTTTAAGTTTCAGGTACAGTGACTTTTTGTCATCCTGTGATTCCATGTTTTACTCTCTCAGACGGTGTCCTACACCAATAAACATGCCCTCCCTAATGACACCAGAGACAGAGAGATCCTGATGAGGCGACACACCAGCATCCGACGCAGTCTTAGACCCAGGAGACTCCAGAGCTTGGTAAGAAACATTGTGTTTAATGCAGTTACAAGGCATAGTCTTACTGCTCCTTTATGGTGGCATTCCACTTATTTTTTTTTACTTTCTTAGTCATTAAGTCATCACTAAGTCATTCTTAGTCATCCCAACTCTGCTCCCCTAGGAGGCTGCTGGGGCCCCAAAATATTTTTCTCTTCCTACGGGTCAGAGTCTGAACTCCCGATTTGCTACAAAAAGACTAAACACCAATGGTGAGGACCATAAATAATACTAACTACATACATATATACTTACCTTATATCCTACATCTTTATCCTTAAGAACAATTTTGAACCGCCACTGATGTTTAAAGATCCAGCTATTTCTAGCTGTGAAGAAGGGCAATTATGATTTTGCACTGGTTCAGGACTAAATTTACTTTACTGACACTGCAATGGAATTTCTTATTTGTGCACCTCAAATATGGGTTGTTAATGCACTGGGACTTTTTCTTCATTCATTGTGCTACTAGGAACCAGCCAAACCCATTATTTACAATTATACTGTAGCCAATGTTGAACTCTTGTGTCAAAGGTTAGTTTCACAGTAATATGATTAGTATCTTAATCATCCTTGTCAAGCCTTTGTTTGTTTGTTTAGTATAGTATTGCCTGTATTTTTCCAGGTGATGCTGACATTGTGACAAAACCTAGCCACCCATCAGCGAGGATCAGGTTTAGGCAGCCTTCATGGACCCCCTCCATGCCAATGACACCTCTGAGGAAGCTGGAGCCCTTTAAGGAGACCATGGTAGATGAGGTAAGCAAGGAGCAAAAGGGGTATGGCTCATCAAGAAACTCCAGCTCCACATCCTCCAGGCTCTCAGCTCCACATTGGCGCACCCACCACAGGACCAGAGACTATGAGCATGAGAGAGAAGAGCAGCAGACTGTATCTCCCCCTACTGTATGGAGCCCAGAGCCTCCTGAGCGAGGCACTGGTGAGGCACGAAACCCTCTGCTACAGCGACCTCAGTGGAAGCCACAGGATCAACGAGGCCAGCAGAAGTGAGAGTCACGTCAGATGTTAACCAAACTATGTGGCTGGTATGATATGAGGAAACATACACTACTGTTCCTGGGCCAATAAAAAAAAAAACAAAAACCGGAATAACTGGATTAAGTCAGAAATGGCGTGACTCATTAACTCATTTAGAACTTCATATTTTACTGAGTTGTTAAAAATTTACAGCATGTAGAAATGTAGTATAAGAAAGTATAGAAAGCTTCATTATTAATGCTGGTACTCTTTCTGCTACTCATTATAAATCATTAGAACTGGCCCTTATTCATCAAAGTTGTGTAGAAATGAGCTCAGTGCACGGAATTACTATTTCGTACAACTGTTAAATGTTGTACAACATCAAACCAAGCAGTCATCTAAGCACAGTTGATGAATGTTAGCTGTGTGGAAACAGGTTCATGCACACTAATGCCTTATTTGCATGTCATATGCACATGGAATGCTACAGTTAACCCACTGCAAGGAGGCTGAGACTTGGCTATAAATAGAGCTTTCAACAGAATGATGAGCCAAACATACTTCCAACATAGAAATGGTTAATGAAGCACAAAATCCATGGTTTGCAATGACCATCTCAGTCCCCAAATTTAAACCCTACTGAAAACCTGAGGTCTGAATTGAAGAAGGAACTACACATGCACAAACCTAACTCTATAGAGAATAAAATGTTAAAATGTACTGCATTAAGGAGTGGACCAAAATCCGTTTACAAGTGATTCCAGCCTTGTTAGACATTATAGGAAGCGATTCAGTGTTATTCTCTCCAGGGCAGGCATCATAATTGTTAGGATGCTAACAGTTTTGAAACCACTGTGTTGTAGGAAAATTGCTCTACTTTTTGTGGAAAGTTATGGAAATTTACTGGGTTTTTTTTCTTTTTCTTTTTTTTTCTTTTCTGCCTAAGGTCAAAATCTGGTAGAAGTGAAACTGAACCGTTTCTCTGTAGGTATTTGAACTCTTTTTATGGCTATTTTTAAAATTCATTTTAGAACTCAAATAAGTCAGATATAAAGAACCTTTCATTTAATGTGATATGTGTACACACGTGATATGTGTATGTGAACGTGTTATAAAATTATGTAATAACATGAAAACACACATGTTGCACAAATGCACCTACTGCTCAGTTAAAGGGATAATGAGCTGAGAAAGATCCATGTCTGTGCATTCTGATTCACATTTATAAATTACCTACATTTAAGTACAAGGTTCCTGCATAGTGATTATTAACATTATTAATTTTTTATTGTTACCACCAGTACTACTGCACTTACTACAGGCTACTTGGTGTAAATACTGACAATTTTGATTTTGATTATTTAACTGCAAATCATGCATTTTTCAAGTTGCTGTTACGCTCAAATTTACATGTACTTTAACCAAACACGGGTTTCACTGTACAAATAAATAGAAGATGAAATTGATGAAAAAGAAGCCATCAGTGAATTTAGTGTATGCTTGTTTTACGATCAGATTTGACCATGTGCAACTTTGATGAATAATGCCACTGAGTGTGTATATTATTGAATTTTAATTATTTGAAACCGATCTGGAAAACAGTAAACTACAGTTTGTTTGATTTTCCATGTTAACAGATAATTTAGTGTGTTTTTAAATGTAATATAATAAAAGAATGTTTTTATTAACATTTTCCTGTATGATATGTTGGGGAACAACCTAATATAAATAAACCAAGCTTGACTAAGTCAGTGCACCAACTGGTGCATCAGAGATTCATTATCATTTATCATCTTTCTTTAGCTCATTAATGCGTCTTTTTCTTTAGCTTTGTTTATAATACCTGAAATCTAGCAAACACTACAAAAACAAAACATTAATTTAAAAAAAGGGGTGTATGTTCCTAAAATATTCAGCTTAATTTACATACAGATACTATAGTAACCATCCTAATACTCTGTATTTTACTCTGACAACATTCTTTCATTTATTGATCTTCAGTAGCTGCTTTATCCTGGTCAGGGTCATGGTGGATCTGGAGCCTATCCCAGGAACACTGGGCAAAGGCAGAAATACACCCTGGATGGGATGCCAGTCCATTGCCTGGTACCCTGCACCATGCACAAACACATGTTTTTGGGAGGTGGGAGGAAGCCAAGAGGAAATCAACATGGATATGTGGAGACCATGAAAAACTTCACAGAGACAGTAACCTGAGCTCAAGAATAAACCAGGGACCCTGGAGCTGTGAGGCAGCAATGCTAACTGCTGCACCACCGTACTATTTCTTGGTAATAAATATTTGAACACTTCAATTTTCTATTGATAAAAAAGGATCAATTTAAACTAAGTGGTAACAAAAAGGAGCAGCTACTAGAACCAGACCTTATGCACAGAATTTCCATCTTCTACTTCTACACTGTCTAAACTTACATGACCAGCACAAAAAGCAAACACTCGAAAGAAATTCTGTAAGTAGTCGTATCAGATATGAATCTGTCTCAGAGCCTTGCTTTGGTTTGGTAGGTCCTCCTGGTGCTTTAAGAGCTAACCAGTCCTACCTAGACCACAACTATACATTTCCAAAAACCTATTCACGTCATACTCAGATAACTCAGCCAACTTCAACAGCCACCACAATGCCCCTTGTTCTCTTAAATCTGTGTGGCTTTGAACCTGTTTCCAATCACTCTTTGGCATTCTTGTCCTTCATCTTAGCCCCCTTTGGAGTCCTGACAAGCAGTAGCACCAGAGCTGTGAGAGCCAGCAGCACCCCAAGGCTTGGTGGCCCACATGGGCTGATTTCCTGAGTCAGGCCAGAAAGCAGAGGGGCCAGTATGCGCCCCACTGCCGTCACTGACTGGCCTGCCCCAATCAGGGTGCCACTGGCCCTTGCACTGCCTCCACGCTGCAGCTCCAGGTCTGTAATGCAGGTACGCCCCACGCTGGTAGAGATGGCAAAGAATGTGGAGGAGAGCAGCACGTGCCAGACGCTGCCTGCTGCGGCATATAGGAAGATCAATGAGCATGTGAACGCTGTGGAGTGCAGCAGCAGGGCAGACATATTGCCTCTGTACAGACGAGTCATAGGTCCCACCAGGCACCCAGCCAGTGCACCCAGCATGCTGCTGTAGCTGATCATGTAGCCTGTCACTTTGGGTTTCAAATCAAAGCGCTCCTCCATGGCCAGAGAGAAGTTACTGTGGTAAAGCATGATTGCCAGCGCCATTAGTAGGCGAACCAGAAACACATCCCACATGTCAGAAGAGGCCACCATGCGGATTTGTGCTCCTACTGAGGTCAGCTGGAGTAGAGCCATATTACCCCAGTCCTTGCCCAGAGATCCAGGAGAAAGACTTGTTTTAGTGGTAGAGCGACTACCATCATGGTTCCCATCGCAGTTTCTCAGCCCGTCATAGGGCTGTCTGCTTTTACTGTTCCTGTTAGCATCTAAACGTTGGTTTAGAATCTCACTCCAGGGCAACATCCAGACCAAACCTGAGAATGATGACAAAACAGTCTGAATAAGTCCACAGAGCAGATTACTGCATAACCCTCTCAACCAGAAGTTAAATGCATGCACACACAAATAATAGTGCATGCAAGTTGATTGGTAAACAGACATTTTTCCTTTGTTTTACATAACAAAATCTAGTGCACCTGCATTAAGGAGGAAGATAGCTGCACAGACAAAGGAGGACATATAAAATCCTCCCTCATGTTCAGTGAGGTAGCCTCCTACCACTGGGCCCAGGATGAATCCCACACTGGAAGCTGCATTAAAGTGACCCATCACCAGAGGGCGCTCTGTCTCCGACACCACATCTGACAGAAGAGCTCGGCATATAGACAAGGAGTGTTTAAAAAGCCCTGTGGAGAAGGTGAAAACCACAGAACAACACAAGCATCGTATATCACTGATGAATGGATCTTGAAAGTGAGCATGCATGCTTGGTTTGCATTATATAAAACCAACTACATAAATTCATTTATAAAAAGAAATTATAAAATTACAAGTTTCTAAATATCAAAGTTTTGATAATAAAAAAGGTTAGGCTGGTCCAAATAACATTTTACAGGATTTGAATACTTGTTATATTCAGTAGACAACAACTATGTCTTAAAGTATATACCAGTGACAGCACAAATTAAACTAAATAGGCCAAATAAACAAATAAACAAACAAATAAGCTAAGATATTGGGTCCAGCAGGGCCATATATAAGCTGTTGTTAAAATAAAAACATCAACCCTTGATCAATAGTTGTTAAAAAGTATCACAATTTAGGTCACTAAATTAGGTCACATGGCAGTCTTCCCAGTTATCTGTGTTTGTGTTCTTCCTCTACATGATGCACTTATATAGGGTAAAGACAAAGTGCTCAAATACTAAATAGAGAATCCCGTGTTACAAAAGAACACTCAGATTTTTGGTCATATAAAAAGCAATAAATGAAAGCAAATTTCATGTGACCTAAAACTGCATCAATTCTCTTCATGACTTTTACAATGAAAGCAGCTAGTACGTTCTTCCAAATATCTTGTAGAATCAGTTCTTTATGAGATTTTGTCTCTCACTTGCTGTATCTGCATGTCCCAGACAGCCTTGATGTATTTATCTGAAAAGTGGTCTTACTTAATATGTTGGCATCTTTAACAGTACACAAACATTTTGATGGAAAATGAATGTTTGGAAATCTAAAATTTGCCCTTTTTTTTTTTTACTGGCACATTAATACAGAAGACATAAAATAAAAAACATACTGTATAATAAACAAATAAAGAAGACAAAAATGATATGCCCAGTCCTGTATGCACTGCACCAAATCAGAAATTACTTCTCATCTCAGGTTTGTAGATGGAACAGATCTCCATAACGTACCCACTGGTATTCGGGCCAGTACAAACAGGGCAATAGAAGTGGACATCCCCAGAAGGCTGTATCCGAACGCACTGAGCAGAAGGCAGGTCAGTAAAGAAAAGCGCCTCCCCACTACATCACTCCAGCTGCCCTGCCAAACGAAGGTTAGGACGAACAAAGAAATGTGAGGAAATGTGACAATATGCCTTTTTAATCAGAAGCTGCTTTGTTTTAAAGCATGATACTAGGTTTTCAGCCAGATCACTTGTGTTTTCACAGCAAGACTGTGAAAAAGTATTTAATACATTTAAGTAGAAAACACTGTGCATACTGGGGAAAAAGGCAAAGCAGTTTTCACCTCATGAAAGCATGACTGCCTAAATGGTTGGTGATGAGAGTTTGAGTCCATGCTGAGAGTCTACAGTTGGGGTCATAAGTTTACATAAATGTTAATAATTAAAAAAAATAAATAAAAATAAGAGAGATCATAAAAATTGCATTTTGTTTTCGTATAAGCTATTTCACTTAACCGATGTTTACATATAGTCCACAAGACACAGTAACAACTGAATTTACACAAATGAACCAGTTCAAAAGTTTACATACGCCTGATTTACTTCTTAAGAAAAATCCTCCAGGTACTGGATTTATACACAACTTTTACAAAAGGTGCAAACATTCATTGATTCTCAAGAAGGCAAAGACACTACATTAAGAGCCAAAATTATTATTTTGTTTGAAGATCCATTTTTTTCATTTAGTACTGCCCTTCAGAAGCTATTCAAGATATTATTTTGTCTTCTGGGAAACATGTAAATAAAAATTTACACCGATCATCAAATGTTTACACCCCCCTGGCTCTTAATATGCGTGTTGCCTTCTTGAGAATCAATGAATGTTTGCACCTTTTGTAATAGTTGTGTACGAATCCCTCAACTGTCCTCAATGTGGAAAAGATGAGTCTCAACATCATATAGCCGCTGTTGGAAAGGGGACAAATATGCAGAAGATGATGGAAAAGCAAAGAATGTCCAGTACCTGGAGGATTTTTCTGAAGAACAGTGGGCAGTTTAACTGCTCAGGACAAACAAGGGACTCATGAACAACTATCACAAAACATAAAAACAGTCGTTGATCATCCAGGTAACAACACACAGTATTAAGAAACAAGTGTATGTAAACTTTTGGACTGGTTCATTTGTGTAAGTTCAGTTATTATTTTGTCTTGTGGACTATATGTAAACATCTATTATGTGAAATAGCTTATTCAGGGCAGTACTAAATAAAAAACAAAATGCAATTTTTATGATCTCTCTCTTTTTAAAAAAAAAATTATTAACATTTTGCACATTCTGCAAGATGTATGTAAACATATAACCCCAACTGTATATGCATTCTGTAGGTTTCAGGTTGAGACATTTCACAGCTTATTTTTAAGACAAGTACTGTGACACATACTGTACAGGACATGAGCATACAGAACATGCTGACTTAATGCAATTAGGGGCCAAATAAATTATGGAAGAACAGAGCTTTGGCTGTTCCTCTCCTCCCTCTCTCTGCTTAGCATCCAACAAAAAATAAAAACACAAACACCTCTTTCACGTCCTAATTTTTGTCTCATGACCCTGCAGTTTAAACCAATTTAAAGCGGGGACAAGACTCAGATAATGAACATTTGTATTACATTAACATGCTCTTGGTTTGTTAGCAATATTTTCAGTTTCTTGAGGATCCATGTTATGATAATAAGAACACAATTATTTATTAAAATATTTTATAACAGTGAACAAGATGACTACATTATAAAAATTGTATAATGTGTGTACAGCAAAATTCTTCCTACTGTTTTGTATATATTAATGGTTAAGTATGTATGTTAAGGCAGGATTTTGTTAGAGAATAATATTCATTACTTACTACTAAAGTGCTGGAGAAAAGCTGTAAAACCCCATAAGTGGAGCCTGCAATATACAAATGAGAGAGCAGTATGGTTAACTCTGAAACCTATGATTTGTCTCAACTTGGTCTTTTAGCTGGGGACATGTGAGGGTCTCCAGTACCATTACAACTTGGTCAAAGCTGGTTCATACACTATATGGCCAAAAGTTTGTGGGCACAAGACCATCACACCTATATGCATTTTGAACATTGCATTCCAGATTTAGTCCCCCTTTACTCCTGTGGGAAGGCTTTCCATTAGATTTTGGAACGTGGCTGTGGGGATTTGCCAATTCAGCCACAGGTGAGGTCAGGTGCTGATGTTGGGCAAGAAGGCCTTAACCTCTGAAATTTCACTTGCAAATCTAACATCAGGAATGAACTTACATTTACAATTTTATGCTTTTATCCAAAGAACAAGTTACAAAAGCAAGCAACCAGGAGAAACCTAAATGAATTAAAGTACACGGTCTGAAATAATTCATAGTATTAAATACAACTGTAACTTATAACTTGAGTGTTTGCAACTATAACTCATCATAGCAGAAAAACTATTTCAGAATATAATGTGCCAAACCAAAGCCAAGTAAACATTTGCATGTGTATTTGCAATGACTAAACTGTATATACAGTGGTGTATACTAGTATGAAACTGTCTTGGGTGGATGACCAAGGAACAGCCTGAAGTTAGGTTTTAAAACCATGATTGATGGATATCAGTGACACTGAAGAGCAGCAGCACTAACAGTGAAAAAGTGAGATGAATTATGTTGTTTTTGTTTTGCCAAAAATCACAATTTCTCTGGGGGTGAATTTATATCCTTATTCCAAATTCAAGTCATATGATTACCAATTAACTGTCTGCTTGTTTTTCCTGGCTCTAATACGCCTGTGTCTATGCTCCCCATACAGAACAGAAGCACATGTCGTATTTACAGTATTTGTGTTACATGGAATGCACCATTAAAGCAATTCCAGTCTGGACTGATGAAAGAGCTGGAAACCTTGTAATTTCAGTTAGTGAGCCTGTGTGAAAGTATATCAGACTAGAACAAATAAGCTTTTCATTGAAAATGGTGTGTGAAATATACAATAGGAACTGTAGAGACTTTGCTGTAAAAAAAAAAATAAATAAAAAAAAAATAAATAAAAAAAAAGATGAATACTGAATCATAGTTGACCAATCCATCACAAATAATGCAGAAAAAAATGTATAAAAAACTGAAGTAACTATTCAGAAGTACTTAGTCTACTGTTATACTTCATTACATTCATTTTCATCAGAAAAAGGTCATTTTTCCTTTTCTTTTTATCCTAAAAATCTAATAATTAACAATTCAGTCATTACATGTAGAATTTCACACAATTTAGATGCCATAGTCTCTGTTCTGGAAGTCTTATAATTACCAAACAATATGTATTTTAAAATCCATTTACGATAGTATTAGGTAAAGTATAGACATACTAAGTTACACTTTAATGAAAGAATACAGCTTCCCTGCTGTATACCTGACACATTAACACTGAAATAATAATAGTGGTTACTATACTTGATTGGGAGAGCACCAGCTGAAAGATTTACATTAAAATGTTGTAATAACTGTAATGTTGAATGGGTCCAGGTGGTTAATTTACGCCAGTGCCTGTACACAGGGCATGTGCCCCTAGGAACTACTCTGTGATGGAGTGTAATACATGCTTAAATGTATATACTGCTACTTACTACGGAGTTTGATGCACACTGAATCCATGTTGATCAGGTCATTTATTTAGATTAAACACTACCCCAGAGGATTCTATGAACCCACTGTACATAAAGCCATAGAAACTTACCCACTACTCCAGAGACTATCGGGCTTGCTCCTAATGCCTTCACGTGATGACTGAGTAGAGGGATGATCATACTCACCCCAAAGAGGTCCTGCAAAAAAAAAAAAAAAAAAATGTTGAGTGTGCATGTATGTAGATACACTAATAACAATGATAGCTGACAATCCTTATTTCACTGTAGTATTATATTTTCTATTACACAATATGATTTTTCATTATGAGATCCAAAGATGTGAAAGATGCAATGAGGGACAATGCAATTGCACACACACTGTCCAAGTTTCAACAACTAGCCCATGATCAAACTGGACAAGGACTCAATAGAAGCCACACCACACACCACACTGCAGTCATTTTCCTTTAGACTAACAGCTTAATTCTGTACATATGGTCCTGCTTTAAACTGTATGAGTGAGCGTGTGCCTGTGTGTCGTGCGCGTGAGAGAAAGATGAGACTGTAAGATGAGTTGGGACTCAGTAATAACACTAAAGCAGGTCAGGGGCAGGAATGAGGTCGGACCAGGTGGACTGGATCCATCACAGGTAGTCACAGGTAGTTAAGGAGCTGAGCTAATGAGTGGAAGGTTGTAAGTTCAAATCCCAACTCTGCCAGAGAGCCACTGGTGGAGCCTTTAACTCTCCACTGCTCAGCTGCACCTGACTATCTCACGGGATAAATGCCTCTACCAAAAATTATATATATAAAGAGACTTACACCACTCCCTATGGCCTCCAGCGACCCAGCAAGCTTTCTCTAAAGAAAACAAAAACTACTCACCATGAACCCGACTATGTATATGCATTTTATAATCCGTGCAGATCGCTTAGGTTTGTGAAAATGATTACATTCAGAGTGATTCATTCTCCTGCTCACATCCCGCCGCAGTCAACAACACGGAAGCTGCACCGAGTCTCTCTCTTCACTGCCCTTTACACAACACATGCAGCGTCACCGCCGGGCTTAGACCACGTTATAGTGGGGGCAATATCATACCGAAATGAATTCACGCTCCATACACATAATTGCTTCATTAATTATTTCTGTTAATAACATATATTATTAATAACAATGAATAAATGTTACTTTATTTGTAAATTGTATCAGAAATGGCGCTTAGGAATTGTTAATAAGAAGACCGTCAACCCTGATCATGGTACAGTCCAAACTTTGCGTCATATTTTACACGCGCTACTTTCGAAATCCTCCTAATTTGATGATTATTATTTTTTTTTATTGAGTCAGGATTTATTTGTTCATCTTGGTCTTTGTTTCTTTGACGTACTCTGGTTGTTTCACTGTATATATTATCTTGTGTTTTTATTTTACTGTCTAAATTTCCTTTTTTTTGTTGCTGTAAAATCACAGTGAATTTTCATAAGTAAAATGCATGGGGAGAGAAATGAGGAAAACCACGTGACAAACTGTGTTATGGTCTGATGAGACCAAGGTACAGTGAACATAGATGAGCTAGAAAAGGCAAGCAGCCACCTGTTGCTTAAAAACCTGTTGTTTAAAAACAAAATTGTTTACAAAAGGAAAAACAGGCCTGGTAAGCAGCTGAGAATATGTCTGGAGTTAATGAGGCTGTAAATTTGATCTTATAATCTTGTGGATGCTATTAGGTTTCTGCATTATTTGGACCCTAGTCTCACTAAATGCACACTACATATAGTTTTTCTTGTGCAGCTTCATATCCATAATGAATATTTTGAAAGTGGCACTAAGTCTGGTATCCTGCAACTGTATTAGTATCAATGTATCTCACATTATAAATAAATTAAAAAAAAAATCTTACTGATAATCTTACTGAAAAAATTATTTGTTTATCACTGTTCAAAGTATTGGTTACAGATTGCTGCTAATTCTAATAATTAGGGGATAATTAGTGATAATTTGCTTAATATGCAAAACATATAATAGTAGTAAAAATACTAGTGCTAGGATTTTTGTCATATCTTCACTAATTTGGTGTCATATTGCTAATCAACGCGTGAAACTCTGTAATTATTAAAAAGATGTTGAGATTTATAAACAATACAGCCAACAAATACATTTTTATTTTATTTTAGAAATAAATCTTCTTTTCCTTTCAGTGCCAGAAAGTATTTGGTATCTTCAACACTCTTACCTATACTTGACTATGGTGATATATTATATATGCATGCCCCAGTGCAGTACTTGAGAAGATTAGACCCCTTTATCACAGTGCTTTAGAGTGTTTTGTTACTGGGTGTGATTATGAAACCCATCACTGTTCTCTTTATGCTGTGATGCTCACACTGGTACTGCTTTATGTATAAATCTGTATGTGGTTTGTTACCTAATTACTTGTCATCCATCATTTCTGTAAAAACCGGACATTTTTCAGCTAGGTGTTCCCATGTGTTAGAACTGAGCTGGGGAAAAGGTTTTAGATTTAATGCCCCTACAATATGGAACAACTTACAGGAACACTTAAAGCTTACTGTGCTCCTTCCCTGGTCGAAATTATGGCACTTATAAATAATTCTGAGTACAGCCATATTGGGAAGTTGCTTCTGCGACACTTGAATGTTTTACTATGTATTTTTCTATTTCTTTTGATTGATTTTTATTTTTCCACTAATTCCACTAGTGTTATTTATTTATTATTATTATTTTGTTGTTGTTGTTGCTTGTTTGCTTTATTGTTGTTGTTGTGTTAATTGTTGTTGTGTCTTTCACTGCCTTCTTGGCCAAGTCACTCTTGTAAAAGAGATTTTATCTCAATGAGTTTTTATCCTGGTTAAATAAAGGTAACTACTACTACTACCATATGCCAATTTTTCTTAATCTTTCTTAATCTACCAAGATTTTTTTTAACAGTATGACTTTAAAACATTTATTTTAAATGTTTATGTATTTAGCATACTCATACTGCATCCTTTAGTTTCTTAACGTGTTTGCGCATGCGCGCAGGATAACGACAGTCTTACCATCCAGGTAGCGACATTTCCACCATCCAATCACTAGGTGGCGGTAATGCACAATACATCTGCGCGCCACCTGCCGTACATGAAGAAGAAGGAGAAGCGTTTCAGAGGCATTATTACAATTTATTACAGCAAACTGATTTTGAAAAAAATGTGTTTTAAACTGTAGGAGGTACTCATGTAAAACTAACTCTGTGATTTATTTGTTGTTTATTTCTACCATTTGCAGCAGCTAGAGATTTTTTTTAAAAAAAGAAAAGAAAATCAATTATATTTTTAATTGAGCAAGATAAACACAATTTGTTATTTCTTGAAACTACAGCAACTAGATTTAGAAAATTTGTGTTTTTCATTTATTTTTTCAAATATTTTTAAAAAGAAAAAATATTTTAAGTGAATGAGTTGCTTATGTAAATGCACTATTTAACATTTAATTATTTCAAACAACTACAGCAACTAGATTTTGAAAACAAGTGTTATAATTTAGTATAAAACAAGTGTTATAAAGGAAAACAGTTTTTTTGTTGTACTTTATTTGTTCTTTGTGATTTGTAATAATAGTGGGCTCTATAATACATTTAACTTTGCATTTATGGGTCTTTTGAATTTTTGGGCATGAACAACTTTAATTAAAATTCAGTGCATAATTCAGACATTTAAAGACAGGAGTGTTGCATTTACTTAGAAGTTGTAACTGTGTTGATAATTTTGGTCATGGATTTTCATGTTGCAGAGTTAAACTGAAACAGTAGATTAAGAAAATGAGTTTGATGTAGAAAGTAGTTATAACAGAATTGCTTTTAACAGCAAATATTTGTATATAAATATAGCATATGTGTATATAGTACAGTTTAATATAAAACTTTAAAATGTATTATTTGAAGTAAAATTAATATTCTACTGAACAAAAGTATGAAACATTTAATATAACACTGCAATTCCAGTTGCTGTAGATAGGAGGAAAAATAAGATGTAGTGGTTTTTTTTTTTTTTTTTTTT
>CM040458.1:11630043-11655281 GCA_022758105.1 Pangasianodon gigas
GGGGGGGGGGGGGTGGGGGGGTGTCAAAGACGTGATGGGATAACGAGCTTGTAATTACAAATTATTGTTACAAATATCTGATTAAAAGAGGAGACAGCACACACTCTAATGAAGTTCAGACTTTATTGTAGATAACAGTTTTGAGAATGAATTGCTTCGTAGCATGTCCCTTTACAGTCAGCCAGTATAACCCACTCTCTATCTGTCTGTTTTGGCTGTTTTCTTTTGCAACAGCCTTATGTTAACTGTCAGAACACACAAATCCTGTATCAGCTTTAAAGGTTAACCTTTAAGTCCCAACCTGGACAGTTGAAGATTAGACAAAAAAATCACCTGTTTTTTTTCAGTAAGTCTGTACCTGTAATAGCCTCAGATTCTTGTTCTTGGCTGACAGGAGTGGAACCTGATGTGGTCTTCTGCTGTTGTAGCCCATCCACCTCAAGGTTTGATGTGTGTTCTGAGATGCTTTGTAGACATGGGTATATAAGGAAAATGAATCATTCATACAGCAGAGATCAGCATAAAACATATGATTGGTTGCATAAATCCTCCTATTTCCATATATTTTCTACTAACATGAGTTACTTTTCATCACCATAGACTTTATCAAAATCCCATATGTTGTTTTCCAAACAGATATCCAGTACTGAAACTTGTCAAGAGGAGGCCACGCACACACACACACACACACACACACACACACACACACACTTCTCAGTAAAGTTCTACTTGTTAAACACATACAAATCTAATGATAGAAATTTGAACAGATATAGTTCACTTAATGGTAAAATAAAAAAAAAAGATACCATACTGCATGAACAGTTGGACAGCCAGATCATTAGATGAGATCCTGTATCCTATTAGAGGATATAAGGCATGTCCAAATGCCTCATTAACAGACTTCCAAGTAGTGCCAATGGTAGGACACCCATCCATGGTCAGAAGTTTAACAGAGCACAGCTGGCTTTGTTTTTATTGAATGGATGGGTGGCTTAGCTACTCTTGCACATTTTCAGTTTCGAGTAATACTTTCCATTTGCTAGCCATGTAGTGAAAAAAGTTGGATTCACTTAAGCCAGTCTTATGGCTAACCCTATCTGTGGGTTGTGCTTACTATACATGAATAATCTTCTGAGTGTTGGATAGCTAGATATCTGGCGACACTTTTTTGCCCCAGTTTTTCTATACTGCAATAAACTAATATAAACATCTGATTCTGGATATGAGTATCAGTTTACTTCAGACAAGGCTAGTTGTTACAATTCATTTGCCTAACTTGCCAAATTTATCCTATACATGCAAGTGTAATATTTGCTGTGTCTGAAATAGCTCCCACACACTCTCTCTGACTATTTGCTATATAGACTGTTCCATCTCTAGCCCTATATGAAGCAGATGTAAGGGGTACACTGGCTCAAATTCAGACCACACTTACTTGAGAATGCTCCAGAAGTAAATTTAAAGCGTAAAAAAATCTTTATGCCTTGTGTTACTTTAGTGGCATGGTAATGTGGATCAGTTGTAGATTGGATTTGACACACACTATGAGTGAAATGGTGATGCATATCTAGGGAAAGAATTTGTCCACTGAGAATTCAGACAATATTGCAGAATGGCTGACACCCAAATAGTGCATTACATTGTAAATAAGGAAATTTAGACACAAACTTTTCTTGCTTTCTTTCTGTGTACCTGAATATTGGTAGCAGGGGAAGTATGGAAAAAAAGTGTATAAGGACAACACTTCTGCTGCTCTGATGTCCACTCACAGTACAGTGCTAATTGGTAGCTGGTTTCTCTGCTCTCTGCTAAATGCCCCACTCAATAGAAAATGGACTTTTATTTTAAAGTCCAGTAAAACTTGAAACCAGTCATTTGTTGATCATTTTGATGATGTTTCAAGTCAGAAGATTCTGCAAGCCAGAATCTGTAGAGAAATTACTAGATACCTCATGAACTGATAACTTGCATTAACTAATGTGTTTATGAGTAGGTCCACTCACCTCTAACAGCTTGTCAGATGGCCACAACAGGAATGGCATATGTGGACATATTTAATTTTCACTATGTACCCAGTCTTTCATAACTGTAAACAGGTGGTGGTGTCTAACAAGATGGCAGGAATCCCCAGCTCTGGTGTCTTTATTCTCGCTCATCCCACTACTAACTATCTAGTCCTAAGATGTGGCCTTCAGTTTGCCGGAGATATTTTGGGCCATACCAACTCCCTCCCCCAATAAATTTCCCATTGCCAGACCGCACCTCTAAGAGAGACAGCAGGCATCTTCAATCAGCAGTCCAAAAATAGTACTAGGGGATGGTCCACATGAAACTATACTTCTGGAGCCCTGTCCTCTTTTTCCTTGTTCCCTACTCCCACCCCAAACGCATTCTGTCTCTAAACCAGTGGGACAGGGACGGGGTTTCAGGACAATAAACAGACACTAGTGTGAAAGTGTATAAGGGCACCAGCACAGTGTGATATTGGAGGAGCACTGGCAAGCACAACTTCCTAAAGAACCAATCTAAGGACTTCTATTTACACAGTCCCAGAGGACTGACATATTTTCACTGACCGGATTTAACCATGAAGTGGAGCGTGGCACTGTTTTTTGCTGGGCTCTTTGGTGCCTTGGGGACAGTTTTCATCCTCCTATCATTTGGTACCGATTATTGGCTCTTGGCTTGGGAGACTTGCAAAACAGATTCTCAGTTACCGGATATTGTAGAGGTTGGTGACAGGATGGGTTGGTGTTTTACTGATGTTTGTATTTAAAGAAACATTACAGTAATGAAATGGAACATGTTTAATTATAACATCTCAGTGCCATTTTGATGACATTAAGGCCAATTTGTCAGCTAATGCCACATAGAACACACTCTGAAGGGTATTGATATTAGAACCTGAAGTCTAAACTATACCACTTTGTCTCTTAAATCTGCTTTAATGAAGCTTTATCCACAATTCAGTATTTATGCAAGCCTAAGTTTTAGTTTGCATCAATGTATGTTTTGATTTGGTTACATATCAGGCCACTATTTACAGTCTCAGTGAAGCAACAAGGATAGAATATCACATGCTAGAGCATGATACCAGACTTTATGATGGGCAATGAAACTGGAATCTTACTGCAATGTCTGCACTCTTATGCCAAATCTATTCATGGAAGTCACACACATGGGCAGTCGTTTCCAAAGGGCCAGCCTTTGGCTCTGCAAATGTGTCAGCGGAAGTCACGACAGGAACACTCTTTTCATTAGAATCAAGTGAAGGCCTTCCTTAGAGATCTGTTTGTTTCCACAGAGGAAAATTACTTTTACTATGTGACAGAAGCAATCGGTAGTTTTAAATGGACAGTGCTGGTGTTACTTGAGCATTATTATTAATATACAATTATTTTATGGTATATTTCACCTTCCCTGTTGATAAAGAGAACAGAATATTTCTTAAAGCCTACTACTTGAGTTCATAAAAGATATCCTTAATTCATGAATTCAGTAAGACAGGATGATATGGCTTTAGCATAAAATTGTATCATTCCAGCTGTTTCATGTTCATACAACACAATAATACTTTTTGCCATTTAGCTATCTATTGTTTTATAGCTTTTTACATTTGCATTTATTCGCTTATAACGTATTTGCTAACTTACATACCAAGACACGCGCATACACACATACACACACACACACACACACTTGCATACATGCATCAAAATGCATAGCAAACATTCCCTTTGGCCTCAGACCTCTGCTCTGTGCTCTTCCACAGCATGGGGATTTGATGGTGAACCAGGCTGCAGATGATGGAAACTCTTCCACCTTTTACCATGAGGGCTTTTTCTGGCGCTGCTCATTTGGAGGAAGAGGGGATGATGACATCATCTTGAAGTTCTGGTTCAGTAAGGCAAACTTTCTTGGCTGAAAGAAATGGATCCCTTTACACAGATACTAATAGACTAGACTTTTGTGATGGTCAATAAAGAAAATAACTGAAGAGTGATTTTAAAACATACATAGAATCATGCTTACAGTAATGATACTGCAGGTGTGAGGTAATGAAGTGTGATGGTTGACCATTTTTGCTGTTGATACCAGTGTCACTGTTGCAACCATATACTATAGGCTACCAAACAAATGGTGTTTTTTCATTGCATGTGCAAAAAACATAAAGAGGTGTAAAACAGAACAGAGGGGATTATAGTGCTAATTCATTTTCTAGTTTTATTTTGCCTACTTAGACATGTAGAATGGTCATTGTGATAGAAGTAAAATTGGATGTTTCTTTATTATGGCCAGCAGCAATGGCATTGTTAAATTCAACATGGAAGTAGTATTTGGAATAACTGTCTTACTTATTAACTGTTCCTTTGTCTGGTCATTTGGTTAACCAGATTATATTGTCAGCAGGGAAAACGACCTGTGCTGAAGGGTTTTAAAACGTGTCAATAACAGAAACAAAACAAAATAATCTACACTGTAAAGAAATTACTTTCCTTTACTTGCTGTTTTTATGCTGTAAAATCCTGCTGCTATAATCTTAAAGTTAAAAAGTTTGGTCAGACAAAGCAGGGAAATAAAGTAGCATAGTAGCATATAGCTTTTGTTAGCATTAATAAACAGGACTAAGTACCATGAGGCCATGAAGACTGTTGATGCCAGTCTTTAGAAGCTACCAAAAACTAAGTGAAAGATTTGGTACTTGACTGCTGGCCCCTGTGAAAAGTGTATTTTTTGTTTTCTGATGTTCTTTGGCTCCTGTGCTGTATGCACAGGAAAAAAGCCATTAATGCAATAATCTGGATAAAATCTGCAGAAGTTAGCAAGAAGACAGAGAGTGAAGTAAACTGAGGATGTTGTAAAGCCTGTTTAAACTGACACATACACACATGAGTAGTTCATGATTGACTATAGCATAGTATGCTGTATAGTGAGGTTCAATATTGTGAAGGATTGCTGAGACAGTACAGATGTTACTCTTCCTTTCTCCTGACAATATTTTGTGCCAGATAAAATTACCTTTTGAGTAATTTACAGCACAGTGACCATCAGAACTAATTGTACATGCTTTTGTGGTTATCCCAACAGCAAACCAGCCACACTCCAAAGTATGCATACATGCCTACCTGTCTCCCTTCCCTGTATCTGAACAGACTCACAATGCAACCACTTATGAGTCTGCCATCAGTAAGTAACTTTCCGTACACACTTTTGCTTTGATTTGTCCCTTTCTTTTTCTGTGCACTACAGTCATTGAGTCATTGAATTGTACTGTTCAGTGTTACTTGTATTTAAATGTGTCATGAGTGGTCACTAAACATCCAGTTATTTATATTGCATATTGCAATTGCAATTATATTACAGTAGCAACTACTTGGTTGTGTTGTGTAGTCTACAGAGGCTTCTGGAGCGTCTTCATGTTGTTGGGTGTGGCTGCAGTCATCTTGGGTGGCTTCATCATAATCTGTGCTGCTCCATTCACCAATCCCTGCCTCTATAAAGCAGGTGGTGGACTCTTCCTCACAGCTGGTGAGCTACGTACTACAACAGTGCCTTTTAGTTTCTATGCATTTGTTCTCAAAAAGAAAAACTTCTATTTTTTTGCAGTTTATTTTTGAAATCTCTAAGCATTCCCCACCATTGCCTGCCATTTGTCTGATTCTCCTATTATCCCTCATCCTCTTAGGTTTCTTCATCCTTCTCGCCACTGTACTGTCTGTCATCTGGTTGGAAGTGATGGATGTGGTGGGTTTATATGTGGAGTACCAAAAAAGTCATCTGTGTCCAGGCTTTCAGCTGAATATTATGTATGGTCTTTCATTTATGTTTGCCCCAGTAGGCGTGTTCTTCTGCCTACTCTCGGGCCTGCTCTTCCTCCTGATTGGGCGGGCACTGAAGAGGCATTACTAATAAGCATCTTAATGACCAGCAGAATGGTATTTGTTTATGTCCTTGGTTATGACTATATAGCAGTGAGTGTATGGAATTAATACAAATGTTAACATATTTGTATTCTTTGCTAGAGGGGGAGATTTATTTATCCTGACAGTGCAGGATAGAGAGAAAATTAATCATATGCATGTTTTCACTGGAGGACCATGGCTGATATGGGCAGTAGGTACTTTTTTGTGAAACAGGATGTTTTGTCTTGCCAGACTGACGTATTGGCTGGTCACAGAATGACCAATCCTCTTTCTGACATTTTATAAATCTGCATTTATCTAACCAGTGAATACCAAAGCTATTTTTATTTCATCATTTGTTCAAGCATGGTTAGAAGTTAAGTACTGTAATACTGTTAAACTGTGGGGGTGGTTTAGGGATATGGGATCACTTGGTGTGTGTGTGTGGGGGTGTGTTGGTGTGTATGCGTATGTGCATCCTTCCACATATGTATGGGTTGATGTTATAATTTTCTTTAAAAATCTCTGTGATTCTTATAAGATTTACACTACTGGTCAAAGGTTGGGACACATATGCTCATAGAAAGATATTATCTATTTGTACTATTTTCTACTATCATGATTATAATCATGAAGATATTAGCACTATGAAATAATATATGGAGTTAGATGGGTGACCTTACCTTCTTAAAGGTATTCACACAGCCTTGCCAAGTTCTCAACCAGAGGGCTTCATGAGGGAGCCTCACCCAAACCAGCTTTTCTTGAAGTTCTCAACTAGTCAAAGCACTTGTCAAATTCTAAAGTTCTAAATGAAAACTACTTGTCTGGGGAATCAATTTAATTTTAAGTAAAAACTACTTGTCTTTATGTAAAAAAAAATTTTGATTCATTAATAAATTAATGCCAAGAGAACTTGGGCATTAGTTCACTATTTAGTTTTGTCTTAGAAATAAATTTCAACCATAAGGATTTATCTAATGTCCTGAAGACTGTAAAAATATATATTCAGTCGAGTGCGTCCTATTGACTGGTAGTGCAGCTTATAAAATCAACTGTGTAGAAATATATGTACATTTTCTTGAATATGTGTCACTATGCTAATCTTATAGTACAGATGAGTTGGTTTTTAACATTTATTAAGAATATTTTAGTGTCTTGCATGATAGTCTTCTTTAAAAAACAAAAAGCTTATTTTTCTACCAGCCCTGAAAGGTTATGACACTTATATGACTAAGATGTTTAATGTTCTTAGTTTTCATGATATGACCAGCTAGTTTTTGTCTGTCCAGATGAGTGGAACCTTTTCAGCTCAAGCTTAAAAAGTTTTTCCTTTGTAAATAATATTTAATATTGCTGTAAGATGATATTTTAAAAGTTTTATTTTAAACGAATTAATAAACATTCAAGCTAAAAATCACAATGAATTGACTTGGTTAATATGCTTTTACAGAAGACTAAAAGTTCAGTTTTGAACACAGGCTTCACAGTGCAGTGAATTTCTGTCAGATCATGGATTTTTTCTCATCCTGACCTCTTTTTTTCTAGTAGACTCTAATCTATAAACTAATATATGGTATTAGGTTTCCAGAACCTATACAGGTTACCTAAATTCAGCTCCCTCTAAACAGAGGTGAGGAACAGAAAAGGAACAGTGTTCAGACAGACTCTCTGATTAATATAGGAACTGCTGTCAGAGATATATTGTCAGGAGACAAGACCTGGCAGATGATTCTGTTTAACACATGCAGCTTTGGGAAATATGACTCAACTGCATGGCAGGTGACAGCTGTGTGTGTGTGTGTGTGTGTGAGTGAGAATGTGTGTCATTAGTCTCTCAGTGTTTGTATGAGTGTGCAAAAAAAAGAAAGAAAGCTTTATAAGAAAAGGGGTTGGTCAGTAAACGTGTTTTACCAGCCAATTGTTTGGAATACCTGCTCATACAATGGTTTTCTTCATTTTTACAAGTTTGCTTCTATTTTAGAATAATAACAAAGACACTGAACCAGGGTGGCATGGTGGTGCAGTGGGTCACATTGCTGCCTCACAGCTCCAGGGTCTCAAGTTACTGTCAATGTGGAGTTTTGCATAGTGTCCACAAGGGTTTCCTCCAGGGTTCACTGGTATGCTGGTCATGCTGGTAGGTGGATTGGCTACAGTAAATTGCCCCTAGTTGTGGATTAATGTGCATGGACTCACATTCATAGTGTATTCCCACCTTGCACACAGTATTCCCAGGATGAGGCTCCAGATCCACAGTGACTCTGACCAGGATAAAGAGAATACTGAAGGTGACCAAGAAAATGACAATAGCAGTGATACTACACATTCATGGCCGTCTGTGAGCTCATGTATGCACAAGGGGCAGTTAGCGCTTTCCTCGAAGTGTGTTATGCTGCCCTATGATGTGGCATGAAAAAATGTGGTTGGCTGGCTTCACATGTCTCTGAGGAAGCACATGGTAATCTGTACCCTCCCTGGTTAGTAGCTGTTGTATGATGGGGGTGCTGACTGGTGGGTGGGTGGGATTTGGCCAATACAAAATTAGAGAGAAAATTGGGGGAAAAATTACTATCTGCAAATCTATTTTACATATTTTAAATTATAAATAGTATTCCTGATGATTCCTCAATCCCCACCATGTTCTAAATGAAAACTGCTTGAAATTAGACTGCTTCCCAAAACAATTAAACACTATATATTTTGATCAGGAAATAAATTTATACATGTGTATTAACTTCACTACTTACATTTGTCTTATAATAAATTTCAGCAATAACCTTTACATCAAAATTTCATTAGACAGTGAAAACGCTCACTATCCACTTTAATAGGAACACCTGTACACCTGCTTATTTATGCAGTTATCCAATCAGCCCATTCATGTGGCAGCATCACAATACAGAAAATCATGCAGATACAGGTCAAGAGCTCCAGCTAAAGTTCACATCAAACATTAGAATGAAGAAAAATTCTCTGTTCTCTGTGACTTTAACCATGGTATGGTTGTTGTTGCCATTTCTGAAATACTCAAACCTGGTACCAACAACCATGCCACGGTTAAAGTCACAGAGATCACACTCTTTCCCCATTCTGATGTTTGATGTGAACATTAACTGAAGCTCTTGACCTATATCAGCATGATTTTATGCATTGTGCTGCTGACACATGATTGAATGATTAGATAACTGCATAAATGAGCAGGTGTACAGGTGTTCCTATTAAAGTGGACGGTGAGTGCATTTTCAATATAGTGTGTCCAAACATTTGACTGGTAGTATATTTGTTTGCAAACATTGTACAAACATACAAATGTGTCTTTGTATGTTTGTATATACATTTTTCAATATTAATGTGCTTTTGTCTGTATTGCCAGGATTTGTCTGTAGTGCTCTTTGCATGTCTTGGGCATGTAAATATTGGCCAATGATGATTTTAAAAAGCCAGCAAAGGTCATGTGTAATAGACACATTACTGACCCATGTGTTTCTAAACAAGCCACTACACTGGTACTGTTTCTGAGAGCGATCATAGGCAGAGGCATTACATGAAGCTTGGCTACAGCAGCCACAAGATGTCAGTAATGCATCATAAAATGCCTCCATGTGTGCATGTGGATGAGGGTAGGTGTTTATACTAGGAGATAACTCACATAAACCCAGGCAATCTACGCAATTCCAGATGGGTAGTATAAGAGAGAGAGAGAGAGAGAGAGAGAGAGAGAGAGAGAGAGAGGGTGTTCTGTATGGATATGCTGTTGCATGTTCTGATCTTGGCAAGGATACCATTAGATTCTGAGACCCAGGTGATTGTTGTGCAGTTCCACATGATTAAGCCAGATAATTGTGTGTTGATAGCACAAATGTTCACAGGGCCTTGTGGAATACAGTACATTTTTTCCATAGCATTCTTTCCATAGAAGCCAAGAGAGCTCTGCAGAAGTAAAAATAGGGGTGAAGACTAAAGAGTCTGATTAAGGTAGAGACACAACTGATGGTCAAAGACTCTTATTATGGACTAAGATTGAGTTCACACTAGCAAGCAGCAAGTTACTCGTATCACTTGTAGTTTGTTGCTTGTGGATATATAGTGACAGCTACTGTTATTGCTTGTGGGTGTGTACTGTCCAGCATTTTTTTTAAGTTCAGATGAAAAATGGAAGTAGATATATGTAGCTTCTAACACTAATTAGATAAACAATGCACTAATCTGTGTGAAGATTGTTGTTTGATTTACATCTTATGCTAGGCTTTTACATTTAAACTATGTACACTCAACAGTGGTAGGAAAGTACTACTTACTTCCAAGCTTTATATTTCCTAATGTCTCTATACACATTTAATGAGAGGTTGTATATGATAGGATAAGGTGAATCTAGTGTCATAAGTTTATTGTCCATTTTGGTGCTTAACAATAAATACACACTAAGTGCAGGTAGGATTAAAGCTTTGAATGGGTAAGTTAAGAAATACCGGCCCACACGCACTTTTTTTTTTTTTACTGTGACCTGCCTAATTTGCATAGAATTGAGAAAATCTTAATTCAAATGTCACTTGTCATGCTATGTCTTTGTTGCTTGTCACTGAAAACTTAGAAAATGAATGTCACTGACATTAGCAAACATTGTCGCTTGCTAATGTGAGCTTAGGGTAAAGTCTCTGATTAGGGTAGTGACAAAACTGAGGACTAAAAACTCTGATTATAGTAGAGATGGAGCTAAGTATTAAAAACCCTTATAAGTGCAGAAGCAGGGGCTGGACGGGTATGCTGGGGATGCACTGTGCTGGGGTACATTTGAAACAAATGCTCCAAAATTGAGGTCAACCAAATGCCCCTGATCTCTGCACCCCCATGGAAACAATGCTCTGGAAGCAACAAACTGAGTACCTGTACTCAAGAGGGTATATATCAAGCACTGGTGGATTTGGACCATACTCAGTCCCTTATTCATATAGGTCTAATCTGATGTACACACTTATGCTGTGGTGCCTCTGGAAATTGAGTATAAAAGTCAAAACACTTATCCACTTATCTCAGGAGAATTTGCTTGAGGCCAAGCAGTGGAATCAGTGGCTCTATAATAGGCTTTCCTGGGTGAATCAATTTGCATCAGGATTTCAAATGCACACGAAGACTCTAAAATTATTCATAACCTGAAAAAAAACCAAAAGTTTTATTCTGCTTCAAATTGTGTAATTAGGGACAGAGGGTAAGGGTTAGAAATAAAGTATAATGTAGCAGAGAAGACTCTTGTCTCATGTGAAGAAATGAATAGGGGCTTAAAACATCATACAAAAGCATTGGTATTTGTAAAACTATATATAGATTCCACACTATATTTTAGAAATGGAGGGGATAAGACCTGAAGTCCTTATTTAAAGAAGACATTTTTCTATGCACATTCACTTTTATTAATCCCATCATCTGTGTAAAAAAAGAGATTCTTTTATGTGCATGTGTCATCATGTGAACATGTGAACATGATATATATATATATATATACAATACTGTATTTATACACCATGCAAATCAAGTTTATATTTGTGGTTAAGAACATTTAGCAGATTGTTATTCCAATATTTTTTTTTCATGCTGCTAAAGTTATGTTTTGGCTCTACATACATAATCCATTTGCTGCAAATGGAAAATTGGATTTGTAAGCTGATATGTATGGCACCCAGCCTTACAGATATAATGCATAATAAGTGAGACTTGACCTCTGTTTAAAATAAGATATAATGGTTTATAGTTATTTATTATATTATAAGTCTCTTGTAGGTTACATGTAAATATTCTGAATTTACTTTGGTTTGTAGCTGTGGTTAGGCTGCAGTACCCCTCTCCCACCCGTGTGCTACGTGTGACTCATTCTCTTTAAGTTCTTCTATCCTACACTGTCCCAAGGCCTTTCCCCCTTAATCTTGTAATCTTTCCCGTAATCTCTTTCAACGTTTTATTTTCTTTGGCTTTCCCCTCGGAAACCTGGTACTATTTGAATTGCATGAACAAAAAAGTGGCAAGTCTTATTAAAGGCTGGATTTTGTGTAGAAATTGTTTAACATAATTCCAGAAACGTCTCTGAAATAATGAATAAACAATGGGTTATATAAACACTGTATTAATGCAGAGCACGAGCATATAATTCAGACGCATCATTCAGAAGAAAGAAGTGTTCAGCGTGTGTGTATGTGTGTGTGTGTGTGTGCGTGGGACGTTTTTGGGTTGCATGCCGGGGTGCATGTTTTACATCATAGTTGGGGCCAAAAGACACCACAAGGATAGAAATATCTGACATTTTGGACCTTGTGGGGACATTTGCCAGGTTCCTATGAGCAAAACTTTAATTACTAATTTTACATTAATTGGCTGCATTAATAGTTATGTCTCACAAGTCCTCACAAGACAAACGTGTGTATATGTGTGTGTGTATATGTGTGTGTGTGTGTGTGTGTGTGTGTATGCGCGCGCGCGCGCGTTTTCATGAAGGACAACCAGCGAGCCCTGTGCAGCACGACGTCCTGACGCAGAAGTATAAACAGCCTTAACCCATCCTTAATGAAAAAGTGGCATTGCAACAAAGAGAAAACAAGCAGCGTTTAAATATGATTACAACAGAAGAGAAAATGGTCACGTTGTTTTTTTCTTTTCCTTTCTTTCCACAACAAGAAAGAAAGGAAGATAGAAAAAGACTGCGCCTCATTATTGAACCGTTTTTATTTCATCATAGCCATGGTTTAACGAGATTACAGGCTCTTTTCACGTGTGTGTGTGTGTGTGTGTGTGTGTGTGATGTGCGCGTGCGCTGTAATTGGCGCGGGATCTCCTCTCGCTAAGGTGACGCACTCCTCATCACACACACCACACTCTGCGCTCAATTCAGGTAATGTCTCATCACGTTTAACCCAATTTCAGCTGTCCATGTTGTCCCATCTGTTCAATGGCACACAAAGGGTTATTGTAGGCCAGTGCTCTGCCGTGCCAGGCTTTTGATTTTAATTGCGGTGGCACTCATCTACTCCTCTTCACTCAAAGGCTCGAATACGCCGTTTGAAATGTAAGCGTGTGAGAAGCTGATTTTTTTTTTCCGTCCTCGCTTTCTCTCCCCCTTTCTCCCCTCCACTTAATGCTTGTGATACATTAAAAGGTGTAATCCGACTGAAATGGAAATTGCGCTCCTTGAAAACGGATGATGAGAGGAAGATGGCAGGGCCGGCGTCGTGCTCCATCAGAGAGGCGAGCCTCCCCCACTTTCACTCCCAGATTGTGCTCGCCTTCTTATAGTGGTTAATGGTGGAGCTGCCAGGCAGGTTGATTACAAGGTTACCATAAACAATCCTTTTCAGACGCGCCAAGGGAAATTATGGGTTGTGTTTGTACTGTATGTGTGAGTGCAGTTTGTCCCTTATGCCATGATTTGTATCGGGGTAGTGGCCTTTGGGTGATTGCTTGCAATCATTCCTGCGCAGGCACAAACTTGGATGAATCTGTCCAGCTCAATGTATGAAAGCATGCCACACATATTCAGCCCTGTCACATGGAAGACAGCATGCTATACACGTTCCAGCTCCATCACGTGTAAGTGAGCGCGCTGTACAAGTCCAGCTCCATCACATGTAAGTGAGCATGCGGCAGATGTCCAGCTCTAGCATGTGTAAGAGAGCGCACTGTACGCATCCAGCTCCAGCACATGTAAGAAGGCATGCTGTACACGTCCAGCTCCATCACACGTAAGAGAACGTGCTGTATACGTCCAGCTCCATCACATGTAAGAGTGCACGCTGTACTCGTCCAGCTCCATCACACGTAAGAGAGCGTGCTGTACATGTCCAGCTCCAGCACATCTAAGAGAGTAATATGCACACATCCAGCTCCATCACATGTAAGAGAGCAAGCTGTACACATCCACTTCCATCACATGTAAGAGAGTGTGCTGTCCAGCTCCAGCACATGTAAGAGAGTAATATGCACACATCCAGCTCCATCACATGTAAGATAGCAAGCTGTACACATCCACTTCTATCACATGTAAGAGAGCAAGCTGTACACATCCACTTCCATCACATGTAAGAGAGTGTGCTGTGCACGTCCAGCTCCAGCACATCTAAGAGGGCCCGCTGTACACGTCCAGCTACAGCACATGTAAGATAGCGTGCTGCACACGTCCAGCTCCAGCACATGTGAGAGCGCGCTGTACACGTCCAGCTCCAGCACGTGTAAGAGAACTCGCTGTACATGTCCACTTCAATCACGTGGAAGATAGTGTGCTGTACATGTCCAGCTCCAGCACATTTAAGAGAGCACGCTGTACACGTCCAGGTCCCGTGATAGTGTCGAAATGTAGTGGAGTCTCCAGTTCTACACTACGTTCACTGTTTTTAGCCCTCAGTTGGTTAGTTGTGTGTCTGATACATTTGTTTCTGTCTTTTAGCAGTGTGATTTCTTCTTAGTTGTAGAGTCACATTTGAGAATGACCAACTGTGTTATCAGTTTGTGACTTTTGCCATCCACAAGACATCTTCCTTTCAGATGTCCTTACATCACTAAATATAAATGCAATTTTTAGTCAGTTCAATCCAAGAAATCATATACAATATTTTATGATCACATACAGTAGCTCATGTTTGTTTTGAAATAATGTGAAGGTTACAGTGATTAAGGTAATCAAGGGGTTTTGCTATTTGATCAGGGAAGATTAATAATGCAGCACAAGCCAAATAGTGTACTTTCAAAACAAAGTAAGAATGCTACATAATAATAATAATAATAATAATAATAATAATAATAATAATATCATCATCATTTGTGTAGCTGAGAACTGCAAGTTTTCTTTAAATATACTGCACATTTTTTGTGTTAAATATGTTTATTGATGCTATTTTTAAAATTGAGGACATTTTAGCAGTCTATTATTAATTGTCTGTGGGGTCCTCCTGTACAATATTAATATTTTTGTATAAAAAGAAAAACATTTTTTTTGACTTTGGGAATGTGGAGGAGTTTTTTAATTAAATATGATGGAAAGATTGTTTAGTGTTGAAATAGTTTTTAGGCACTTCTCTGTTACAGAAAATAAGCAGACATTTGGGTGTTGGAGTAATTAGTTTAATTTAAAGTGGTTTGCCTCCCAGCAGGTTGGGGTGAACATCAGGGACTGCTGCAGGCCTGTGGGCTTTGATGAGGATTTGAAGGAGTGAAAGACTGAGGTTTGGATTGTGGCTGTAGGCCATATTGTGCAAAGGAGACCTTTCCCCTGTCTGAGGGTAAGAGACATGGTAAGAACCCACCAGTCTGGGGAGAGAGGACAGAAACAGCTTCATTTCACTCTCTCACACTTACAGATACTCTGTGTCCAGAGTGCATAAAAATACTTAAAAAATAGGTAAGAATACCAGTGTTTATTCCAGCTCTATATTTGAAGACAGTCATTTGAGGTTTAGAATATAATTGTGTGGTCAAAAAAATTTGAGAAGAGCATGTTAATTGTTCTTGTCACATTTCATTACAGAGATTACAAATGAGGCTGTTCAACACGTGTAGCCATGCCTGCCATGACAATGTGGAAATGTAACTGAGAGTCAGTGCAAAATAGATAAATATGTATGAGTTATAAAATTATTTATACAGTAGTGTGCAAAAGTCTTAGACCAGTTAATTATCTGGGCAGTAGGATTATATGTAAAACAATATATTAAAATATATAGTCCTGTGCTCATCCCAGGACTTCTATTCACAATATTCTCATACTGAACATCCTTTCAACACAGTTATTACTGCTTGCCTTTACTCTTCTACACCTGTATATGGTAATGATTATAATCCCACTATCTGGTATCACCCAGAAGAGAATGGGTTCCCCTTTCGGTCTGGTACCTCTCAAAGTTTCTTCCCCTTGGTGTTTCAGGGAGATTTTCCCTGCCACTGTCACCTCTTGTTTGCTGATTACCGATCTAGATGTACAATTTCTGTAAAGCTACTTTGCGACAATGTCTATTGTTAAAAGTGCTATATAAATAAAATTGAATTGAATATGGGTGCAAACTGAAATTATACACACTAAAGGTATAGCTGAAGTACAATAAGTAAAATGACCTTTGTGTTAAATATATTTTAAAGAAATACAAAATTGGTTACAATTGGTTTTGATGTCTAAAATTGACTGGACTTTTTAACATGGGCCTTGTAGAAAACTAACTGTAATCTTTGCAAAAGTCCTTTTTAATAAATTTATGGCAAACACAATATGTTCAAGAAAGGTTAAAAAAAAGAAACCTACAATGTTTTTAATTCCTAAATTGAAATGTATTCAAATCCCCTATCTGGGTCATAAATAATCACAAATAGGTTGAGCAATGCAGAAAATAGGGAGGAAAGTTACCCGTGACTGGCAACCCAGCCCATTGAGTTCTACACAACTCAACATTGTGTGCTTGGTTGTATATTGACCCAACACTGGATTACAGAAATAACTCAAATTGGCTCATTTAATTTTAGAGTGTATAGGCCTCTAAATGAAAAAGATCAGTGGCAAGGCCACAGTTACACTGATATAATAAGTGAAATTCTAAATATACCCTGAATTAGAGCTTGGAGTTGCAGCACTCATGTGAGTGTAAGTACTTGTGTTTTATCAGTAGCTGATTTTAAATTGATGTTTTTAACTCCCAATAAAGAGAAGTCATCTGTGTACAGCTTGTCATTAGCTGGTCAAGTGTAGGTCTTAAGCTGTAAACAGTTTTAGGTGGCTAAAAGAGTGCTCAAAGTGTCATGACATATCACTGGCAACAACAAACTGATATAGATTGGAATTATGTTGATCTAGTAACATGATTTAGCAACATTCTGCTGCTTGAAAATGTGTTTCCCAACTACATTAAAGTTTTTGTTTTTACAGGTGAGGGAAAATAAACTGGAACTATTTTTTTAATACATCAGTTCAGTGGTGCAGTCTAATGTATGTTTCTCTTTTATAAACACACTTACTTTATTCCAGGGGAATATTTGTTGGTGTTGGTTGGTCATGGTCATTTGCTCCTTTACGTGCAGAATGTGACCGTGCAAATATTAGGAGCTCCTCTGCAAAGTGAACATGCACAAGCTGATGGCTAATGCAGCAGTATGACAGCTTTTTTACAATTAGAAGTTATTAGCTAGCAATTAAACTCAGTGGATAATTAACACTTAAGCATTAGTGGGAAAGGAGAGAATGTTTTACCTGCTTCGTCCGTTTCATCTTTCTCATTGTTATTGCTCTGCCCTTCCCCTCTCTCTTCCACCTCCCCTGACCCTAAGCAGTGTTCATGTCACAGCTAAATAGGAAGCAAGGTGGATTGTTTTCTGTGAACAGTTAAATAAACAGTTAAATTAAATAAAATGGCATTTATATACACGCCGGGCTCCCCACTCATATGTTGTGGGAAACACTGAGATGCATGCCAGGTAAAATGCTTTCAACAGTTTATTTTCCATTGTGGCTTAAGACTTTTGGACAGTAAAGTACAAGAGGTTTCATGTATGGTGTGAATGCTCGTTGTGGATCATTTTTATGTTCTTTTAATATCAGAATCCAAAATCTGAGCAAACTGTAATAGAGTAGAAACAGTTGACTTTAAAAAAACTGGCATAAACACTGACATGGAGTTTTCAAAGGTGTCTTAAAGTAATGAGAAATATGATAGACAGATCACATTGTATTTTTTTATACTTATTTGAACAATCCAGGAACTTTTGAACACTTTTAAAGTTAAGAGCTTATTCAAGAGTCATATATGGAACATATTATGCATGACAGTCCCTAAGCCTAAAGTACCTGTTTAGGATTCATCGGTTCACTTCAAATTTTATTTCCCAGCTTATGCTTAATTCCTCTATAGAAATATCAATTATTTTCCTAATGTATTTCAAATCCTCATCTTCGACCATGATGTTATCCTACAAAGCCTCAGTTGAACAGGAAAATGGTCTTAATGAAGGTGGAATGTGTAGAGAAAATAAGATGTTCGGTGTTATTGCAGACCCTGAAGCAAACAAAGCTCCCTATACACCTGTTGTTGACAAAAATCTACATTTAGAATAGTTTAATACTGTACATTTTATTAGCAGAACAATTGTATAAACTCACTGTATATAAAGGTTAGATAAGTGAATCCAAGTTTGTCCTCATGACAGTAACATTGTTATAATGTGTTTATTTTGGATGTAACAAATATATGCACATGTTCTACATCTTAAACATTTTGCCATACACATTTATACCCTTGTTGATACTTTAAATATATGATGGTGATTAATGTAAATTCTAATGATGTGGAACTCATATTCTGCCTATTAAGGTTAAATTGATCACATAAAGGAACAAAGTTTAATATAAGAAAAACTATACTGTATGTTCATTCTGAAACATATTATTCGTGTGAGATATTCTTAAATATTGTATTTGTATGTTATTGTATGTGTTGTGGACCAGCACAGATAAATCATAATTATGTACCCTTTAATGTGGTCTAAGGGCCCTCTCAGGTTGTAAAGTAGTAAAAAGGATTTAAAAGAAAAGCTGCCTCTGTGTGCTGCCTGACACAATCATGAAATGATTTTATGTCCATCAAATACAAAATGGGTTTACAAATTAAATACATGAAGAATGTCTTTCATCTTAGCGGTGAGGCCACATCTGGGAGACACATGTCCTAGTGCAAAGCATCTAGCCATACTGAGGTCTGTAGTTGTGTTAGGCCAGACATTTTCTGCACATTCAGCTCAAACTTTTAAGCCTTCTTCATTGTATTATATTTACTTTGATATGTGTGACTGTCCTTGTGTTAGTATGAATTTCTGTAAAATGTGTAAGTGTGTATGTGTAAGTAACCCCCCCTCCCCCTCCCAAAAAAAAAAAAAAAAAAACCTTGTTCAAACCTAACCAGACATTAGTGGGATTGTGGGCCTCCAGCATTTCAAACACCTTAATTAGTTATTCAGCTCCTTATTTGTGTTTGCTTCCCCCTCCGGCGCCTAATTAATGCTTAATGGAAACTGCTGAACTGAGCCTGTGGAGAGCTCATGAATATTGAAATTAGCCTGAACGATTTTTAAGGGGTTGCAGAGGGGAAAGAGGTTAGAATTGGTAGCACTGGTACTCATTATTGTTGTGAGATATATGCTTATGATGTACCTATACAAATATGCATACATATAGTTAAAAGAATTTCTTCAGTAGGAGTATAATAATTTGCATGTATTTAAACACAGACAGACTAAAATATATTTAAAGTATATACTACCATTAACCTCTTAGCACAATTTACCCGTATTTAAATTTTTTTGTTGTATTTGATGCACATGACTTTAGTTGGCGGATTATAAAACTTCTCAACTCATTATATTCCACAAAACTGCCAAACTATTCCAGAAAGATTTATACATAATGCTGATTATTTAAAATGGAAGACTTGATGACTTGAACTGTAGTTTTCATGCCATAACCCCAGGTAATGCATCTTAACGATTAGCACATGAAATTGTAAACATGTTTATTAATGTTCCCTCGAAAAAAGTGCTGTGTGAACTGAAAGGGACTGCAAGCAGAAACTAATTTTAAAATATACACTAACAGGAGAAATTTTCCATAATTTATAAACAAATTTATAATTCAAATGTGTTTTATTTAAATTCTTAGCATTTCTATTGTCGTGACTATTCATGTCCATGAAACAATTGCAGATTTACTACAACTTCATTTAAATAACATTTATGAAAAATTATGCCCATTCTTTAAACGGAACAGGGAAACAAGGCCTGTTTTCAGACCAGTGGTTTAATAGAGACTGTCGTTGGAGTCACTAACTTTCATAGAAGTTATTCAAATACAGTTTGACTTATGACAAGATACACAGTTCATGAACCCAAACATTCCCATTAGTGCATCTTGCATTAGCATAACAAGGGCTCTTCAGGCAGTTCAGTTTTCCTGACATCCACAAAGTGTGTTAAGAAGTGCAGGACTCATTGGTGGAAGATGACTGCATATCTGTCCAGCCATGTGAGCAATCCAAGATCATGCAATGATAAAATATTGCTTGAAGTTACTAGCAATGTGTATGTAAATAAGCATTTTCCTGAAAAGGACTGTGAAAGTTCACATTGTGAGGACAGGGTAAAACATGTCTCTGGCATGGTGTAATACTGACAACATGACTGACATGTTTTAGTTTTGGTTTTTGGAGTTTTGTGTACATGCATGGAATTTAAAAAAAAAAAGTACCAAAGGAATTATCAAAGGAAAAATATTTATCAAAGGAAAAGAATATCAAAAGGATCACAGAAATTACAGTGCATACGGTGTTTTCATGCATATACAGGACCACTAGAGTGGCGTTTTTACCAGAAGACTAGAAAAAATTGGCGTTTCACCCAATCTGTTAGCTGTTAATTTGCTTTTCTTTAATTAGTGCATGTAAGAACAGAAGAAAAGTAGATGTAGATTACAAGAGCCTTACTAATTTGTTTCCTCATGGTCTTCTAAGTTTATGAAAATATCTATTCAAGTTCATCCAGCCTCTTTAACATATTACTTGAAAAAGATTTCTTGCAAAAAGATTTCTTGTGATTACAAAAAAGAATTGATATGTGAAATAAATAAATACAATACCTGAATTAGTGTACAATGGTCACATTCATAATTAAAATATAATATCTTCAGCTGGAATACAGTGAGGTCATTGCATTAGTATGTTACCACGCAGATGTGGAATTAATGTATGTTCCTTTATTAATTTATACATTTGGTCTAGCTGCGAACGCTGCGAACTTTAAAATTTTTAAAATGCAAAAAATCGGTTAGAGCTTGGTAATCATGTCTACAACAAGCATAACAATAACCTATAAGGATCTTTTCTTAGGACAGTGACAGTTTCTTAGGTGACAGTTATCATCATAGACACTTGATAACATAAGTGTACATTCAGTAGGTAAAACTTTAAAAAGTCTTTTCTGTCACTTTCCATACAAGTTCTGTGCTTCTAAAATCTGGGAGTCATGGGTCACAGAAGAGCAGTAAGCATTGTTTTAGGCAGTGAAATATTAGCGGTGATAAACATTAAGGGCTCCGTCAAGCCCTGTTAGATATCCTCGACGTGGTTCAGTCATTCTGTGTTCCCAGGGCAAGGACTATTTAATTATCACACTAAATGAATAATCAAAAAGTCAATTTCCAAAGAACCCCCTGCTTGCCTGCATGAAGAAGACAATTGCATTTATAATATCTGTATGCAAAATCTGTCTCTCACCCCCCACCACCTCCATACACCCCCGCATGCCTTGGAGCTATGCAAAACAAATGCATATGAATCCCTCCCCCTTTCATGATTTAAAGTTGTCCTTTACGGCTAATGAAATGTTGTAGCGGTTCTCACTGCCTAGCATGAAGAAGGAGACTGATGGTACATCATGTTCTACACCACTCTTTAAGTGATCTTTATTGATCTATTTGTGCAAGGCATGTCAAAAGAGGTTAATTATTCAATAATTGATCACTTGCAGGCCTTGAAAAGCATGCAGATTGTGTATGTACGAGGGACAGCGAATCAAATTGAATCAGTGTGTCCTGATTTTGTGTAACATTTACCTCCACACCAACTTGACAATCAACAGAGGTAATTAGATTTACTCTTAACATGAAAGCATTTGATACAGACGAGGCTACTGTTGTTGAATTTTATAGATTTGTGGTGCGAAGACATGTTTAAGGCAAATTTAGCGTATTGATCAGGCCAGGGCTTAGCCACTAGATGGCAATACAGATTGGTGGACTTCAATGACTGTCCTGGATAGGTGCTTAGGATGGATAGACATAGCAGTAGTGTTCTGTGGTTAGCTTTTCTCTTTTCCCACTATGTTTTCTTGTGATGTTACATCGTTTAACAGGCTGAAGTCTATCGCGGTGATATTCACAATAAGTTTCAATGTTTTTTTTTTGTATGCATTTTGTAACTTAAACATGAACAACATGGATGCATATTAAAAACGAAACAGGTTAAGATGTTAAATTTTCCCCAAGTATTTTCTAAAATAATCAGACCAGTAATCAGAATTTACTATACTTCTTCATCCATATTTCCTCTTCTTTGCTTTCCTTCCTCTTGTGGTTTTGCAGTTAGAGATGCATCGCTGAAAATGGTGTTAAATCAACAGAGAGCCAGTATTATTCTAGCTTGATCTTCAATCCGCTCTCAGCAGGGGTGCTGAGTTTTAGCAGAATGCCCCTGTGCCACATGAATTTTAATAACAGAGTGTCAGTGTTGCCGGATGCTAAGTGTCTCAATCCCCTCAGAGCCAGGTACAGCAGCACCAGTGTTGGTACCAGCCATGTTACATTCTAACTACTGGGCTACATTTTTACATCTGGGTCTAGGACATTCCTTTCTGAATTCTTTTCTTTTCTGAAATTAGATTTCCCATTATATATTTAAGGGCCTTGACTCTTTCCCCATCCACTTAAAACATTGTGGTCCACTAATAAGATTGCCTTGCCTGGGCTCGTTAACATGTCCTAATTAAATCTCAGGTGTTCAGTTCTTCATTAATGAGTCTGCAGTGGCACGGTGAGAAGCCCTCACTCCCTGGGCTGTCTCATTTTGCTTCATCGTAGCATTATAGAGCTTGGTGGAGAGGGAAGAGGGGGCGGGGGCGGTTATTTTCTGCTAGTTTGGTATGCATATGTGCCCCCTCCACCCTGTCATGCCCTACAGACCCATTCTCACACATTTGAACTGTTAACATGGTGACACCTGCCTGTTTGGCAGAGAGAATGGCATCTGTTCCATGAAATGGAAAGCACTGGAAAGACAGTTTATTCAATTTAGATATGTGTAGGTGAGTGACATCGTAGATGCTAAATTTGATTAGAACTCATTGCTTGCTGTAGTACTTTGTGTGCTTCTTTCTCCTTTTAAAGGTAATGCGTTTATCAACATGAATTTGCTGTCTAGAAATTTGATATATACAGTTTTACTTCAGTGTCCGATGCTTTAGACAAACTTGATATTACAAGTCCTGAAAGTGTAATCCATAAAGCTTGTCTTTGGTGTCCTTGACGTGTCTGATGACTCAGCTGTGTGTGCTTTTATTCTCCTCACTGCTTTCTTCCTTGTTCCTTTTTTCTCCTTTATCTTCCCCTTTTTATCATATTTCTTCAGGTTTTCAAAAACAAACACTGTTAATGAACTACTGTGCTGACATATGCAGAATGCCCAACAACTAATTTAATACTACTGCCACTGATCGAATCTCCCTGTGGCCTGTGTGTCCTGCACTGCATCTCAATGAGAGGACGCAAGCGCCTGAGACAGACAGAGTGAAACAGCCACACAGTTAAGTACAGACTCCAAGAGCTCCCTGTTAAGATAATGATCACAATCAGGCACATATTTACAGACTTTGTTTAATGTGAGATTACTGTTTTGTTGCAGATGAAGGTAACGCTGAGTGCTCCATTTTGACATTGCAGTGTTTGCATAATCAGATGTGCTATAAGGTGGCGTAGTTAGAATGCACAGTGGCTGCATGGCACTGGTTGCCATGGGGGCAAGCCAAAGTCGCTGATGTGCAGTAAATTGATTTCGATGGAGATCTGAGGGATGAATTGAAAATGAATGTCTTCATAGGTGACCTCGTCGCCGGTGTCACTGCGATTGCCTCCCCAGCATGCCTCACGTTGATTGACAGGTCGACTAACGAGTTCTGCCTCTGTGTGAGTTATAATTTACCTGTGCAAGAGACCTCCTCTACTACCTGCCTACCACACATGCAGTGAGCTATATAGTCTTCACATAGTCACAGAAGGGGAATAAGAGAATAAAGTCAAAGGAATGTAAAATAGTATGATGAATTGTGAAGAGTGAAATGAATAGTGAATATATAGCCTTTTTATTGGTGTTTTAATCCTACATTTTTTCAATTAGTTTGAATGATAAACATTGAGAGCTTGCTAAACATTGATCAGAGAAGAATTGGAATGAGGTTTTCAAACCCTTTAAGTATTGTTTGTTGTACAGAACTACAAATAATTCACTATATATTTTACTCACTATACTGTAAATATTTTCATTACTACATTTTCCAATAAATTAATACTATTTAAAGGATGTGAATATAATGGAAAGTTTTTGATTCATGTAAAATATTAAGCATAAATATAAAATCTACATGAACTTATATATGTGAACCGCATTTCAAAGAATACTATCTACTGATCTGTGAACAACTTGCCACGTTACAATGAGACTTTTTCTTCTCCACTGCCTAACCATTTTCATAGATCCTAAGTGATTAACTGAAATGGTACATTAACATTACATTTAACTACATTCTACATCTCAGACCACACAATGCTCCAGAGAAACAGCTCTACCAACATTCTGACATGAATTGAGCCAAGGTTGAGCAAAGATATTCCAGATAGTAAATGCAGATTATAAACTTCCTTAAAAAACACCAAAATAAGTAAAGGAAGAACTGCTTGAGGGCCCTTTTAGTTATCAGCATATTTCAATTAGCAATTACCCTGAGATATTGTTTGAGGAAGGATAAGAAGCCTTCGTATTTCACCCAGGCACTCAGGTGTGGAGGTGAGGCCAGGGTAATGCAGAGGGACTGTGGGAGTGGAGGATGATGGCAGTGTTAAGGAAGGCAAGGTGACCCGCTGTTAAAAGCAGGGGGCAGGAGCGTGGAGGAGGCCCAGCTGTCCCCTCTGACAGTAGCCTGGGTGGAGGAGTTCTTAAGCAGGCTGGGGGGTCTTCAGTTCGTGCATCCCTAACCTTGCCCCACTGATCCTGCTGAACACTAATGGAGGAGGCACTCTGAGTGTGCAGTGGACCAGGACAGTCTGAGACAAGAGAGAACTCTAGCTAAGCTTTGCTATGTTATGAGCAAGTGTGTGTGGTGTGTGTGTTACAACTGTATATTTCTCTGTTTAGCTTTCCTACCCTAACTCTAAATCAGTTGAGGTGAACAATACAATACAATACAACCACAACCTAATTGATATTCGGCTGGTAATCTTATTGATGCCATTTGTTTTAGTCAGCAGATAAAACACCTGTATTTTTTTTTTCTCAGGAGGCAGTTTATAGCTAAAAGATTGTGTGCATACTCCCTATTAATGGTAGAGAACTCCACTTATGTGTGCCATTTTGCATTAGAGTTACATGGATGGGGTGAACTGGCTATCGGGAAGTTTGGGAAAATTCCCAGTGAGCCGCTTGACTTTCTCTGCATGGGCTGATCATTTTTTTTTTTTTTTTTTTTTTGCATACTCTTCTCTCTCATGTGCACTCTCTGACA
>CM040458.1:11655381-11706524 GCA_022758105.1 Pangasianodon gigas
AGAAAAATCTATTCAATTATTACATTTTTTCTATGCAAATATTCTAAAACATTCAAATATGCACTATTTTGTTTATAGTGCCATTAAGTGCAGTTGGAGAGCTTTAGTTAAGTAAAAAAAGACATAGCAACTTGGAGAGGTTTAGTTGAGGATAAAAAAGACAGGGTAGGTGAAAGGTAGGATGTTAATGTAACTGTGCGCATGTAGATTTGGTGGCGTGTGATCTGGATAATGAAATTTAAAGTCCATGAAATGGATCTAGTTCATTTGCTTAGAAGCTAGTAGAAACTTTAATTATTAGCTAGATAGTTCACCTGATGTTGTGGTTAGGCATGGGTATAGCAGAGTACCGGAAGCTTATCAGAAATGCCAGTACACAATATAATGTTCGACACTCAAAAGAGCAACACATAGAAGTGCATCCTTATGAGTACTGGCCCACTTCAAACACCAAGTATACACAAAATAAACAACCAATAATAATGTAAAGATTTTCATAGTGCTGCGAGAAAAAAGTCTATTTGAAAGTTGCAGTGATAGTAGTCAGTTTGACTAACAGACATGCATTTCGGTGTGTGGTCACTGAAAGTCAGTATCTTTTTTAGGGTCATTGTAAAAGCATTGTAAGTGTTTAGAGACATTTAGAAGACATTAAACATCCTGTCAGCTCTCTTAGCTAGTGGGACCTCTGCCAATACCTGGAGCTATGCACCATGTCTGTGAGTCTTCAAGGGAATAAAGGTGTATGAAATGACAGGAGTGTCACTGCTTCCTGGGATTGATTTAGCTGCGAGATCTGTTCCACTGACAGCATGCAATGTGCTGTGTTTGGGTGTGCGTATTTACCACTGTGGCTGTCATCTCTGTCAGCATTATCTGGAAGAAGTGATTGGGTGGTGATGTCCTATTAGACACCCCCCTGTACATTTGGGAAAAAAAAGTTGTTGACTATTCCTGTGAGGCTGTATTCCTGGGTAGATTTAGCTTTCTGTCTTGTTTTTCTCTTTATCGTACTGACTCTCTTCTTTCCTTCTTTCCTCCTTCACTCCATTTTTCTCTGCCTCTCTGACACCCACAGTCTCTCTCTCTCTCTCTCTCTCTCTCTCTCTCTCTCTCTCTCTGTGTTCTGGGTCTCAGTCAGGCCCAGATGTCCCTCTGTACTCCTTGTCTCTTTCATGTAGCTGTTAATGAGGGAGTCACATATGGCCTTCACCCTTGTTAGAAGGACTGGGTGACACTTTTGGGGAGTGTGGGGGTGGTTGCGTCGTTCGGGTGGTGAGCATGTGGGTGGGCAGCAGCTCTGTCTCTCTGGCACACAGAGGGCATGTGGAGGGCACAGTTCCAGGCACAGAGGCTGAAAGGTCAGGAAAAATGGTTAAATGTTTGCTACTATTAGTACCAACTACCCTTAGCTTGTTCTTCCTGTTTAGTTATTAATTATTAAATAGGAATAATATTAGTTGTATTCAATAAGCAGAATTGCCTTGATCCACCTAGAGTAATCCCTTACTGAAAAATCACATACATTTCACACATAATCATGTTCTTTGCATGTGACTAATGTGAAAAACATGTGATGGTGTTATACACATTATGCCCTGAAATTGTACATGTGAACCCAAGTACTGATATATGATCACATGTGAAAGATGAGGATGTGAAAATAAATGAATCATGTGTAAAAAATCATATGAGAAAAATAAAAACACATGCATTGCATGTCTAAAAACATGCATAAGTGTGAATAATCAAAACATGTGTGACTTTTCTGTAAGGGATGGATTCTTATGCTGCTCAGTGGTGTGTTTGTACCACAGAAATGGCAGAGGATTAATTGGTATGTACAAAGAGAAAGTTATGCTGATGTTCACTGTAAACTCTCTCTACTTCAAAAAGAATAACACTCGAACAGCTCTGAACACAACAAAGAGAGTTCAAGAGGGTTCAAAGAAATTTTTCATAAATAACTGTAATTTACTTTGCTTGTATTATTTGAATATTCATAATCACCCCAGGTTTCACCTCTCATACACAGGCGTTTATAGTTAAGCATCTCGAAAGTGCTCTCTTTCTCGAGCAGAATGCTAAGATTCAGTTTATTCATGTTATCTCCAGTTAAAGACATCAACTACTTTCATATATTTATCTATTCTTATCTTATAGAACTCTGTGATACTGTGAAATATTTATTGTTTATGCTGTGATATCTGTGGCTATGAGGATATTGCTCTCATGTGATAATCTTCAATCAGGCATTTTGTTAGTGGTGAGTGACCTTTGGAGAAAAATCAAAAACGTTTCACATTTTTCATACAATATGTGATTACGTGAGTATTATGTGATCACATATGAAAAACACGTTAAGGTGCATTTCACCATATTACGCCCTGAAAATGCACTTTCAAGTAAACGCGAAAATGCGAATTCAAGTAAACGTGACATTAGGTGAATAATAGTTGGTCAAATAAGAATAGGTGGAAAAATTAAAACCACATTCCCTGCATGCAAAAAGTCCACATGTGAAAAATGTCTGAAACATAAAAATGGTCTAAAAACCGCATGTGTAAATGATGTGATTATTTACATGTAAATATTGTGTGAATTTTTGTCTAAGGGTAGGACCAGCTGAGTTTAATTTAATAATTTGTCTGTGATGATACTTCACATGTTCTGTACGCCATATGAGAGCTTATAATCCCTGCAGATTGTATTTGTTTTAAGCAGTCATATTCATGAGAGCTGCAGTTCAAAGCAGCTTTCACCTCTACTTCAAACAAGTATAGACTAAATGTTTCTCTCTTTCTTCTTCTTCAGAGTAGCAGGTTCAGCTCTGTTTGGACCTCTAGAGCAAGGTCATCCCACTGCTCTCTGCTCCACTTACAAGTGCCCCCCTTTTACATAGGGCCTTCAGATGCTGAGCGAGATCAGGACAAAGGATAGGGATGAAAAAAAGAAGAAAAAAAAGAATAGTTCAAAAGAGGTAAAGGATACATGAGAAGATAGCTGACGAGTGAAAGGGAAGGTGAAGGGAGGGCAGGAGAGTTTCGAAAGAAGAGCACTAGGATGGAGAAAGAGGAGTGGTTAGAGTGCACAACAGAAGACAGAGCTAAGTGTAACAAAAATAGGTAAGTGCCCTACCAGGATAGAGAAAGTGGACACCACACTGGTATCTGGCCATCCAATGCTTTTAGCCATCTTCTGACCTGAGGCTATAAAAGAAAGGAAAAAAGACCAGAAGGGAGATGCTCTGTGTCACGGCTCTTTAGATGAACCTGAAAGTGAACAGATTCTTTTGAGCAAACGAAGAGGAGCAATATATTGAATATATGATGTATAATACTCGTGAGTGCCATACACTGCATTGAGAAATACTAAAGTATACTGATTTAATTAAAATAAATATTAAGTAAGGTAAAAATTAAGTAAAAAATATTTAATTAGCTTTTTTCAGAGTGTGCTCCACACAACATAGATTTACAATAATAAATTTATAGTGAAAATGTATTTAAGGAAGAAGCAGTGACACCAGTCTGACATGGACTGGATATCACGGGGAAAAAAAGAATGAGGCCTATGAGCCAAGAATGAGGTAAAATTCTATAATAACATTATTTATTTTCAGGTTGAAGTTATTCAGGGACATTTTTCAGGTTTATTATAAAGTTGGAAACAGCTTTATTTACATATTCATTTTTATTATACTGTAATTACAATTCTTTTATTTTAAATGGTCTAATATGGTACAAATTATTCCTGTGATATTTATATTTTTATCCGTTTATGTAAATAAATAAGCTGTAGTTTTGTCATGTTGATGGCTATGTATTTTTGCTATAAGGTAGCCGAGTGTTTGAGTTTTTCAAATTTATTTAAAATTAATAGTTAATAGCTTAATGGTTAATGAATATGAAATGGATATTGTCCAGTAACCAAGGTTTCAATAATAGTATAGTTTTCTGAAAAGAAAAAGTGCTATTATGCTATTTCTAGAAACAAATAAAATTGGGTATATTTAACTCTTTTGTAGGTTCATCTGTTATATAGCTAATTGTGTTATTGTTCCTCTAATCTCTTAGATAACAAGGTTCTTCAAGGGTTCTTTAAGAGTTCATTGGATAATTAAGGGTTTGTAGCTTTCTGAAAGGGTTCTACATTTTTCTGTACCCTTTATGAGAACCCTTTATAGGGAAACACTTTGGTGTATGGCTCTTCAAGGACTCTTTAGTGGTTCCAGGAGAGAGCGTTCTTTTTTTTTTTTTTTTTAAAGTGTATTGTCTGATGCTTATGCACGTACATTATATTAGAATATTGTATTATAAATTATATATTATAAAAATCACATATCACCAGAACCATTCAAAACCATTTAATCATGTCATTATATTAACACTTTTAGGTCGTTTTTGATGATGATCAAATACACATTCTCACCGATGTATATAATAACATATAATCTTGCATCTGTTTTTTTAAATAAATAATTTAGATGCATTTGAAAGCATGACGTGGTCAGACTTAAAACCAATTCTGAAGAGTCCAGTGATTTTTTTTCACCTCTCCACATCTAGGTCATCAAGGTCTAAGTGACAGTTGAACTAAAATGTTCCTGATGTGTGTTGGCTAGAACTGCTGGTTGTGTGAGTGTTTTGTGAGTGTGGTGGAAAAAGCTCGATGCAGGCAGACATTCAGACAGCCTGTCTGCTGTGCACCGGCTGCACACGTTTTTTCCCCTCTGTAAAAATATCACACCTTATTTACAATTCAATGAGGTGCACTGGGTAAGAGTAACAAAGCCTCTCTCTCTCTCTTTCTCTCTCTCTCTCGCTCACTCTTTTTTCCTATTTTCCCTTGCTCTCCCCCTTTATTTCTCCATTTCTATCTATCTCTCCCCTTCTCTGTCTCTCACTTTCTCTCTTGCTCCTCTTTCTGGCTCTCTGTCCTCTCTCTCTCTTCCTCTTACCCTTCTTCTCCCCTCTTTCATTTTCTCTCGGATGTTTGGGCTTAAGCATTGCTTGGTGCACCAAGAACAAATAATCAGGAAAAGAGCACACATCACCTTTCTTTACCCAAGTCTGAATATTTTGTATTTTGCTTTTTTTGTTTTCTGTTGATGCATATTCTTTTAATTTGAATGAATTGAATGAAAAACAGGTCAGAAACAGATGTTTCGAGCATCCAAGGGCTTACTAGTAATTATATCATGCCAAACTGCTGTGAGCTGATGGAGTTCTTATTGTATTATGAGCAGTAAAAATAAGCCTTAAGGACATTTTGTCCAAAACACTTTAAGTTGTTGACTGAGAATAAAAGGGTGAAAAATCTCTTTGTGGAAGCCTCTCTGTATATGAATAGGAAAGTGTTTCCTCTAATGATCATTTTTAACAATGCCAGCATGTTTTATTAACATTAGACCCTGTTGTTGACTTTTCTTCTTGGTTCCTATAAAAAATCAGGGAAAATTGATTTGTGTAGTGCTGTGATAGAACTCAGACAATGTTCAGTGGTATTATAATGCATTGAAAACCAAGATATTTAATCGCTTGTGTTAAAGAATATATCTTCACTTCATCACTTTCACGGGTGATTTTTTTTACGTTTAGGGTTCTCATACACTCTCTCTTCTTGTAGATTATATAGTGATAATTATTATGGTCATAGACTTAGAAGAAAATCCTGATGTCCATCCTACCTGCCCATACCCCACTCTCCCCTCAGCAGGAGTGTTTCAGCCTAAGCAGCTGTCCAGATGTGGCTCTTACATATTCATGGGTTTGGCTGTTGCTGTCAGGGTTGTCATGGTGACGTTTCCAGTGCAGTTAGATGCCAGTGAGAGTTTCTCTCTCATCCATCACCAGTGCCAAAGGTCAGCGTTAACCTCATTCACACTCTGCATTTTAATAACCCACTGCCTTTCACAGGTTTTCGTCAATGGCTAATACTAAATACTTCAACATACAACGCAGATTCTTCAGAAATCAACTTCTAACTCTTCTTACTGTTTTTGATGTTAAGACGTTCAACATTTATTTTAGGTACTCTGCTCACAATAATTTATTAATTTTTGCTGTATGAAAGGCAGTTATTACACTTTTATTTACATATTCAGAGGAATAATTCATGGCCTTGTACTTGATTGAAGAAACATAGCTGAGTCTGGGTGCTGAGGAGGCAGAAGTGAATCAGCATTGAAATAAAGAATGTGTCTATAAGGAAGTTGTCTGCTCTCACCATCCAGAATTGACTAAAAGCCTTTAGTGTGTTTATTTGCAGTCCAGGCTTGAACAGAGTCTTGTTTTACTTAGTGGGAAAACAGTGCAAATGCCATGTGACTTCTTTATGAAATATTTATGAAATTAAATTTGTCGCACTAGGATTTGAATTAGAATTTTCATAAATCTGAAGTTTTATGCTTCATTTTGTAATGGTTTTAAAATGAAATCAATTGAATTTATATTTCACAATTTGAAATTTGTATGTAATGTTTTAAAATGTTTTAAAATTCAATTTGGAATTTTAATTTTACATTAGTAAAAATCATTATTTTCTTTGTTAATTCAGCTAAGCAACAGTCAGGAAATGACTGGGTGTGGATCCTTGATGGATATGAATTTGATTTACTGATTTTGATTTTTTTTTTTTTTAATTAATGTTTTTCAACTAAATTTGAATACATTTTTTGCGTTGAAATTTTGTTTGATTTATTACTTGAAAACTTTAAATTCTGAAATACAGTTTCAAAATGAAGCATCACGATTTACAAAATGTAAATTCATCCTAAATAATATCGAGTGGAGTGAATTTCCATGCAGCATTGCTAAAGCAGACACTTTAAAGCAGCCCTTATATTAGTGGCATGTGGTAGAATATTGTACAATTTTTTATTTACTTATTCTGTGGAATAAAAACATTATTATTATTATTATTATTATTATTATTATTATTTGCAAAACCACAGAGAAACTGCTACATTATATACAGCATACTGAGCAAAGAGAAACACTTTCAGAAACACTTTCAGCCAATAGCATGGTCATGACACTAAATGACTTGACACTCAAGAAAGAGAGTATGATTTGAGGCATCACTGTAACGGAAGAGAGGAGGATGAAGGAGCTGTACTAGATCGGGCTAGATCAGGTCTTGAAGTGGCGAGTTAACCGTAGAGATTGAAATTGGCAAGCAAAATTACAAAAAATTATACAGAATAATAAAGAGATTAGTAACTGAAAGAAAATACAGATGATATGTGATGGTTGCTTAGAGAGTAAAATAACTCTTGTAGTTAAATATACGTATATTTATATAAAACTCTTGAGCAACAACGTGTCTATAATGAAAAAAACAGACATTGCAGAAATGAAATAAAAAATTGTACATGCATGTTTCAGACTCTGAAGTGTTATGCAAAACCCAGTCACACCCCAATACACACTCAGGCTCATTTTCCCACTACACTGCTTCCTCTCTGTGGAGTCAGGCTGCTCGGGGGGGCAGAGGGGAGAAACGGGGGGCAGGAGAGGGGTGAGGGGGCAACAGTATCCAGAAGAAAATGTGCACAAAGCTGTGGTAATGAATATTCATCTGTGACGGCGGCTGGGGCCGTGGCGTGTTCTTCTGGCTGAGAGGAGCGAGTGGGCCGGGGGTGGGGGAACATAAAAGCCCGTGGCCGATCCCATTACCCAATGCTGTGCAGGCTTAATGTGATTCAACCAGTAGTGTTTGTTCTGCCGAGACGCTCAGTTCTCCCAGATTTGATCCAGAGCTTTATACGGCAACCATGCCACATTCTCAAAGGCTAAAGTACACGTGAGCTGATCCCACACGTCTCAAACACAAACAGCTGATGTTAGGAATCCTTATTTGTGTAGTTGTAACATATTTTTTATGACAGAAAGAAGCTGAAAGGCTTATTATGTCTGTGGAAATTTGTTGTATGATGAGAATATATGTCTAAAGTACTGTTTTCAAGCATGTGGTAAAATGCCGTGTATCATACCCATCATAATGTTACTAGAACATACAAAAATGAATGATGTGCATCAGAGCTCTTTTCTCCTTTTAAGATTAATTGACTTGAACTTAATTTATAAATTAATGCACAGTCATCTTTCCAATCTCCTTCTGTCTCACCCAAGTGAGTACATGTGCTCTTGGATGGCTGTTAGAGCAGGCTTTGGCATATTTACTCAGAATCTCTGGGCTTCATCACCCATTACTGCATTTGTCTCTTTATTTTTGGTGTATAGACATATATCTCCTAACATTATTTCCCTATTTCTATAGCATCTATATTATTTCTATATTTCTGAGTGCACATTGTAAGAGCCTCACAGCCTTTTGTTCTGATAAACACAGACACAGTGTATGTTTGCACACAGATTGTATTTAATATTATTCGTCTATAGTAGTTTTATGATTGCGTGAGAAACACAAGCCTTGTATGTGCCATAGTACACACAGCTTCAATACTGTTGCGCAGATATGTGTTTTTTTTGACAGTCCTCGACTGAACATTGTAAGAGGCTTTGGCTTGTTTGAGTTACATTGATTTCTGAGTGCACTCAAATGACCTTTATTACTGCTCTCTCTGTATGACATGTAGCTCAGGACTGGTAATCCACAGTGAGAGGTGATATAGTGTCAGCCTGTAGATCCAGAAGAGGGCATGGTATTAAAACGTAACTCTGTTGAACAGGACTACAGTTAAAGCCACACATATGGATATAAAAAGACAGGCAAAAAATTGGAACAGGGAAATTAAAGCGCCTTTGTGAGGTGTGCTGCTGCAAGCATTTAGGCAAACACAATTTTAAGCTTATCGTGGCAAGCACTCTTTCCCAATCATCCCTAACAGCACCTCGCCTCTCGCTCACTCCAATCCGGATCATTTTCAAATGCAAATAGCAGCACTTCACAGTAATCTCACCCAACACAGAGGCAAATCTATTTGCATTCGTAAGTTGGACGCTACTGCAATAAGTCTTAAACACACTATCAGCATAAAGTAGGTGAAAAAAATGCACTTTGTTAAATTTGGCAAAAGCCTTGATGAATAATTAATTTACCATTATTGAAGATATGTCATTTTTTTACTGACCAGTTTCACCAAAATATATATAATGTAAATATATCCTGTTTTTTTTCTAGCCCATGACCAATTTCTACCTGTCTCCCCTTATAGAAATGTCACACAGACTTCATAGTTTTCAGACACATCATATGTTATGTTTCACACATTTTTGCATGTAGTTGGATGTAGTTGCAAGTAGGGCACGTGTTTTTGTTTTCACATGTGATTTTTACGATTCATTTATTTTCAAGTTTTAATTTTTCACAATTCATTTATTTTCACATCTAATCACATATTGTTCATATGTCAAGCTTGACCACTTCAGGGCATAAAATAGTGAAATGCACCTTCACATGTGATCACATATTACTCACATAAGTAAAAAATGTAAGGGTCATGCTAACCTGGAAACATGAAAGCTAACACTTGCTTCCAAAAACAACACCACATTTTGAACTGCTACTCATATAATGTCAAAGGGCAACACTTGGAGGAGAGTGAAAACTACACAGAGCTCACAGATGCCCATGTCATCCTTCCCACCAAAGGGGGAGATCCAGTTATACATCCATGGACACTTAGTGGCATCATTATGATCCACAATTACAATGAAACCTAAGAATGCTGTACCACTTAGGTGCTCTTTCTTTACTTTTAACTGATGATACTGAGGTTGACAATGTATTATGGTCAATAAACAAAGTTTTCAGGCTGTACACTGAAGCAAACACCAACTGTATCCTTCTGTGTAAGAGCATTTTGATTTACTTTTATTATTTACACTGACACCAATTTCAATTTTTGCTACTTTCATATTGATTATATCCTGTCAATTTTTCCCTTTTGACTTTCCCCTCACTGATGATTTTTCTAATCTCTGAAAGACAAAGCACAAACCTTACTACAGTATGCTAATTGTAAAGTGCTTACTCGTGAGAAGAAGATGCAAAATAAGGAGTAATATTTTTCTAAAGGATTTTACCAATACAGAAGTTAGATCAGAAATACAAGCAGCACTGCTGTTGTTGTAGTTGTACCCTATAACTGTATCTAACTGCTAAAGGCCAAGGCTCATAACACATGAGTGAACATTTACTCTGGCTGATGATAAAGCCAGATGGATTATGATACAGAGCCAACCATCTTTAGGGAGAACGCCAGTGGTTTCACACTTGGGGAGAGAAAGAGAGCGTGTAAGTGTGACAGGATAAATTCATCAGCCCACTAATGTGTGCTTGTGCATGTGCGTGTTCCAGGATGCTGGAACATCATCAAGCACATTCTTAAAAGTATATTGCGTTATGACTTCATGTTTTTTGAGAGGAAATTATCATCAGTCAAACTCAATATCCAGTGTGAGAACACATTTAGAAGGTGAAAGTCACCTTTTAATTGTCATAAAAGTATCAGTAGACCAAATAAGAGCTGAAAAATGAGAGAAATAAGTAGTAAAATGTCTTGTTGCTTTGCTCATGTAGGAGTTAGCACCTCATTAGCAAGTACAAGTCTTGTGGGGGCGAAAGTGATGGAGATGGAAGAGATGGAGAATGAAAAGAAAGGAGGTGGAGTGAAGGGATTCAGGAATTATAGCCTCTTGTGGGAGAAGAGATGCTGTTCGTTGTAATTGATTGGTTTATTCATAGCCTACTTTATGATGTATTTGTAACTTTACAGTTTCTCCTATTGTTAAAAAATGGATGAAATATGGATGCGACACATTATATTATAATGCTAATGTATGGTCAGATCCAAAAAGCTAGTTACTTAAGATATAATCATTGGGTATATGAGCAAATGTTAATGTGTGCCTAGAGTGCTGACAGCACTGCTGTCACATCTAAAATGGAAAGGCTTTGAAGCAATGGGTTGTTATGCCCTATACCCTGGATCTGGAATATTAATGTCCATCCAAGATTTGAAGCAGAAAGGCTGAGCTGTGCTTAGAGCTGCGTATGTTATCAATGTTCTGAGAAGGTCGTCATTTGAAAAAGAGCCCTCTGCATTAGCATTCATAATTGCCTACATGACGAACTTGACATGGTTCGTTTACCAGAGAGTGTAGAAACAAGCTGGCAGGAGTATGTTCTTTAATTAAGAATATGACTAAAGAACACGTCCCCCATGACCGCTAATGGAAATGTTTGTTAATTCAGTTATCTGGGCATGAAATTCCTTTGGCTGTGACTGGCAGCATAAGGTCATTTGTCATATAAAATGGCACAAATCTTCCAGTCCATCCATGGAGATTTACAAAGGCTGCGTTTGATTGTTGCCTTAACACACTTGCATAGTCATGATACAAAGCGGATTAAAAAAAAAAAATTATTTAGAATATGTAATCTTTTTATTTGTATTCGTGCTATAATAATAAAAAAAACCTGCCATGCTCTAATTTATTACAGTCAGGTGTTAAGAAGCAAAACATCAAAAGGTAAATTTCCTCTCTCAAACAGTTTCAAGACTCTAAAACAATTGAAGAAAGAAATGCAGTTGTTCAAGGTTGTGGTTTTTTAATCAAAGCATGATCAAATACATAGGTGTATCTGACTGTGAATATATTAATACCCTTACAAAGGCGCTGCCACAGGCTATGTGTAGTGCAGGAAGCACTGAGGGATTCATCAATGTCCTCAGGTTTCCATATACATTTCTGCTGAGTCCACAGTGTGAAGGGGAGTGCAGAAGTTCACGCTGAAGTTATAGATCTCATCTTGGATTATACCGAGACTGGACAAAGGCAATGAAAGAAGTAATCCTGAATATTCATGTATTTTCTTTACATGCAAATTATGATTTGTCCATTCTAATTTTTTTTTGTTAAGTTCCAGTTATGATGTTTTTGATCTCAGATTCAACATATTCTGTGTATAAAGTGACATGTGTCAGGTCACTATAATTTTATCCTTGCAGATAACACAGCTTTCTGTTGTAATTATATAAAGTGGGGTCCAAAAGTCTGGGACCACTAGTGAAAATGCTTTTTTTTTTTGCATTGTTTGTGCAAAACCTCATGATCCATTTTAGATCAAATCCATCAGTGTCGTCTGAACACATACTTCAATAGAAGAGATTACGCATGAGGAAAATCTGACCTTTTGTACAAAGCATAATATGGTCAATATCACAAATTTGCTTACGTTTAAATAGCGATATAGAAATAGTGCAGAATCTTGAATATTAAATATTCAAGATATTGAACATTTACTTTCTTTGTTTTAAATATTTCCAAATATATCTGTCTGTAGTTATGTCTGTGGTCAACTCAAATTGTCGCGCATTGTTTCTTGACTATGCACAAAGATATTCACAGGAATCTAGACATAACTGTCTTAATGGTTAAGTGTAATAGTGCAGTATCAGTATAAAAAATGGTTTCCAGAAATAGACAAAAAAAAAAAAAAAAGGAAGACATGGTTAACAGCTGGTGAAGTCACAACTCTTAAACATTAGAGGCCATGTAGTTGGAAACCTATATTGATCTGTTAGCAATCAACCCAATGTTAATTAGTCATCTCCTGTCTTTGATTAGTAAGGCTTTGGATTTTTTTTGGCAGTATTGATTGGGCTCAAAGGCTGATATTCCCAGGGAGAGAAGCAGATCACAAGCCTCAAATCAAAGTAATTGTTTTTCTCCTGCTAATTATTTCTCCCTTGCGAAATAAGGGAGTATTATACTACTATACACAGTTTATGCCTGAAATTATGAGAAATATTACCTTTTCATAGCACGCATCATACTTTTCAATGCCTAAGTGTAACTGTAACTTTTTACTAAGTTATAGGAAACAGTCGTGATAGCTTGATAGTGAAAGGGAGAACATGATTTGAATAACTTGTCTGGGTTGGAAACAGACAGGTGGAGTAAGAGTCTGAATGCTGTCTGATGCAGTAGTGCATGGCAGGATGTGAATGACTTCTATCGGAGAAAAATAGCACCTGCTGTCCCTCCTTTGACTTTTCATAACCTTCATAACCCTGCTACAGCTTGTGATTATCTCTCTCATCACTCTCTGCTGGGTCAGCAGCATTCAAGTGCTGACCACACTATTCCTGACCAACTCTGTGCCCACTTCGGATTGTATGATCATTTGGAGTTATATAATGATAAAAAATGATTAAAATGGAATAAAAAAGGCAGTTTCCAGTATTGGCTAGTATTTGGCCAAAATGTTTGACAGACTCTTTAGCAAAAATGTTTATGTATGTAGTATGGAAAAAACAGGATAATCGATGCATAGTATGCTTAAAAGATTTCTCACCCAATGTGTAATATGTGTTCAGAAAAGATTAGATGTGTAGCTACAGGTGGGCGTAGAAGTATATAGAGTATGTTCATAGTAGTGCATATAATAGTTATGTAAGGAATAAATTATGATGGGATGTGTTGGGATATCGCCCCAAAATGGATTATTTTCCTATATTCTATATCCTATAAATGCTAAATAAATGTCTCCTTACAGAAATCTTCATTATATCAATGAGTATACATTTTTGTTTGTTAAATAACAACATGTTTTAAACCCATTTTTATTATTAGTACAGTACAGTACAGTACTCTGTCCAAGTCCCTGTGAATAAGCTTTCACTATAGAAATGACAACGTATTAAAAAAGTATGTTAATCTTTTGAACTATCATTTGAATTACAACAATTATCATTGTCTTGCTGATATTTCACTCAGAAATATTTATTATAATTTGATAATGCAATTTGATATGCCACCTTTTTAAAAAAAATCAAGAATCACATTTTGTAGACCTTTAATGTCATAGATTTGACAATTTGTGCAGTGTATTAATTGTATTTTTCAGAAAACCATTTTGATTTTTTGCTGATTCATACACAACAGCTGATGTAAAAATAACCAGTATTTCACTTTTCAATGTATTACAGACATCATTATTTTTGGGAAAATAAGAGGGACCAAAGAGCCTCTCAATACAATCTCTTTGTTTCCGTTGCCATTTCCTATTATTGAGCCCTGGTTTCTTTTGCACTCTTGTCCAGTGCTAGTGCTGCAATTGCTTTTTGAATGAAATAGAACAAGTTTTCGTCCACCTTTAATTGAAACGTGAACTACAACAGTGGTTCACTGCAACAGCTATGCTTTCTCTCGCTGATGATAAAGGCTGCAGCTATTTGTCTGCCTATCAGTTTGGTCATGTGTGTAATTGCCTTTTACTATTCTCTGGCCACAAAATGTATGAGAGTGATGCATGAGAGAAAAGCAGCACCAATTCAATGTAATTCAATGCTGATCAAATCTGCCTAAGTAATGGCCATTTAAAAAAATACATATATGCTTAAATGTTTAAAATTGTTAGATTCCACAGTTATATTACTGAGGCAGATGTTTTTTGGAAAAGAACATTTAAAGTACAAATTATGAAGAAAAGATAATGGATAACTGTAAGATAAACTAAAGGAAATAAAGGCAGACCACTTATAGGTAGTGCCATATGCCGGGCTGGTCTTGTTCCGCTTAACTGTGGACCTGAACTTCACACTCAGGAGAATTCCCTGTCACCATGACCATGCTCTAATACCATCCCTCTGACCTCTGATCTGTGATCTTCTTGGACCCTCCTGTCAGCCTCTTCTTGGATTAATCTTACATATGACCCCTGAAATTTCACCTTGAACATAGACTAATACTGAAGCTTGACCTCTGTCATGACCTTTGATCCTTCCTGGTGTTTTGCAGTGGAATTAGATGTGTATGGGAGGAAAATCAGCAGGACACTACGCCCACTGGTGAACCACAATCCAAATCAGGACTGACAATGTTACCCATTTCCAGCCTCTGGCTCTCTGTTTGCCCATTGGGCGGTTATCAGTGTGGGTTAAAATGAGTCAATAATGTTTCACAAGGCCAAGATATCCCCCAGAGTGCTGTCCGTTTTCTGAAGTGTGTGTGTGTGTGTGAGAGAGAGAGACAGAGAGCAAGACAAATGGGCAAGCAGAACAAAATGGAGGGATAGGCATGATAGGCATTGGAGAGAGATTTTTCTGAAAGCACTACTGGTAGCTTACTGCTTTATCATATTGATCTTGTTGCCAGACACACACACACACACATACACACATACAGAGAGAGAGAGAGGAGGGCAAATGCTCAGACCACACACATCTCCACAGCATAAGCAGTGTATGTTCTAAAGGTGTTTTGCGTTTAAGTAAGAAAACACAACAGAGCATGCTCTTATAGGAAAACAATCAACAACAGGGTGGTGTAATGCTGTTACCACCCCGAAGTTGATTATTTTTCTTTCTGAACTGTTTTATTCCTCTTATAGGCCTACCACAGCAATTTGCCAACAATCACATTTTTCCATTAATTAAAGAATGGCATTTCATACTTTTCTGTCAGCTGATACTTATATTTAATATTGTGGAACATCCACAAAACAACTTGTCAGGTTACTGAGAAACTGGTAAGACATTTCCATGCTGGGAAACCTACAATTACAAAGCATTGACACTGGAGACTTCTTCCATAAATGGTAAATACAGAAGTCTTAATCATATGAACAATCATACACTTTTCTTTGTTAATTAACATGTTTTTTAATCCATATATTATTAGCCTGTGAATTAGCTCTTACTATAGAAATGATAAGGTATTCCAAGGAGCATGTTAATTTAAACCAGTGATTTGCCTTGCAAACCTTGCCTTGTGATTTGCTTTGAATCGTGGTGTTATAGAAAATTAATCCACACTTTCCGACCAAGATGAATTCAACAGCACTGTGGTATACATTGATTTGTTGTAACAGAGAACTGCCAAATAGATGTTTGATTGTAGATTTTTAAAGCTTTTTTTAAAGCCCATTCCTCTATTAATAACAATACACTAAAATACACTAAGCAGTTTGTTGACTTCCTATTACAATTGTTTTAAAACCAAGCGTTATATGAAAACAGAATTTAAAGCACATTTAGTGATGATTGTCACATAGCAGATGTGATGAATGTGGAGTGGTTGGCTCAGGAGCAGAGGCGAGAGCATTAGTGAGAGGAGCAGGGAGCAGGGGAGAAGCAGCAGTGAAATATTTATAAAGGTTTGACTTGCTTGTTTCCCTCAGGAACAGCACATGCATGCTGGAGATAGCTGCAAGCCATACAGAGCAGCAGGTCAGGTTCTGAGCTTTGCACATCATAGAGAAGCACAACATGTCAATGAGTCAGCGAGGGAGGAGGAGGGTACAGGGAAAGTGCACTTGGAGGCATATTTGGGCTTTGGAGATTTATCGATTTTTTTATTTTTTTTTTTACATTTTTCTTTCTTCTTATTGTTGTTTTGACAGATACCTTTCCTGTTTGTTTTCTTCTGTTCAGATCAGAAAGTGTCTGTGTGATATTGAATCTGACAGATACCTGTATTCGTATCAAACTAAATTTAGTCCTGTGGTTTTGACATCTTTTGTGTGAGATTGAAACAGTTGTAGATTTTATTTTCTTGCAGTAGCAACAGGTTTTGCATTTTGTTTGATTGGATCTAAACAGATAGCAAGGAGGTACAAATGCCCAGAAGTAAGTATAGGGCTGTAAATGATTGCAGTGAAGACAGTGAAGAATCTGTGTTATTTTAAGAGACAATTGTGAAAGGCACTGCCTGATTATCATCGCATATACAGAGTGCTTATATGGAGTGCTCATTAGGTTTGTATCTTTTACTGATAAGCTGTCATCAACATTTTGGAACCCAATCTGAAATGTATATCAGTTTAATTGAAGACAGTCTTAAAGCAGAGAACTAAGGAGATTTAAAATCCCTTACACAAGCACCTTTTTATCCTACTATTTTGTCTATCAGTGAACATCACCCCCCAGTCAAGTCCAGACTTGATCAATAGGTCATCAGACAGAGAGGTCAAGGTCATTGGTCAACACTAGTCTGATCAGGAGAGTTTGGTCAGAGATGGGGATTAGGCTGTGTTTGGGGGAGGTTGGTGCGGGAGAAAAATGGGGATCACTGATTCAGGAGCCCGCAGGAATGTGGGGCCCCATCCTCCCATCCATAAGCTTTCTCTTAAACAGATCATTTATTCTGTCTCATATGGCAAAGAAGGAAGATTATTGATCAGGACACTGTTTCACTCCAACCTCTGAGAAGCCGCCACCTGAGCCTGGAGAAGGAAAGCTGGTGAAAGAAAAGGGTCAGACAAAATAGGAGCTCTTAGAGGATTTCACGTTTTATGAATTCTTTTTTATTGGGGATTTTATAGCAAACAGTGTCAAGAGCTAGTAGGTTCATATGAGATATGGGTGATTTGGTGGGATAAGGTTTAATCCTCACATTACAGCTGCAGTTGTGCAGTCAGAATGGCGGCTTTTGAGGCAAGATGGGAAAGTCTGACTGAGTTTGCCCAGGTACCTTTTGAGAGGTGTTCTTCAGCTTCATCAAAGCCTCCACTGGAGCAGCATGCAGCCCTTTTCCATTCTTCTTGTTTTAGAAGCTGTTGTGATCACATTTATTAATCTCATGGCAATAGAACAAAGGCCCGTGTGTTCAAACAGCAATTACTCCCTCGTCTTTGGAGATACTGTCCAGGCATAATTGGATTTAAATGAACTCAAATCTTCCTTTGTTATGGCACATAACACGCAATGCTTTTTAATTAAGATTGCTGGGCTTGAGTAATGATACAGGCCCACGTCGAGAGGTGCAGCCTCTTTCATGTTCCATTCTTCAAACGGCGCTGTGAGACGGGGAGCCGATGTGGAGCGAGGGACAGCCCGCTGTCTGCCTCAGCGGGGAAGGGTGTGGTTTAATTAAGATCCCACCTTATCTGCTCCATCTGTGCTTCCGCTAGGAAGATGAGATGTTGGGTGTTTGAGCTTCTGTCATCAACACTGCTGATGTTCACACACCGCTGTTTCTCGCCTGTACTCGTCTCTCGCTTCACCTGGAGCGGTTGATGTAAACACAGGAGACTGTGATAGCGATACCGAGATTGGTTTGGACTTAATTTAACGATACTGCGAGATGTGTCAAGCTAGGTGTTAGTGCAGTACTTACAGGAATGCGCAACATAGCACAGGTTAACAAAAAGTAGATGAGAGAGTTTTCCCTGCACTATTTGGAATTAGCTACATGAAGCTGAAATAAAGTGTCTTTAGCTTATTTGTGGCTGTAAATAATAGGACCTGTAACTCCCCTTAGTGACACTGCTGTGATATAGTGTAGGATTGTGTGCAAAAAAAAAGCAAACTACGGGATCCAGGAACACAAGTCTCAACCTCAAACAATATACTGAAACTCTGAATCATAAAACCTTGGTACTTAAGAGATCCCTGATTTGAACTTTACTTTCTAATCTTTCAGTTTATACACATCATTGAATACATCGCACCTCTACCACAGTGCTGTGGAATTCTCAATTCTGATAAGTCAGATGGTGTTGATTAATTTCCTATAAAAGCAGCTCTGACAGTAGTACTGGCTGCACGGTTTGCATCAATAAGCACATTCTAATACATGATCATTTTTAAGTAACAACTTCTTTACAGTGATTTTTATGGCAGACTCCAGATAAACAGCCTTGTTTAATTGTTAGTAAGGTGAAGTTTCTGTGATGAACTCAAGTCAAAAGTACGGCAGTTCCTTTAAGTTTTAAGAGAAAGCCTTCAGGACATAGAGATTTCCTCTTTCTCAGTAACTTCAGGAATGAGAAAAAAGAAGCTGCTGAGGTAATGACAGTTTCATGGAAACTGAGGAAGTTTGTTTCATGGATGTTCCTCAAGAACTAACTAAAAACAAATAAAAAGTTCGACATATAATTCTTTAATAAATAAAAGATTTGTTAGCTTTGGCAACTTGATGTGCTATAGAAGGAATAAAACACTTTGGGATGTGCTGTTATTGGAAAATAATCAAGTTTGGGGAGGTAACAGTCATTCTGCATCGTGTTGGGCTGCATCACACCATTACTGATTATTTTACAGTACGCTCTGCAATATTTTATTCCTTACATATTCTATGTAAGATAATTAAATGCGTTCCTGCTTAAACAGTTGATTGCAACATGATTGTATAATGCAGCAGTAAAGAGTAAAATTAAGGAGTTACCTAATGGGAAATAAATATGAGGAATTAGAAACACAATAATGATTTATTCAATTACCCAACATTACTTAACTGAATTTCCTATATGGATATTTAATTATAGAATGTGGTCTGTTTTTTTCTTGATAAATTGAAAGACCATTTGTGTTAGGACCAGCCAATTTACTCTTTTTAGTATTTACCTCATATAGGAAATCATATAGGTCATAGACCAGTAAAGTGCAAATCCCATCCCCCCTCTTAAAGCCCCCCCACAGACCCCCTCACTCAACTATCTCTCTATCAGGCCAATTTTTTTTATCATTGTGTTTTTGCTAGATCAGTAATTCACTTTCTTTAGCACACTGTCATAGAAAAGTCATAGATAACAGGGAGTAGTTTGAGACTAGGCAGCAGAATGGTATGGAACGTTTACCGTGTTCTGCTGACAGTTATGCACTAAGGGAAAAGCCTGGTCTGTAAATGGGTAATGGCACAATGATGACCTAGAGCTTTTGATGAAGTGTCTGAGTTACAGCTGGGTGCATTTCATGCCTGGAGTTTTAAATCAGGAGCAGAATGTATGATTGATAGGTTATTGTTTCCTCCATCTTTTACACCATGTAGTCTGTCCACACGCTTCACAGTATGAGGTGTCATCAATCAGATGGTGGAATAACACACTCCTCATTTATGCACTATATAAAAGCCTATGACTCTGATCTACTGGGCAGCGATATTACTCTCCTCTTCTCTCTCTCTCCTGTTGATATGTACTAACTAGAAGATCATTGCAGGAATTGTTGTGGGAATCAGACATTAATGTTTGAAAGATTTTTTTTCTGTTCCAAAGATCTAGTTCAAGATTGTTTACAAGTGGTAAGAATTAAATTCTCATTTAGTTAAGATATATGATACAAAACAGTCAAGAGTATGATATAAAACTGTATGCTTTCCAAACTAATCTATTGTTAATGATGCACTAATCAATCTCCCTGTGTCTTTTCTTGCTCACTCTCTCTCTCTCTCTTTCTCTGTCTCTCTTGCTCTTGCACTCTTACACACACACACACACACACACACACACGCCCTATAATTTGATTTAAACTGCATCAGCTGTCAGAGTATTTTCTGTTCTCCTTTCGTAAATTGAGCCTTGGACGCTGACTGAGGATAGAGAAACCTACAGGATCTACCCATCATACTTCCTACCTAACGCATAAAGCCTACCATCACTAGTTACCTAATCAGCTTTATTGATAAGAATCTCAAAGCTGACCACGCTTAATCTATTGGGTGATTGATTATAAGACCTAAGCATTGGGTTTCTAGTTATGGGTATCTTGTAGAAGTGTATTATACTGTATATATATCACACATTATATAGAACTGGCTATAATATTACAATTACACTGTATTTACTGACATTCATGCATGTATGTTAAATACCATGTGGGTAAATAAACTGATGTAAAACTAAAATAATGTTTCTTAACCTTTAATTTTATATATTAACTCGAGCTTGGTGTGACCAACAGGACATGTTAAAACCACAATGTGAAGTCTCTGTGGTTGTTCATTAAAAGGGAAATTATCTCCAACTGGAGTCTTAATTATCCAAGCATATGAAGATAACTAATGACTACGGGAGCAAGAACACCTCCACTGTTTACTTGAGTACACATACACACTCATCTGTGCAAGTGTACATACACACACACACACACACACACACACACATGCATGCATGCCAACACAGCTTAGTTAACTTCATCCTGCCTTTTTCTGTTCAATTTTTTCTCTTGTAGATAGTTAATTCTTACCCACCATAACTCTTGTCCTCTGTCAGTCTTTTCTTTACATATCTCTCTTTCCTTCCTTTTTATTTCCCTTTCTCCTTCTCTAGGGATCAGTAGTTACAAAAGCGGCACGGTATTGCCTCTCTCTCTCTCTCTCTCTCTCTCTCTCTCTCTCCCTTTCTCTTCTTCTTGTTCTTCTTGTTCTTCTTCTCTGTGCTTTTGGAGAGGAAGAAGTTGCTTTACTGAACAGTTGCAGCTGGTTTGTTCAGGAATTAATCATGATGATTAATTGGGCTTCAAGTTAAATATCCACAGAGCGACGTCAAGCTGACAGGCGTCACGCTCAAATTGACGCTGTTTTAGAAAGCAGCAGATTGATTTACACAGAGGCCTAATGAATAGCTCTGTGAACCAGGGGAGACATAAACAGGAGTGTGTGTTTTTGAATTTGACCCTGAACAGTCAGAACAGTCTGTCTATTGCTCTCTCTCACCCTTCTTTCTATCTATGTCAGTGCCATGCTTCTTCAGTGTGGTTCCTTCTTTACAATTTGTTTTCTCCTGTATAGACTTTTATTTTTGTGTGAGTGAATATTAATAGTGGTTGCAGCCATTCCCTCCACAGAAAGGGTGTACTGTCTAGAATGGCTAAACAGGGTAAAAATGCTGCTTTCTTAAGGTGTTTGCTCTGTTAATGATACAATGCAGAGATCATTAAATATTCATGCGGTAGGCTAATGTAGAATTTACACTGAGGTAAGCTTGAGTTATAACCGTTTTGCCCACATTCCCAAAAGGCATTGTTATGTGATTGATTAATATTCCCATTCATTAAAGATGAATTGCATGCTTAGATTATATTCTATACTCACAGTTTTATCTTAACAGTTTTACCTATGCATACACAAATGGTTTGTTTTAAATTAGTTCTGAATTGTATTTTTTTTTTCATTTATTGCTTTTGTTTATTTTTTCTTTTGCATGTACAGCTAGTGTTGCCACTTCACAGCTCCAGGGTTTTAAGCTCATGCTGGTGCATGTTCTCCCTCTATTTGCATGGGTTTCCTCCAGATTCTCCAGTTTCCTCCCAGCGTTGCCAGGATAGACTCTGCGGGCAGAAAATGGTACAGCTTTTAAAAAATGGTTTGTCAGGGTATCACAGTGACACAGTGTGTAGTGTTGCTAATCCACTTCCTCAAAACATGTGGGAGAGTGGGTTGCCTATGCTAAATTGCTCCAACATGCATATGGTTTGTTTTAGATTTGTTCAGATTTATGTTGTATTTGTTTATTTAATTTTTTTATCACCTATAATTGTATGTACAGATTGTTTTATTTTATCTTTTGTTCGTCCTTTTGTGCATCATGCTTTGTAGATGATAAATTCCTGTTATAAAAGCCTAACCACATAACCACAAACATAAAAAATATTACCTGACAGTTTGTAGTGTACTAGAATTTGGTGTGTGTGTGTGTGTGTGTGGGTGGGTGTGTGTCACTCTTGCTCATTGTGTGGACACATGGGTACGTAGGGGAGGAGCTCCAGCCCTGGCATTTGTAATCCATCTATTGTGCTGGGGCTCTCTAGCTCTGGATCAATGCACCACACTCACGCTGGCCCACAGGTCTGTAACTGAGCCTCTATTCAGCCATCAACTCCCCCATCACACTCACAGCACAGCAGCACGAGAGCTACAAAAGAGATGGCCAGTCCTTTTCTATATTCTCGCCATTTGTGTGTCTACACTTTTGTTCCAGCATACATATCATATAACCACATTTTATATATTCATCAAAATGATCTGTCTGCCTTAGTTACTGCAGTGATTAGAAACTGTAGAAAGAATCCAAGTATGTTTCATATTGTGTGTTAGTGTCCTGAACACCATCCAGCTTAAATCAAACTTTTCCTGAACCTCACCAGACTATCACTCTGCCTCTTAATTCACAGTATATTGTATGTTGTGTGAGAGAGACGATAAAAGGAAAACACCCCTAATCCGTGTGAAAAGGCTGTGGGGAGTGAGAGCAAGAGGGACTTGAGCAGCCAGTAGGGGGAGGTAAGACAAAGGGAAACCCTCAGCAGGAATCCTCTCCCTAGAGCCTTATCTGCATTCACTTCCCTCTGTCTTACACGCACAGAACATCTGGCACTCTTCAGTAATCCTCTGAATTCAAGTGCACACATGTGGAGTGCATGGTTGTGTGTGGATTTTTCTTGAAGGTTTTTGTTTGCTCTGTCTGTCCTTTTTTGTGCCTATGCACTAGTTTTGCTGTGTTTTTGTGGTTTATAACTCAGTCCCCTTAGTACCTTGGCAGGTTGGGATGGAACATCCTTCATTCATTCATTCATTCATTCATTCATTCATTCATCTTCAGTAAGCTCTTTACCCTGGTCAGGGTTGCAGTTGATCACAGGTTGGGAAAACACACTGGATGGGACAACAGTCCATCACAATACCATGCACACAAACATTATCACACTTTTTCACAACTAGAGGCAATTTAGAGTAGCGAAGCCACAACAAGTGTAATATAGACTGTATCCTTGTAATTATATATATATATATATATATATATATATATATATATATATATATATATATATATACACACACACACACACACACACACCAATCAGCCATAACTTTAGAACCACTGACAGGTGAAGTGAATAACATTGATTATCTTGTTACAATGGCACCTGTCAAGGGGTGGGATATATTAGGACTGGTCTGGTCAAATTGCTGAAAAAGTTAATGCTGGCTATGATAGAAAGGTGTCAGAACACAGTGCATAGCAGCTTGCTGCGTATGGGGCTGCGTAGCAGCAGACCATTCCATGCTGGCCATGCTGCCCCCTGTCCACTGCTGAATGTGCCTAAAATTGGCATGTGAGCATCAGAACTAGACCATAGAGCAATGGAAGAAGGTGGCCTGGTCTGATGAATCACATTTTCTTTTACATCATGTGGACAGCTGGGTGTGTGTGCGTCATTTACCTAGGGAAGAAGGATGCCACTATGGGAAGAAGGCAAGCCGGCGGAGGCAGTCTGATGCTCTGGGCAATGTTCTGCTGGGAAACCTTGGGTCCTGCAATTCATGTAGGTGTTACTTTGACACGTACCACCTACCTAAATATTGTTGCAGACCAGGTACACCCCTTCATGGCAACGGTATTCCCTAATGGCGGTTGCCTCTTTCAGCAGGATAATACGCCCTGCCACAGAAATTGTTCAGGAATGGTTTGACGAACATGACAAAGAGTTCAGGGTGTTGACTTGGCCTCCATATTCCCCAGATCTCAATCCAATCAAGCATCTGTGGGATGTGCTGGACAAACAAGTCTGACCCATGGAGGCCCCACCTCGCAACTTACAGGACTTAAAGGATCTGCTGCTAAAGTCTTGGTGCCAGATACCACAGCACACCTTCAGAGGTCTTAAGGAGTCCATGCCTCGAGGGATTAGAGATGTTTTGGCGGCACAAGGGGGACCTACACAATATGTTATGGCTGATCGGCGTGTGTGTCTGTGTATGTGTGTGTATACGTATATATATATATATATATATATATATATATATATATATATCCTACACACCAGCTACTAATCTGAAGTGAGGAGCAGATGAGCAGAAATAGAACAGTACGTGCATAATTGAGTGTGTGTGTGTGTATGTGTGTGTGTGTGTGTGTGTGTGTGCACGTGTGGGTTTGTGAATTTCCGGTGCAGGAATCTCCTCATGTCTTTTTCTACCTAATACTTAGATACTCTAATAGTCTCAGAGGTGTGATACTCTGAGCTCTAGTTCACTGTTGGAGTGTCACATTAAGATGTGCACACTGAACCATGTGATTGCACTTTCAGGAAATTGCCTGCACGCCGATTAGGAGCGACATTAGAATACAGGAGTGCTCAGTGCAGTCACACAAGTTAGGACTGCTGCTGGGTTTAATCCTGTCCCAGTCAATCGAGAAAAAAAGCAAACATTTGTGAATGGAATTTTTTCCTCTAATAAGCAGAATTGGCCTATACATATATCATAAAACAAAAACAAGATCAGAAACTTCTTATCCACTGAACTATTACAATTAGTGTGCACTGAACCAATGTACTTAATCTGATCTTGAGAGAGAGGCTTATTAGCTTTCCTCTGCTCTGTGTGTGTGGCTCCACTCTTTACTGAAGTCCAAATGGCTTCAACAAGTTGCCATTTGCCTCAAAGAGTTCTCTCAAGCTCTTATCACTTTCTTACTGTAATACTATTGAAATTGCATACAATTTCACCTTTTGGTCACAAAAATGTATGTGCTTAATTGAGTCCTAGACTGTTAACTGTCATCTTTAAGATCAGAGAAATTTGAAACTGGAATTATGGTTGTCTGTGCAGTTCTCAAACTTCATTTAATCTATTTGAGAAACACATTTTGTCACTTTTATTTTGAGTGAAATTCAAGTACAAATTCTGATCTCTCACCAACATGCAAATATACATTAACAGTTGTATTTAGGGCTAAATTAAACCAGTGAATATTAATACGTTTGTGGGTATTTGTGTGTGTGTGTGAGTGTGTGTGTGTGTGTAGTTTTGCAGTATGTGTTGCATAGGCTGCATGTTTGATCTTCAGCACTGACCCATTTCCCTTGTATAAAAGCCCGTTGTGCCATACTGCTCTTTTACCAGGTAATTAAAACCTCTTTCCCCGACCTTCACAAACAGAACGCCAGCATGAAAGTCATGGTCAGCAGCCTTTGTATTGTGTATTATAGAAAACAACAACAACTACAAAAGTAACCTTCCTCTCAGCGGCAGACATGGGAGGTCTTTGATTGTGAATATCAAAGAGCTGCTCTCCCTGTGTGCTCATGCTGATCCTCCCAAGGTCGGCCTGCCAACCCTACGCATATCACCACGGACTGCAGAGAGGATGCAGTGAGCAAGAACTTCCCAACTGTTCTCCATGTAAACAAGTTTATACACAAAATGTCACACACAACTCAAAGTTAGGCCTTAACAACTACTCTCATAAGCTTCCTTAAGTCCTTAATGTGTGCTTGAATGGATCAACCTCCTACGAGACTGCCACACCCATTTTTATAACAAAAAAGTGATTTCATTTTGATTGTGTTGACCCTATAGTAAAATATTACCAATGTAAATCTAAAATTATGAAATTCAAATAATCTTCATACAACTGTATTGCAATGCATTTAAAAATTACAAATGAAGTGTGGGCATATAATATATAACATGTCTTCATTAAACAGCCTACAAAAGATCCCTGCACAGTATAATAATCATTTATGCATAAAACATTTTAACAGTTTCAAATATTGTTTATGCCATTTATGAAGTGCAAGATTTTTTTCTTCTGTAATAATTATGCATCTCACTTTTCAGTTTTTTCATAGTCACATTAAGACCTCAGTAAAACAGCTGCATAATGTGTAACTGAAGTGAAATATAGCACTAATGAGTAAGAAAAGATAAATGGCATACTATAGATGCTATCTTATATACTCTGGATAAAATGATAGGTAATATATTGAGTATTTACGCAAGAATTAAATTGAACCACGGAAGCATGTTTGTAGTAGCTGAAGATACAGAAATCCTGTGCACATGAATGGAGGAACAGACAGAAAAAAACAGAGACAGAGAGAGAAAAGGAAGTTACTGTTTTTTGAAGTAAATATAAGCAGCTGAATAAAAGTGATAGAAAATCTGAAGGCCTTAATTTTGATGTCCTTTACATTAAATAGTATATGTGTAGATCAGCTGCGTATGGCCAAACTTCATGCTAGCATACAGCATGAAAAAGACCTTCATCTCCAACTACAACCTGTCATATGTACAATCAGCCAAATTGTTTTATTTTTATTGTTTCTCAGTAAAAAGTGCTTAACCCTGAAGTTGTCTAAATGCTGTGGCTTCTAGTTTATTGAAATAAATCTGTAGCGTAATGAAACAATTCTAACCCGTTCTTCCTTTGGATAGATCCAAAGAGGCTTTGAAGTCCTCCTTTGCTTCTCTCTAGGGTAAAAGCGATGGCTGCCTACCCGTGCAATCATGCACCATGTGCCGAGGGACGGAATACAATAGAGAAATAAAAGGTCTTTTGTGAAGGTAGAGATGATGGAGGGAGAGATAAACGAGAGGGCCCGCAGAGGCTTGCCTCAGATGGAGGGGAAAAGTGATGACATTTACAGTGCTGGGAGAGTGAATAGGGAGAGGGAACACTTCAGGACACCAGTGACGACCACAACCTGTCATTTATGTTATAGACCATTATAACTGTTAGTTTTTCCCCCCAGTTTGATTTATGACTGTAGACCTTTGCTCTAAGCTTATGAGTTATTATATATGGGTATTAGCGTTTGTGTATTTTTAAACCTGACAGCTTGTACAAATATTGTTTACACTGTTGGAGGACAATGAAGAAAGTGTTTACTGGAACAATACTGTGCATCACTTGCCAGTTACTCCTGAGACCTGACTAACACTGTAATACAAGCACTGAATATGATATAACATTTATTTGGTCTCATCCCAAGGAAACAGCATTGTTAGAGTACAGCAGCATTTGACAGTCCACTCTGATACACTCTTTCTGTCTACACACAGCCACACACACTGGCTTTCTCCCAGTCTGTCCTGTTGTATCTAAGGAACCTGAGCACTGGTTGTAGCCATAGACCAAATCTTCGGTGTGTTTTTTGGCCATTGTGTGTGTAGGAGCAATGAGGAGAGGGAGGCTGGAGAGCAGGGCAAAAGAGCAGAGTTCTTATCCTGAGGGAGGATGGATGGAGCCTGGTGAAGAGAAGAAAACGACAAAAAGGCTGGAGAAGGCTCTTTTCCCACAGCTCCCCAGAGGGTTTCATGTAGAGTTTAAACAGTGAAAGAGATGCTGATAGAGGTAAGAGAGACGTCTCAGAACTCTCAGACTGCCTCTCTGTCTAGCCTGCTGCTAAACAGCCATGAAACACCATTAGCCTTAAACTATGCTTATACAGTAACTGCCATCAACAGATTAGTAGCATTTATTGGACGTTTGTAATTGTTTCAGTAATTACTGGCCAATAATTATTAATAGAATACAGTGCATATACATATATTGTACAGTGATGTACTGCTAGTCATAGTATATACACTGACATCAGGTATAATCTCAATGTTATTAATAGATGATATTTGGTTAATTGGCTGTAGTATGTAGAATATTTTGCTCTTTTGCCTCAGATAGTTCTGTCTAGCTGTATAGTAATTAGTTCACTGTATCTTTGAATTGAGTGATTAAGGTAATAGTTTCAACTAGGCATCTTTGCTGACCTTTTTGCTCTTATGTCTTTTGTCTCTTTTTAATTAGAGGCTATAAAGACATTGGGAACAATAATTTCAACGATTTAACATTCTAATATGGAAAAAGCATTTTAATTGTGTGTCAGTGTCAATAAAACCATAGTAATTGATGATTATAAGGTTGAGGACACTGAGTTTTTAAAATCTCATTAATAGCATTAATAAAATAATTAGAAACCTTTTTTCATATGTATAGAGAACAAGAGTACAGGTGCTTCATTAGACTCCATCTTATTGTCTCAGTCATATGTTTTAAATACAATACCAAATCAAGTTTTAATGTCTTCATGATTTATAGTTATTTGGCATACTATTTATTTAGCTTAGATGCCAAAACAATGCCTTTGACAAATCAATCTGTTTGCATATCAGCTGCTGAACACTGGACTGTATATTAATAATGAATTACAGGTGTAGTTATTATGTATAGTGCCAGTCCTGTCATGTATCACAATTGTATGAATTCTTTATGTCTATATGTGGTCTAATCCCAACCCCTTTCCAACTACAGTGATGTCAGACAGAGCTGCTGTACTGTATATAATGAATTCAGTTGTCCTCTGTTTTTCTCTTCAGGTTAAATCATCAGAGACCTAAGTTAGATTTCCTTTCTTTTCTTTTTTCCCTCAAATTTTGGCTTCCACTATAGTTTGCAATTGTAATTCAAAAGGATCCTTCCTCTACCCCTGCTGCTGATGACTGGCAGTTTTTTCATATCCAGAAGGAAACTGAAGCATTAATTTCTTGAATAACCAATAACAAAACATTAAGCAGAAGAATAACTGAATCCACTAAACATTTGAATTAGTCAGGTATTCTTGATGAATTTCTCAGTTTAAAAAAGTTGATAAAATAATCATTGCAAAATTAACACATGCTCTTTCTCATACTTGCAGAAAGACTAAAAACTGATTAAAAAAAGTTCCAGGGAAAATTAAATATGTAAAGCAGGTGTATTTATACTTTTCGCTACAGCACTTATTAATGACGCTTTCACTATTTTATGGGTGGTATGTGATAATGGATTTACTAGATGTGTTTCTTTCTTTTTCTTATTTTTTTTTACACCACTACATTTTACTCTCGCATTTGAATGGGATGGATGAACATTTACAATATGAAAGAGATAAACAGGCAGAATGTCAGGAGGAAAAACAAGCCGTATGTGAACACCTCAGTAGGCTCTGAAGTGTGTGACTTCAACTCAGCAGTGTGTGGTGGTGAATATTCCCTCTGACAGCTGATGAGGAGCTGACTGCTAATTGTCATGTCCCTCTTGTTCTTTGAAGTGTAAAAAGAGAAGATCCTATTATAGGTTTGCTTCACTGAACTACTTTACTGAATACTTACACTGTAGAATATATATATATATATATATATATATATATATATATATATATATATATATATATATATATATATATATATATATATATATATATATATATATATATATATATATATATGACAGCAGCTTCATCAATTTATTCAGGTGTTCAAGGCTTTAATCAGTTAAGAGATCAGAGGTCACATATCAATGGCAGCTCTCCTTGTCCTGTTATGATTGAATATGATTGACAGATCTGTAATGGCTACAGTAATAGTAGCTTGACCCTCTTGCATTGTGCAATCACTGGTGCTGCCTAGACTACATGCTGCTATTGTACTGTTGTCTTGATTGAGTGTGATTACATTGATATAACATAAATTGTGCATCATTAAATAGTGTGATTAACATTATTAAATGTTCACATTGTTTGGCTGTGATGGTAACACTTTTGAGCTCTGGAACCACCCGTAATGACAAAAGTAAGTCCTCAGCTTTGGCTCATGAGTGGATGATGGATTGTAGTAAGACGGCCTTTGCTGCTCTACTCTGATTGACATGTGTGGCATATGGAATAGTTCTGGTATTCCTGGGGGGTTTGAGAGCATGGCTGGGAAACATACCTCACTGCCTTCCAGCTACAGACGGAGGTTTCTTACTGCAGTCTGCATTTGTGATCAAAGCTTACTCTGTCTTTTTTGCTTTGCTTTCCCCACCTTATTTTCCCAAGCTTCCCTCTCTTCCATCTTACTGCACTTATAAACGTGTGTACTCAACCCCTCTCATTCTCTCTCTCTCTCTCTCTCTCTCTCTCTCTCTCTCTCTCTAAATTTAGCACCAGAGGCAATTAGTGGTGAAGTGCTCAGAGCCAGCTTCATTGACAGGCAGAGGTACCACTTTTACAACACACTACATGTGTATGTGTAGTGTGTTTGTGTGCTCGAGCTGTGCTTTAATGTGCAGTGTGTTCACCACTGAAGCTCAGGTCATTGAGGAGAAGTCTCATCATTTGCTCTTACTACTTTGGAAACATCTAAAATGGGCTTGTTGGATTTTCCATCTGCATTATCATAGTTTTAACCCTTTCAGTAAAGTAGACTATTTACTTCGATCAACCAGACGTCGGCATCTCTCTCTCTCTCTCTCTCTTTTTTTTAATTATTATAACCTTTCCCATGTCTAGTCATTGTCTGCTTAGTCTCATGACTGTACTGCTGCTCTGGAAGCACAAAAGGCAGATGCTGTATATGAGACCTACCATTGCCTCTTTCTGTTTTACTAACCACATGTTATCACTGAACAACATTAACACACTCACTAAAGAACAGTACTCGATGACTCACACTGTGGGATCATGCACACCCTGCTGTTCTTTACTCTCAGTGATAATGACATTATTTGAATTTGCAATATCTGGAGCCACATATGGCATGGTAGGGTTTAAACCTGAATTACTGCCATTACCTTAGGCCTGCAAAGAAGTGCTTCTACTAGGAGTGTTACTTGGAATTCATGTTTGTGTATATACAACTACATTATCCCAGATATCTCATTTTGTGAGTTAAACTTTAAAAGGATGTTTAATTAGGACACAGAATAAATTACACGAACCCTGTTGGACTACATTACACTAACCCTGTTTATTCAGTGTTGCATCCATTTTTGACCTGGAACTAAGTGTGTCTGGGAAAGTACACAATGCCCTACTCATTAATGTTCCAGGAGCTCTTAGTATCATTAAGTTGGCTTCTTTTTTTTCTCTTTTTTTCTCAGAGTTAATTGTTTTTGCAGATAAAACATTTTAAATGAGGAGAAATACAATACTTTTCTTTAAATACAATGAAAGTGACCTTTAGATCTTTTAGGCTATGTTTTGGGATTTCACATAATCTATGTCCATGCTTGGCACTCTAAATTTGTGGTTACTACATCACTGATGTCTTTATAGCTGATGGTTATAGCACAATGATAGCAAATGGTCTAGGAGAATGGAAATAAGTCTTCAAGGCTTCTGCCATCTATAGCCTTCTCTTCTCAAGTAAATGTAAAGAAGGAACATGTCTGCATTTAATGTGATATGTATGACACTGTATTGCATCAATGAGCCACAATAATGAGTAAAAGTAAAACATGCTTGTGTGTGTGTGTGTGAGAGAGAGAGAGAGAGAGAGAGAGAGAGAGAGCGCTTATGTTTGGAAGTATTGAGATGTTAGTATGTTGGTTGCTTAGATTGTGTTTCAATATTGATTCATTTGTTCAATGGCAATCTTTGACCTCTCTGTAGAAAGCCTAATTTGTTAAGCTTTGACACTGACTTTTCTTCTCCTTTTTATTGTTATGCAAAATCTCTAAAGATATATCCTCCTACAGCTTTCAGGCTACAACTTTTAAACTTTGCATATAGCTTCTATTTCTCCACATTATGGTTGCTTGTGCTTTATTATGTTAATATCTCTTTTAATCTATTAATTGTTTGTTTATTATTATTATTTTTTTACCTCCAGAGAATTAATAGCATTATAACAGCTGATAAAAGCACCAATGATGATTTTGTAACTCAAACTCTGCTGCCTCAGTGCAGTATCACTCCATCGTGCTGTACCTGTGCTCATACTCTCCACTCTTCACTGCTTTTCTGTACTTTCATTCTGCTGATCTGTTTCATTTATCTTTCCCCTTACTACAAGAGAATTTTCCAAACTCCATACTTTTCAGCCAAAAGCCACCACACTTCATATACTACCATGTCACCTAAGGACTTAGATCTCACCTCTCTCTCTTCCTGTTTCTGTCTCTCTCTCTCTTTCTCTCTATCCATGGTGAAGTCCTCAGTGGAGACACTGAACTACTCAGTCTCTGGTCTCCTCAATAGTTACTCTAAAATCTGTCAACTCCCTTATAGTATTATCCTGCTATCATGTGTTCTTCATTCCTCTTTCATTCCTTACTTACAAAACACCCCAGACACACACCTTACAAGGAACTTTCACCAAATTTTCACCATATTTCATATTATACTTGTCAGGCCATGTTAACTAACTCTCATATTAAGATATCTTTTGCAATGTTTTAATTTTCTTTCACATTTTCACCAAATACCACCATATTTCCTGCACTACATATGGCCATGTCATGCAACACCAGCATGGTCTTACACTTGCAAATTCACAGGAAAATAGCATAATTCAGTTCCAGTGAAACGTTATGAATGTTATGAAAATGTTATGAATTAGGACCGTTTCTTACAATTTCATTCACATGAAATACAATAAAACTACTCTCAGTAACCCTCACTTGTTCAAATTCTTACACATTTTGCATGTGAGCAAGTTCCTAACATGCATTAAATGACTTTTTAACCTGCAATCCTCTTTTCTTCATAACTGTTTCCTCCCACTAATTTCCACATCCAGTATTTTCTCAACTAATCACACTATAATCTCTGTCACTGCATTCCTTTCTGCCTGTGCTAATACCATCTACTCTTCCTGATATATCATCTAATTGCTGACTCAAAGCAGGGTTTTTTTTAAATTTATTTTATTTTTTTTGTCTAAAATGAAGTTTGTCTTTCAAGTCAACTTCTGTTTTTTTCATTATGGTATTTAATGTTGCTACTCTGCTTACTGAGGGAGGTAGTTTTAGGAAAAACACATTTCAGTTACACAAGCACTTGTTAATAAAACAGTGATAGGAGTGATGTTTTTATTGGGTCTCTGATCAGGTCCGTCTCAGACTGAGAACTGGACATTTAAGCTGGACATTTTAGGGGATGAGTGGCGATTTCAGGAACTGAATGGTAGGAGAGGATCTCATTTCTTCCGACAGTTACCAGGCTGTCCAGCCTTATTAGCCCTTTACCTAACTTTGCCTAACAACCTAATTAATTAACTTTTTTCCAGCTTAGAGCAGTGACCAAGGATTATGGCACCTCACCTCAGTTTTATTTTGGTGAATATTATACTTTCGATAGCAGCACAGTTTTTAAGTAATTATTTTACGATGAATTTATCAATTTAATCCCATCATTAGTATTTGTTGTACCTATTTTTTATTTACTCGTACTTACTTGTACTTATTTTCGTTCATTTAAAACAAATGAATGTTTGGACATGTACAGATAGGTCTTTGGCTATAAATACAGCTAAATCAATATTTTGGTGTTCAGGTCATTTATAAAACAGACTGACTACAGAGTATACTTGGCATGTGTTGCACTGAACACAATTATTGTTCTTTTTTCCTCTTTTCCTCCTTTATGGTATGTTTTTATAACTGAAAAAGCTTTTGATATAATTGATTTCTGTGTGCTGCTTTCTCTCTTAACACCTTTGATAGAGAATATATAGTTTTATGATAAAATGTGCGGCAGCCTGGGTACCTGAGGCATTGGTATTGTGCCATTGTCTAAGGTGATTTGAGAGAGGATTTTGATGTGCCTCTGAGGGAGTATCATATTTTCATTATCACATTTTAGGTTATCTTCAAGTGTTTATCGAATTATCATAATTTTTAAAATACCAAAAGGCTTGTGGGTTTTTAGCTATTTAAAGCCCATTCCTGGCAAGAGCTTTGAATTGGGCTCTAGTCACGCTATTAAGGGAATGACTACTCCCAACACACATTTGATTTTTTACAAAAATACTTTCCTTAAAGAATCATATGAAAAAATATAGTGTTATATGTAATACTATGACACAATATTATTTGTAATAATATATTACTTGAATTAATTTGTAAAGTGTAACCCTAAAGGAATTATTGTTATAACTTGAATGAGCAGATAATTTGTACGTATCATCTACAATTTGACATGCATACAAAAAGGTGTTGAATATTTATATGAGAGCCCTATCTGCCTTCAGTAACAATAAACAATCATGTTATAATAAAAAAACAATTGCAATGGATATAAAAAGTCTACAAACCCCTGTTAAAACAGCACGTTTTTGTGATGTAAAAAATGAAAGAATGATAAATCATATCAGAACATTTTTCATATCAGAAAAATTACAACCTGTACAATGCCATTGAAAACCAAACTAACACATTTCAGAGAAAAGAGATAAAAATAAAAAACTTACAATAACCTAGCTGCATAAGTGTGCACACCCCTAAACTAATACTAAGTTGAAGCCCCCTTTGATTTTATTACACCACTCAGTCTTTTTGAGTAAGAGTCTATCAGCATGGCACTTCTTGACTTAGCAATATTTCCCCACTCTTTCTTGCAAAAACATTCTAGAGCCATCAAATTCTGAGGGCATCTCCTGTGCACAGCACACTTCAGTTCACCCCACAGATTTTTAGCTGGATTCAGGTCTGGTCTCTGGCTCTGAAACATTCAAAAACATTGATCTTCTTTTGGTTAAGCCAGTCCTTTGTTGATTTGGATGTATGCTTTGGGTCACTGTTGCTGAAAGGTGAAATTCCTTTTCATCTTCAGCTTACTAGCAGACACCTGAAGGTTTTGCACTAAAATCAGCTGGTGTTTGTAGCTATTCATGATTCCCTCCACTTTGATAAAACCCACAGTTCTGGCTGAAGAAAAGCAGCCATAAAGAATGATGCTGCCACCACCATGTTTCAAGCTGGGAATGGTGTTCTTTTGATGATTTTTTGTGTTTTTTGCACCAAACATACCTTTTGGAATTATGGAATTATTATACCCTTTAGAATTGGTCTCGTCAGACCATAAAACATTTTGCCACATGCCAACTTTCCAACTAGATATGGCTAAAATTATGACTGGCTCATGCTGTCCGTGCAGTGAAAGCTCATAACCATGGTTATGTGAGCTATGCTTATAGCAAGCAGTTTATTCATTTAACTTTCTCTTGTTCTGTTGTTTGTGACAGAGTGTAGAAAACTGTTCTATTAGTATTACTTAGTAACTACCCCAGTTTCTCCACTGCAATATTCAGTGGTGGAAAGTCAACTAGCTACTATGAGGTAGCTTGAGATTCTCAAGTCATAATACATGTACACAATTACTATTTAAATGCTGTTATTATTCAATCATAGGTTTCAAGCTAGCAGCTGATGTTAACGTGCCATTTCTAACAACATATTGCTTTCTGGTAGTAGTTAGCTAGTTAGTTTGGGTAAAATTGTAATTCATCAGCCTGTAATATCATTAAGCCCACTCCATCATGCAGGATTACTAACTGGTATCTAATAAAACTTAGATACCAGTTAGTTATCCTGTATGATGGAGTATGATACCTTATCTAGATATAAACAATTAATGTTACAGTCATTTTAGGAACACAGAGAAGGATTTACAGAAAAACTGAAAAAGCATGCAGTGGAATTGATAAATCAGGGTAATGACAAATTTATCTATTTGGTTACCTCAGTTTACCAACTTTGTAGGTAATATTTACATTAAGGTCCCCTTAACTGACATTATTTACCACATTAATTAAAATGAACAAGCCATAATCAGTAATGCACCATAAGTAACATTAACACTAACACATTAATTGATGGTCTTAAATAAGAAATAAAATAAGCCAAATAATAATCAACACCTGCGTTATCCATTGTTCATACTTTCCACACTGGCCAATGTGAACAAACACCTTAGTTAATATGTTTGTGGTGGTGAACTGGAAAAATTCTGAACTGAGGCTGTGCAGCAAATTCCAATGTTTACATCTGGAGACCAGATTTCATTGGAAGGCATATTAGGAAGTTTATCATTAAAAATAAATGTAGTGAATTGCGTAAAAGGTAAAACTGACAAAGGCTAGTATGTTCGGGATAAACATCAAATCGGTTGTAACATTTATTATGTATATGTAATAATAATTTAACCCAGCTATGTGGCAGACAACAAGCAAACAAACCCAAAGATATGGATAAAGGACAGTGTCTCCCTGCAGCATCGTTCTCTTCTCACGATATAGAAAGCAGATTTGATTTGCTTTTCTGATCTTATCAGGTGCCTGGAGAACACAATTAGAAAGAGCAAGCTAAATGGAAGATAGATACGGTGAGTGAGAACACTGTATAGAGATACTATATATTTAATATGTGGCATGGCTAGCAGTAAGATACATTAATTTCTTACACAGTAATGCATAAAGAATGTAGCTGCATGTCTTTGCATGAGAATATATAGGAAGTGTTGATGCTTCCAAATTAGTGGTGTCCAGTAGTTGGTGTTCTTGGTGTCACTGACAGTAAGCCGACACTACTGTCTACTACTACTGTTTGGAAATGATTTTAAAATTATACTGGGCTTACAGGCCACAAAATGTTGTCACCCTAAATAAATGATCAATGATATAACCCTTCCATAGTGCATATACCAAATTAGGACTGTATTGTTATTTTACAGGGTTGGATATACTGCGTATTATTTCGTCTGCATTTAAATCCTTACATCTAAATATGATCTTTACATTTAAACTTGAAGTAAATTAAGCATAAAAATTACATTCATTGAGTTCAACCAACTTGATTTGGGTCAGCTAAGATAGTTTGGTGAGAAACTCCCCAAAAAAGAAAAAAAATCTCACTGATAATATATGTTCATTAGATGCTCACACATCGTGGAATGGATGGGGGATTTATTCCCCTTGTATCTGCTGACATAAATGTGCCAAGTGTTTTTACAAATGTTTCATACTGAAAATTAGCATGCTACCCTGACACATTGTGTTATCTATCCAAAAACACACTACAAGTTAAATAAATAAATAAATAAATAAATAAATAAATAATTCAAAAAGTGTAGAAAAAGCTTAACACATGTAATGGTGACATGCTTGCCAGTGATTAGTATATTAGGATTTGAATGCAGTCTTGAATATTAGACTGCGTTGTTATTTAATTTTTCTAAGATTGAAGAAAATCATGTTGTTAGTACTTAATCTAATTGTCTTAGTCTGGAAATAGCATAATTAAATTGGGATTACTTAAAAACATCCATGTAATTTGTTACCTCATTTTTAAAGTAGTTCCAATGAATTATTTTTTAGAGTGTCCATTTATGCCAAGGAGATTAATTTCTGTTTTCTATTCAGCCAGTCATTTCCGTCCAGCATGAAGCTGTTTGAGTTGGCAGGCCGAGGATTTTGGGGTACAGGGCGGCAGTTGTGTTCTCCTCACTGTGTGCTGCACCTGTGGAATTTCCTGCCCATGTTTCCCCCTGGCATCTCTCTGTTTTTATGTAACAGATTTACTGAGTCCCAATCTAGTGAGAGTTAAATAGTGAGGCAGTGTAAATGCAGACGTGGTTAAAGCAATCCCTGTTGTTGGTGTCCTTCTATTTTTCATTTTCATTTTCAGCCCCAGTTGCAATTAATAAAACAAATAACAAAAAGTCAAATCACTTTTTGTCAAATATAGTGCACAAATTGTACCTGTTTATTTTTCTACAGTGCAGATGAAAGAAAACCTGCATATGTGTGAATTAATTAACACTCATGTATACAACTCTAAATATTAGTTGTGACAAGCAGCGAACTGAAAAAAAATTCAACTGTGAAAGCTTTAATTATTCGAGTATTTTGAGTATTTGATTATATTTGGAACAAAGCAGGGTACTTTATTGAAGCTTTTCAAGTTCTGGCTTGCTGCTTGCTTGTGTCAGATTCTCTGCTGAGGTAAATGGTGGTGTCAGAGCATTAAAATGAAAGTCGTGAGAAGGAAGTGAAAGTCTGATATGGTGTATTCTGAATTGGTGTTCGTTATTTTCAGTCAATAACATGGTAGGTGGGGGTACATTGATAGAAAAATAAGACAAGGCAAAATTCAGCTCTATGTCAGTTCATAAGTTCTCTTCTGCATCTCTGTTTTTCCACAAGCCAAAAAGTTACGAGATGTGCAAACTTTCTTAATTTCTTCCTAATTTCTCAGTAGAAATTCTTTCCTGGACAAGAAAAATTATGAAAAGGGAGAGTTAATAATTCTTCAATAATTCCATGAATCAAAACAGATGGTTCACCATTTCCTTTACAGCCTCTACATATGAAACCTGATGCTGACTTTGTAGAACATTTTTAAAATTGTTATTCTTAAAGTAACCTAAAATGTTCTGCCCGCCTGCAGTGCCTGGTCTGTTTTGCGTAGATATGCCAGACCTTTTGACCAATTCATGTCTGCTTTTTTGACATAATTTTAGCAGTCCCTCTCCCCTAAAGCAGCATGTCTTCTGTTCTACGAGATGAAAATGTTTTGTTCGGAAATGAAAATGCCCCCTCTTTCCTCTATCCCATTTGCATGCAGGTCAATTCTTGCCATTTTCTTTTACTAGGATAACAGATCCTTGCAGGTTGTTTTTTTGAAAATCTTATGCAGTCAAACACTGGGGCAGTTACAGCAGGTGACTAGCACTCATTAATTGCAGCGTGTGCAGTCTGTCAGTGGGATGTGTTTGTAGCTGCCCTTCAGTTTAGAGCCAGTCAGTAGTTCTTCAGTTGTATTCACTCGCTGGGAGACATGACTGCACTACCTCATGACTCCCTATATGATCAGAGAGATTTTGCACCAGAGTGTTCAAAGGCCTGACAAGCACACTGCTGGTGCCTACTGTGGATAGATCTAAAGCAAATATTGCTGTGAGGTAGTCTACGGCTGCTCATGGAGGAAGGTTAGCCTTATGTGGAAATGAAAGAATATACACTATTTCCCTTATTTCCTCCCTCTCTCTTTTATATGGAGCTAAAACAAATGTTGATATTGGAATTTAGATAGCACTGATTTCCCCCATCATGCTGAGAAAGCGGATAATATGTATTTGTGTCTTCAGCAGAATTCAGATGATCATCCCAATGAAAAGAATAAAAAAAACTAGAAAAACATGGTAGAAATGATCAAAGACATCTCTGTCCTGTGAAGCCTGGCATCATGCATTTCTGTTCCACATATTTAGATTTTCTTTCTCACATTTCCATATTTTTCTGCAGTTAAATCACTTCCACCATACTTGGTCTGTTTGAATCATATTGCACCACCAATCTGGAAGAACAAAAGGCAAGCACATACCTCTTTTCAGATATGTAACTGTTTCTGAAACACTGGCCATACAGCATGGTCCAGTGCCTTCAGGAGTGAACACCAAGCGCTTGATTCTGTTGTGCAGCAGTGTAGACACTCAGATGGCTTGTAATATATGTAATATCATGTAAATGTTAATTGTTAGCCTCATTTGATATAATAATATTTTGGATCATAAGTGTGCTATCATTTTGCAATCTATGTGTGAGAGTCTGTTAAGTAATTGATGTCAGTATCTTAGCCTATGCTGTAAATAGCTTTCATTTACCACGGGTCAGAAAATAGCACCGAAGTCGTGCTAATTTTAAGAGGTCCGGACAAATAGATGTACAGACACTACTGTAATTCTTTGTGTAGGTATGAATATGAAAGAGGGAGTGAGACAGGAGGGAAGGCTTTTGAGTCTTCATTGTACCCGAGAGTGTATTTGGGGAACCATTTGCATAAAGAGCAAATCCCCGCAGTCCTAACCTTAAGAAAGTAGTGCGGCGATGACTCCCAAACAAAAGCTCTGCCAATTAAAGCCACTCTTTCTACTGTCTGCAGTCAAGAACACCGCTTCCCAGTAATGACTCAGTCTCTCAATCTACATGACAGCATGTCAGCAGATCTCTCTGTGCTCAGGGAGCAATCTTAATTGGTGAAGTCTCAGGAGAGGCTGTGCTGGGATGTGGAAGCTGGGATTGGTACTTTGCAGTGTCTTGGCCAGTGGTTTATTTTGTGCCCTACTTTCCCTGTATAGGACAAGAGCGTATTCATTCACTTCTCTGGCCAGTTCCATCTTAGAGGATATAGCTTTAGACAAGGAATCCAACAAGAACATTTCCTGGAGTGAAAGAACCAAATGCAGAAAAAACTAATTTGGGGTATTTTGAATAGTATTCATGCTCAATATTTAGAAATGGCAGAGGAAGATATATTCATATGAGCAAGACATTGTAGAGCTTCACACTACTCGTGAGTGGAGTTAACTGGCAAACCAATAATGCTTTATTCAAAGGTTTTTCCTATGGATGTACTGCTGGACTGATATTGGCATTTTGATATATCAGTATCATTCATTCATGCATCTTCAGTAAGCGCTTTATCCTGGTTAGGGTTGCAGATCTGGAGCTTATCCTGAGAACACTGAACACACCCATTCCCACACTTAGTCACACCACAGGGCATTTTAGTGTAGCCTATACACCTACTTACATGTTTTTGTGAAGTGGAAGCCACCTGGAGAACCCGGATGAAATCCACATGGACACAGGGAGAACATGCACAGAAACTCTACATAGACAATAAGAATTGAACTGGGGACTCGAGATGTATTTCATTTTTTTTTTTTTTTTTGGCTATGAATATGTGTAATGCTGACACAGAAACTTTACATGTGAATGATCACATTTTTCCCATGTGAAATTTAAACATGTGGTGTTTACGGTTCACACATTTTTCACATGTATATTTTTTTACATGTAGTGCATGTGTTTTTATTTCATATGTCAGTTCTCACAAAATTTATTTTCACGTTCATTTTTCACATGATGGGCATGTGGTTTCATTTTTAACATGGTTTTCTCACATGAATATGTGAAATTCAGTTCACATGTGCTATTTTAGGGCATACCATATACACATAATCACATGTGAAAAACGTACAATCACATGTGAAATGTATGTGATTTTTCTGTAAGAGCACAGATCCTGAACACGAATACAGGACGCGTGTTATCTTAAAACCTGCCAGCATCATGCCCCTGATGTTTCTTATAAATTGGCCACAAAGGCTTGTAGAAAGTTGGCTTGCTTAATAAGAGGATTATTATTGAATCAATACTGGGTATCAAATTATGAAATGATGATTGAATGATTGAAAACCTTGTCTAGATGGTAAAAAATAGAACAGTTATACTGTAAGACACCAAACCCAGTATATATATATATATATATATATATATATATATATATATATATATATATATATATATATATATACATATATATATATATATATATATATATATATATACTGTGCAAGACCTGAAGCAGGAGTAGTTTTTAGCCTGAAAGAAATAATGATTACCTTTGTGAGACTGAGCACAGACAGCACCTATGAGGGCGTTCCACTAACATATCGTCAGTCTTTCTGGACCAAATACTTCCTGGAGTTCTTTATCTTTCTGATGTGCTAGCTCTCCTTGACTCTTACCTAATGAAACATCCATGCTTAATGAGTTTTTAAATATCGCCACCTCACTTCGTTGTCAGTATGGTGAGCTTTTAATTTGCCGAGCAATTAAGTGCAGGCTCTCATCCATCAGCGCTGGTTTGTCTAGCGGGAGCCTCGCCGCTGTTTATTGATGGTTTTCTCTGAAACACTGTGGTTAAATGAGAACTCCCATGGTGGAGGTCATTCCACCAGCTTTGGGAAGCCAGTTCAAGACTGACGCTGGAGATGAATTGTTAGCCGAGGCACTTATACCTCAGATGCCTGCAGATATTAGCAGACATGGCTGGGAAGGTCTTTAGCTGGTGTGATAAATATTTCTCAGTGTACATAGGTGCCATACGCCATCTGTTTCTGGCTGTGAAAAATTCTCCAGACATCCAAATATTCTTAACATGTAGCCAGTTCTCAAGAATTTAAAAGGTATTTAGAAAATTAGGGAACTGGCTAGCTTCATATTTATCATATGCAGAAAATAGACAGAATATCTTACCTTTTGTCTTACATTGCGGTAAGAAAAGGCATGATACTTTCAGGGTAAACAGTAACAAATCCCCCAGGGATTTTTTCCAATCCAGGGCTTCAATAAAGACATTGTCATTTATGAGACAGATGAAAAATCATTCATCTACAACACAGATGTGAAAGATGAGTAAATTGATAGATATTTAAGCAGACTTTAGAAGCTATTTTGACCCATGTGACCTCAGCATAAGTTGGTGCTGCTCTTACAAGGCAGTGCTTTGCAGTCTTTCAGGAATACCTAGAGTGCGACTTGCACTAATACATCCCCATCCCTCATCTCGACAGACACCAGACGATGGGAAAAATGCCGGGGAAGAATATTCGGTCTCCCTTGAGTAGCTTGTAATAAATTACACTTTCATCCACTGAGCGAACCGCTTGAGATTCCATCCATCTCTGTTTTTTTTCACCTTGCATCCCTCGCTCTTCATTCCAACTTGGCTGTCAGAAACCACCTGGCCATGGTTTTGTGTGTACCCAATGTACCTTTAGTCCACCATTGCTGATAGCTGAAAAAATACAACACCAGAGATACTGCATCATCTCTGTTATGATGCTGACACCATTTCAATGATCTCCAAGTCCCAAAGAATATCCATTTAAGATTTCACTTTGTTTCAGTAATTTAGGTCATATTTGGTCTCCTCACATTGTTTAATGTAAACATATACTTTGGACTTGTTCAGCTATGTCTGTTATTAAAAGTAAATTATGATATTAGGCCTGATCTACTCTGTATTATTGCTCACTGGGATGGCATTGGGTTGGAAAAGGTAATCCGTTGTTTCTTGCTCATTTTATTCCCTTCACTTTTCTTACACAGCAAAAAACACACATTTATATTAATAAAGCAGAATCCACTACATATAATAAGGCATTTTCTAATTGAAGGGTGATTTCAGAAAGTGCATGTTAAAAACCTTGGCAGGCAGAGTGAGGCTGTCATTTATCTGCTCTTCTTTTCCTTTCTCTCTCTCTACTTCCTTTTTTCCTCTCCTTTCTCTTTCTTCTCTCCTTAACCTTCCTCTGATTCATGCAGACTTATCGCCCTTGGGCAAACCCAGTGGCATTTCCATAGCAACCACCTGCCCCCTCCAGCTCTATGGCTGCAGTGGATCAGCAGTTCTCTCACACGCTCTTTCTCTGTCTGTCTCTCTATTTTGTTCTCTTTCCTTTCTCCAGTCCCCCCTCCACCAGCACCTGTCTAAGGCGGGTATCAGCGTCTTTAAAAACGTGCATAATTCTCTTTTGTCCTCCAGTTCTGGGGGTTCTTATCCTTCTTTTCTTTTCTTAAAACACAATTTTTCATGGCAGCCCTGAGGGTAGCTAGCTTTGGATATGAAGTTAGAGGATAGCCTGTTTTTTCCCATTTAGGGGCATATATTGCCACTAAATTGATCGAAGTTCCCTTCATCCCCAATGTTATACTTAGTTGTAAGTTAATGGAAGTGTGAATGATATATACATATCTGTATATATTACACCATCCTCTGCGGCACTAGAGCTACTACTCTAGCACATGCTTAATAATGAAGTGTTGAATGGGTTAAAAGGCTAGCATGCACTCTGCATGGTTCCTCTAAATGGGACATTTAAAACAAAGTTATTAAGGATACAAACTGATTTTACAGAGTCATTGTGTGAAATATGCTTGACCCGCTCTCACATGTATGTGCACACATGCACGCAATTGACACACTTACAAACACAAAAGTAAATACAAATGTTATTTGACTCTCCACTAAAGTCTTGACCCAGACTGAGCATCACTCCTCGTATGAGAGCTGTCATTGTATGCTGTCTCCCACTCAGAGTGCTTCACCAACTTTCAAGGACTTTGAAGAGTTGCTGACACTCTGTTTTACTTTCCCCTTCAGCCCCTGTGTAATGATAAGTGGGCAGTTACCTGCTAAACACTCTGGGTCAAATCCAAGAGTGAACTGCTCCAATTTCATTCGCAGAGAGTGTTGTTTCCTAATGTCTGTTCAGCAATAAGCAAATATCCAGAGTTCAGAAGGCAGTCAGAACACCCTGAAGCATAAAGTAGGAAATGTGTTTAGATGCATGCCATTGTTATGAACCGTTATCACTGCATGATGAACTTTAACATAAACAAAACATGCTCTTAGAAACTCACCTACAGAGTGTCCTCTTAACTGTAAGGGTAGAGTAAACAGTATTTTTAGCATTTTGCCCGTAGAAGCTCACATTACAGACTCACTAATCACTGGCTACATCGTGTGTCATAATCTACTGTATGAATAGGAGGTTACCATTAATGTAATTATATGAACCACAAAAAAGCTGAGCTTCATTCATTTGGTATTATTGGCATTATTACTCCTTGTGTGGTATTTGTTCATTTTAAACTTTCATATAACTATGAGCAAGCAAGTAAACCCATTCACAAATTGCATTCATAGTCTGAAATCCACAAAATCAAGAAGCAACCCTTTACCACATTTCTTTAATATTTTATCAAAAATAGCACTGCCACTACCACTCAATTCCCTCAGTGTAAGACATTTCATAGCCGGAATGTAGGAAATCTAAGGAGGCCAATGACTTATGCCTGGTTTCAGATGGAAATATAACTGTGGAGTGTGACCTGATGGTTCTACTGCAGTAAAACATAATGAGCAGAGCATTAAAGCAGCAGCACTAGATGAAGTTAATGGAGCTTGAACTGAGCTCCTAATTGCCTTGTCTCTGTAACATTTATTCTGCTTCAACAGGACCAAGCAACAGAGAGTGGCTATCCAGGAAAAGATAGAGGTGAAAAACGCACTGGAGGTGACAGGAGAGGCATTATGGCACACCAGAGCCACAGTTCAGCAATGTGACACTGATCCATTACTCTCTTAACTGTCAAAATAGAACCCACACAACTAACATACTATTTTACATCACACATGAATGGTTCTTGTTCTGCCAGCACACATACAAGTTTTTGATAGAGACTATGGAGAAAAAAAACAGGTGCATCACATCGCACTTGCACATAGACATTAAAAATGCTTTTAGTGGATGAGGCACTTAGCTGACTCTTAAAGCAGAGTGACACTCTTTCTGTGCCCCTGTGATGGGTCTATGCACTGCAATTACACACACAATTAGAGCCTCACACACCACCAAACCACTGCCACATTGGGATCTGTGTGAAAAGTGTTTTTTTCTTCATGTATGTGTTTGTGTGCATGTGGTGGAGGTGGGGATAGACCTACAATGTAATGTTTATCAATATACGTTCCTTGTACCTATCTCCAAGTACTGTACATGCTCATAGTGTTGAAAAAAATGTGTATTAGAGGTGTAACGCAATGCCATTATCTGTATTTGTATTCAGATTTAAACCGGAAGTGGGCGTGGTCTGTACCAGAAGGTTTTTTTCATGTTAGTCCTAAGACTATGCACTAGAAACACTGGAAACACTAAAAAAAAACAGTACTGGAAAGAAGTTGGCATTTTTCATTCACAAATTATAACAAAAGATAGAAATTTGCAAGCTAAGCTATGTTTCAAGGCTATGTTTTAAGGGTAAGCAAGCAAACTATGTTTCAAAACAACAATGTCTTTCCCAATTCAAGAAACTCTTATTTAGGCTACAGTTGACCACAATAGCCATCTTATAATATTTGATTTCATTTTTGGATTTGGTATATTCCATAAAGATCAGAAAAGTTTGCTGGACATGCTATCAGACAGTATTATAAAACTGGGACACACTTACAGTGCTGCTGCGAGTCAAAATAAGATGGATCTTTCAAGCGGCATTTCATTATAATTCCCATATGGTTTTCTGACAACATTTTCTTTTAAAAATGTCGGATACTGATCATTAAATCACAGCAACAACAACAACAACAAAAATACACGTGCAATGGACATACAAATTTTGCAATATTTTTTCAATTAATTTGATTTTTGTGGAGAGCGCCACAGAGATGTGCAGCTCTGTTCACAGCATGCAGTCTGCATGACCTATATGAAGCAGTGTTTCAGTAAATGAAAGCATATTTCTTTTGTTTGTACAAAAATATGGTAGAATGTTTGGTTTTTATTTTTATTATGAAATTATGGTTTTATTTTGGAGCTCAGTAAGGCAGTGTTTAGGTCCACTGTTAAAGACTGTTAACCACTACTATTAACTTGTTAGCCTGGAAAAGACTAAGAAAAAGAAGAAAAAATACATCTAGGGTGGGAAATTTTTGAAATTTGGCAATCCTGCCCACAAGCTTCAGCAAGCTGCTCTTTAGAGCTCAACATTAAAGTAAAAATTCTTTTGTTTCTTCTGGTGGGATCCCAGGCCCTGATGCTGGAAAAAAAAGCTTAATTTTCTTATCTGTATGTGTATTTGTTTGGGATGCATTATCTGTTCAATCCGAATAATGTATTCGTATTCGGTTAACATTCCTATTGTGTAAGTGTGTATGGTCAAAATATTGGAACACATTTGGCCAACATGAGCCACTCTGTCTTTTTATAAGACTCACCTGGTACTCCAGTACTGAAGGTGCACTGTTTGGCAGTTTCAACATTTTCTGGTTCAAATAGCGACTGATGCAAGTCACCAGATAATGATCGAGCCCTTTGTATGCTGGATCTGCTTGCTTTGAAAGCGGTGACAGCTTAAAATTATGCCGGACAGTGGGCTCTCTAAGGCTGGGGGTTGAGAACCTGTGGTGTGAAAGAACCTGCTAAATGAAGTCCTGGGCTTATTTGTGCTGGGCTCATGTAAAATAATGAAATAAGTCTAGAATGGGATCACTTAATGAATAAGTACTGAGTTGAAAATCCCTGGTGAGGTTAAAAATCTTTAAATGATTCTCTACACATTTTTTCACCAATCCCACAGTTCAGACCATGATTTGGAAGTTTAAAGCACTCTAACATGATCCCAGCACTGTCCTACTGTGTACATAATCTCTTTATATACATGCAAAGGCATTATCCCTCTTTCTGTGTCTTCAGTTGTGTGAATTCAGTGTGTGCATTATACCACACTGCCATGTGGCTCCATGTTTAGTCCCTGGCCCCTGGCATGGGGTCCCTTATTTAGCGGATTAGCTGCACAGTCATGGGCTTGGATCCAAAGCCTCATGGTTTTGTGATTTCAAAGCCTACTGGGTGCAGTGGAAACAGGCTTTTGGAATCAGAGCCAAAAACTCTCGGTAGCCTGTTGTGTCTGACACATTGCCATGGAAGCGGCAGGAGACCAATCTGACAACATTGTTGATTACTTAGCGATTAGTCAGTGGTTCCTCCAGAGACAGCTATTAGTGATGACCATGCACACTGAGAGAAAGGGAGAAGTTAACACAGTATAATTATATTTACAGTGCTACAGCCCGTGATGGCATCTATGCCTCATTTTCCGACTTATGACCATGAGACATTTTGCTGTTTTCCTGCACTAACGGAATGTCTTTTTATTAAGTCACATTGATTTGCATTCCTGCAAAATACAGTGTGCAGACATAGTAAAAGTCAAGTGCCCTCTGTGACCTGTCATATTGTTGCTATGTGCTAATATACATGAAGTTCTAGGGTTGTTGCTGAGTAAGTATGATGAGGGCTCCCTCCTCCACATTGCCTCCTCTGTGTTGCCTCCCTGTCAATCACTTTTCATTTACTGCAGAAACCAGAGGCTCGTGAACCTGCTATTATGCAAATGGATGCACAGTGATACTGTTTTGATAACAGCTCTTGGTCAGCCCACATCCCAAAGCAAATGGTTATTACTTCATGACTTTTGGAGAAAACAGACATGTGGATTCCAGTGATTTTCATATGTGGGTGTATATTGCAGTAACTGCTGTACATGCCTGAAGGAGATGGACGGGCTGTGTGTTTTTTTGCATTATGCATGCATGATGCCCAAAGAGATATTGACAGTTGGAGAGGTTTGCTGAATTCACATGCATATTCCTTTTTTTTCATAAGTGTGTGTGTGTGTGTGTCAGTATAAGTGGGAAGTGGTCTTTGAGTGTGTCTCTGTGGCACTGTCTTTGTGTGTGGGTGTGTGTATTTGTGTGCTTGTGTGTATGAGTGAGTCACTCTGTGCTTGACCCTGGCACTGCCTACACAAACAGACCCCAGCTAAGTGCTTTCTTTGTAATGGCTTTGTATTCGCTCATCATTTGACCTTCAACCTTGCCAGAGCTTCCTCCTTCTCCTCTCCACCACCTTTTAAACCCTTGTACTATTTATACTAGCAGTTCTTCACCAGCCTGCTATCCCACACATACTGGATGCTGCAATAGCTCTGTTAAAATTTGGCGCATGCGTGCATGTATGTTCTGAATAACTCTTAAACTGAAAGATGTCCGAGAAGAATTGACAGCTTTTTGTTTTTCACATCATCCAGAATTTGAATTCCACATAAGTGTTGCATTTGTTATGAGGATTTAACAAAATCAAACTTTTCCTGACCTCTCTTATTATTCCTTTTCATAGTAAACAGCCAATAGGTGGTGCTATTCTGTTTTTAGTGTATTTGAGCTGGGTGGAGTCGCATACTGTTTGGCAGCTGCTTCCAGCCCCCTCCCCTCTTTCTCTTCTGTCTGTCCTCTCCTCTCAGAGTGATGTAACCCCTCAGTGTGGGCACAGTACACACACACACACAATGGGTAGGACACAAACTCAGTCCCTCACACTCACATAGGAGATCAGACACGGAAAAGGCAGCATTGTGTGTGTTTGTTGCGATGCTCCCTCCCCATGGAGCACTTGGGTGAATGCCTGGGTGTGAATGGGGGTCAGAGGCAGCGGTGGCCCCTCGCTGCATCCCGCCGAGCCTCATTTTCGCACATTAATCACCCCCATTCACAGATAATGAGCTCCCCTTCAGTAGCGTTTAACCGCTCTCCCTGTCCTTTGGACCTGCTCATTTGGACCTCAGCAGGGGGGATGGTGTCTGCTTGTGTAATTCCAATCAGAGCTGTAAACCGGTTGACCATCTTATCTGCTCCCGAGCTATATGACAACAAAGAGCAGCTTCTTCAGTGAATCTGTTTCCGTCTCTCTCTCTCTCTCTCTCTCTCTCTCTCGTTCTCTGGTTCTCTTGTTGTTTCTCATAAAAATGACCTGAATGTTGTTTCCTCTCAGCCCTGTGTGAGTATGTGAATGAGAGTGTGTGTGTGTGTGTACATGTGCCTGTAGACAGGTGTGTGTTGAATTTGTTGCTCTAATTTCCCATGTACTATAATTGCCTGAGGCATGGCTGAATAGGCTGGCAGGAGGAGGTCAAAGGTCACCTTCCCTGACTGCTGGTTTTATTTTAGACAAGCAGAAAAGTGCATGTCTAAAAAAGTGGAAAGACGGAAAAGATTTGATTCCCTCAAGCCTCAAATGCTGAAGTGATCTAGTGAATGATGAATTGAGGTGACTAATGGTGAATTGCTCAAAAAGAGCTCATGGGTCCTGTCTCAGTGACACTGGCTTATAGAATCCCACAGGTGATGTGGTGTGTATGCGATGTGAGAGAAGAGGTGACCACTGACAACTCGAGTACAAACTGTACCAGTACAGTATGTACTGTAGCTCTGCCTGCATGTCACTGTAAAGAGAATTCAGAGGGTGTATACTGTATATATGTATATACCGCTGGTATGGTCATGTCATGTGTGTGTATGTATGTGTGTATATACATATATATATACATATATATATGTGTGTGTGTGTGTGTGTGTGTGTGTATACAGTGCAAAAGTCTTAGGCACCCTATTTTTTTTTTTTTTAGTACAAACTTTGTTATAGATTTTTATTGTATGACTTCTACAATATTGATTCAGTACAAAAACCTTTTAGATTTCCAAACATTAGTTTTCCAGCACAAAATTAAAGAAAAGAAAGCAGCATATTACATAAGAGACCACTTTTCAGACAAAAAAACATAATGAAGGCTGCTGGGTTTTGCTGCAAAAATAAGAAGCAAGTGTGACAGTCAAAGTCTCCAGAAGAACTGTGGCTGCTTCTGCAAGATGCTCAGTAAAACTTACATGAGACTCTTTTTTTAAGGAGAAGGATCGTCACACCACATATTGACTTTGTTTCATTTATTACTGTTTACTGCTCTTTATAGTTTTTTTTTAAATGTAGAAACATTTAATTTCATTATTTTTGAAGGCATCTTTGCTGTACAGCATTTCTTTTCATGTGCCTAAGACTTTTGCACAGTACTGTGTATACATATCTATCAATCTATCTATACCTATACCTATACCTATACATATATATATATATATATATATATATATATAATGTTTTATTTTAACTTCCTTTCTTCTTTGTTATTTTGCAACATTCACTCACTCACTTTCAGTAATTGCTTTCTTCTGGTTACAGTCACGATGGATCTGGAGCCGGGTGCAACAGGATTCATCCTGGATGGGATGCCAGTCTATTGCAGGACACCATGCACACACACATTCACACACTCATTCACACCTAGGGGCAATTTAGCATAGCCAGTCCTCCTAACTGCATGTTTTTGGACAGTGAAGCAGGAAACTGGAAAACCCACAGGATACCCAGACGGACACAGGGAGAACATGCAAAACTCCACACGGACAATAACCCACTGCACTGCTGTAATATACAGTCAGGTCCATAAATATTGGGACAGTGACACAGTTTTGGTAATTTTGCCTCTGTACACCACCACAGTGGATTTGAAATGAAGCAGTCAAGATGTGACTGAAGCGTAGACTTTCAGCTTTAATTCAAGGGGTTTAACAAAAATATTGCATTAACCATTTAGGAATTACAGCCATTTTTTACAGAGTTCCTC
>CM040458.1:11706624-11724009 GCA_022758105.1 Pangasianodon gigas
AGGAACTCTGTAAAAAATGGCTGTAATTCCTAAACGGTTAATGCAATATTTTTGTTAAACCCCTTGAATTAAAGCTGAAAGTCTACACTTCAGTCACATCTTGACTGCTTCATTTCAAATCCACTGTGGTGGTGTACAGAGGCAAAATTACCAAAACTGTGTCACTGTCCCAATATTTATGGACCTGACTGTATATATTTTTTGCTATATTAAAAAGCAGACTTAAATTCTGTAAATCATTTGTGAGACTTCTAGTTTTGTGTGGAAAATGGCAGGAGAAGAACGAGTGCATGTTTTGAGGAAATGTATATTAAAATACATAAAGGAAAACTAAACACAAACTACAATTAGACTGAATTCTAAATTATAAATGAAAGCAAAATAATAATAAAAAAAACCTACCTAAAAAGCGTTGGTGTGTTATATATAAATGTGAGCATATATTATGCAAGTGAAAGTTACAGGCAGAGTAAATGAGCCCTGTGGCAGTGTTGTAACGTGAGTAAGGTCAGGAGGGATTTCCTCCTTGCGTATCTCTCACAGGGGGAACATGGGAACTAAGGGATAATTAAAACATGCTATTAGCTGAGAGGCCACACTGTCATGATAAGAAAAAGAGAGGCTGGGGGAAATTAGCCAGCACCACGTCTCTGTCAAACAACGCCCCGACTGTGCCAACACTCAGTAGGAGACTCTGTCCCCCTCTCTCTTATGTGTGTGTGTGTGTGTGCCATTGTTTATAGGCTGTTAAATTTTGTGACACTTTTATAGGGCTGCTGTCCTCTAGAACAAAGTGAATGGCTGCTGTCATGAGCAGCTAGAATAACACTCTCATTCTTCTCACCTAACTTTCTACAGCATTACAGGTCTCCTTTCTAATTAGACCTGTGTGCTTAATTAAAATGTATGGTTAAAATCTAATAACCATTCAGTAGGCTATGAGTTGTAAATGGAGAGGGAAGTACTCAGGAGCTGAGCTTTTAGTGCCTGATGATTTATTATTTTAGTCTTCATTGTGGAAAGACTGTAGTTAGGAGTGTTGGTTTGTGAGGAGCATGACTTATTGAACAGGTAACAGGCAGCGCAGAGCATCTTGTCTCTTCTTATACCTATTCTAGCTATTGCTATTTGTACGTGTGTGTGTGTGTGTGTGTGTGTGTGTGAATCTGTGCACATGCTGTTACTTACAAGCTTTCAGAAAGCAATATATAGTGAGTGAGCTCAAAATCCAACTTGCTAATGGATCCTAAATAATTATTGTGGTTACGAATGTTAAATGAAATGAGTTGTTTAGTTATCTAGGAGAGTAGATAAAGGCATGCCACCAGAGAGCCCACACAGGGAAATAGAAATGGAAATTCTCATTTGCTAATTCTTCTCCTTCCTGGCCTCTGCAATGTATTTGTACTCTCTCTCACCTCTCTCCTCAGCTCCCCCTTCTTCATCTTGCTCTTTGATGACTTCCTCCCTCTTCTCCACATTTCTCGTCATATTCTCTCTCTCTCTCTCTCTCTCTCTCTCTCTCTCTGATGCAGTTGCCTCCTCCTGAGATGGTGGTTATAAACAGTCTGCGGGTGCCTGTGGATAAGACCTGATTCATGCTGGGAAAGCTCTCTATCTATCTCTTGTCTGCTTTCCCTCTTTCTCCATCTCATAAAAGAAGACAAGGGCATACTCGTAAATACACCATCTTAAGAAGGCTTCACAGTATGACTAAAAGAGGTTAGGGTGTGCTGCTTCAAGGCCAATCATTATATGAGTGAATCGTTGTTAATTTGCAATCAGCAGCTATGTAGTTATGGATTGCATTTAGAAAAATGCATACTTGTATGCATGTATGTATCAATCAGCCATAACATTAAAACCACCTGCCTAACATTGTGTAGTTCCCATTTTTGCCACCAAAACAGCTCTGACCTGTCGACACATGGACTCCACAAGACCTCTGAAGGTGTTCTGTGGTATCTGGCACCAAGACGTTAGCAGCAAATCCTTTATGTCCTATAAGGTGCGAGGTGCAACCTTCATGGATCGGACTTGTTTGTCCAGAACATCCCACGGATGCTTGATCGGATTGAGATCTGGGCAATTTGGAGGCCAAGACAACACCTTGAACTCTTTGTCATGTTCCTCAGACCAGTGTGGCAGGGCGTATTATCCTGCTGAAAGAGGCCACTGCCATTAGGGAATACCGTTGCCATGAAGGGGTGTACTTGGTCTGCAACAATGTTTAGGTAGGTGGTACATATCAAAGTATCATCCACATAAATGCCAGGACCCAAAGTTTCCCAGCAGAACATTTCCCAGAGCATACACACTGTCTCTGCTGGCTTGCCTTCTTCCCATAGTGCATCCTGGTGCCATCTCTTTCCCAGGGGAGTAACACACGTACCCGGCCGTCCACATGATGTAAAAGAAAATGTGATTCATCAGACCAGGCCACCTTCTTCCATTGCTCCATGGTCTAGTTCTGATGCTCACGTGGCCACTGTAGAGAGAAAGATATGCCCCCATATGCAGCAAGCTGCGATGCACTGTATGTTCTGACACCTTCCTATCATAGCCAGCATTAACTTTTTCAGCAATTTTTGCTACAGTAGCTCTTCTGTGTGATCAGACCAGATGGGCTAGCCTTTGCTCCCCATGCACATCAGTGAGCCTTGGGAGCCCATGACCCTGTTGCCAGTTCACCAGTTGTCCTTCCTTGGACCACTTTTGGTAGGTACTAACCACTGCATACCGGAAACACCTCACGAGACCTGCCATTTTGGAGATGCTCTGACCCAGTCATCTAGCCATCACAATTTGGCCCTTGTCAAAGTCACTCAGATCCTTACGCTTGCCCATTTTTCCTGCTTCCAACACATCAACCTCGAGAACTGACTTTTCACTTGCTGCCTAAATATATCTCAACCCTTGACAGGAGCCACTGTAATGAGATAATCAATGTTATTCACTTCACCTGTCAGTGGTTTTAATATTATAGCTGATCAGTATAGATATAGAGAGAGCTTGCTATATCTGTGCTATATCTATCTACTTATTATGACCATGCTTGCTCTCTCTCTCTCTCTCTCTCTCTCTCTCTCTCTATATATATATATATATATATATATATATATATATATATATATATATATATATGAGCAAGCATGGTCATAATAAGTAGATGATATAGCAGGTGACTGCTCTAGAGTAGTTGTACTGTAATTACCATTATAATGAGTTTCCTTCTAATAAGGATGCACTTAATTACGTCTGCTCAGTGCCCTTTTAATTCAGATACACTTACACACAACACTTACCCCTCTTCATAAAATAATGCATATTACTAGCTTTTATTCCGACAGGGGTTTCATCTTCTATGTACTGTCTGTCTACTCACAATGTAACAGTAGATTATTAATTGTTGTCTGTTTCTACAAGAGTAACGCTTTTCCATTTATCCTCTATGAGTGACACTTGACCACATTTCCTCTATTTCAGAGACTATAACAATGTCAAAGGTTGCTATTTTTAAGACACTTCACTGTCTTATTTCTCAGTGAACCTAGCTCTCATGTCTTCTTTTAACTAGTTAAATAATATACCATATTCAACCTGAAATGCATGTTTGTGTGTTTATACACATTTGGAGATTGCTACAAGTAAAGTTCCCCGTAGATACAGACTATATATACACAAGACATACTGTATGAGTGAGTTTCAGTGTTTGTTGACTGCGTGGTTGCTGTAGTGGGGGAGACGGCTGTGCGTATTTCCTGACGAAACTCCAGATGAACTGTGTAGAGTGAGTCTGAGCTCCAGGCATCAACATGTTAAAAATATCTAGCAGGCCGCGACGAGGAGAGCGATGTCAGTTGCTCCACTCCCTTCTGTGTCTCTCAGACACATGCCTTCTTCTTGCTTTCATCACATCTTTGTTACATCTCCTCCAGGGAGTAGTTGAGGTGTGGGTTTGTGTGCTTGTGTGTATGCATGTGCATGTGTGCCTTTGATTTGCCTATAATAAGTTGATAAGACCACACTGGCATTAATGAAGTTATTAATGAGGTACTGCGTTCACTTGTAGCTTTTCTGTATATTGACATATGTTTCTATTTACTGATAAGTAATGTATAGCTTATGAAGATGCCAGTTAATGCCAGTTATCAACTAGAGTTACATGCAGACACAAACCCACACACAAATACAGTGCATTGGAAAAGTATTCAGCCCTCAACTATTTTTCATATAAATGATTTACAAGGGATTTTAATACAAGCCACTGCAGAAGATGTCTGACTCAAAAATTCAAATCCCTAGTAAAAATTAAACAAATCCCCAATTATGACAATCATTTATATGAAAAATCAGTTCAACATCAATTCAACCATTAACTCAAACCAGATAGCGTAGCTCCTTATTGAACATCACATGCTCGTTGCTGATTGGTTACAGCACATATCTCTCTGACGGACTGCGAAAAACTGAGAACTGGAGGGTGTTTACATTAAGACGAAATATGAGCCAGTATACTGATGCTTTTATGGGTACTTATGTTTTATCAAGGAGATTAATATGATGTTATTTTGAATATAGTGTCATAGCATTAATATGAGCGTGCAAACACTGAAAAACCAACTAAAGGAAGCCGGGTTATTCAGAAGAACAAATTTTTCCTCCCTATAATCAAATTTTAAAAAGTGAAGTCCTTTTTCCTTGTGATAGTCATACACCATGTCCAATCAGCAACGAGCAAGTGATGTTCAATAAGGAGCTACCCTCAGGGGTATAATTATACCTGAGTGAAAATATAGATAATGTGTCAAAATGTAATTAAAAGTGGAAGTATCCAGTCAAATATACTCAAGTGAAAATAAAAAAAGCTGCTACTTTAAATGTATGTTTTAAATGTTTTTAACTGATGAAGCTAAGTAATGTCATGTTTTCATGTGAAAACTAAATTTTATTATCTTAAACTATTATAAGCTACTATGTTGTTTTGCCTGAAAACATCTTTCAGTCTCTGTAAGTTCTGTGAATTTGACTTACTGCCTAGCCAATTACATTAGCTACTGGGATCAGTGCTAGTCTAACCTGGCAATAGCAAAGAAAACAAGCTAACTTAGTGAAGATATTTTTTTCTTGAAAAAAATGTAGTTACCCAAGAGTACAAATATTCAATTTCAATAACACTCAAGTAAATTATAAATTACCAAAATAATACTTAAGTACAGAAACGAAGTGTAATTACTCGAGTATTTTCCACCCCTGCCTGCCTTTTCTGTTTCGTGTTTATGTTGATATGTTTTGTAATTTGCTGTTTTATTTTTGGAGTTGTTGTTGTGTTTTCTGATTTGCTGTTACTATTAATGTGTTTTGCACTTCCAGGCTACTGTACTTTTCTCAGTAAAGATAAAAAAAAGAAAACTGTATCTAAAAAAATAAAATTCAAAAAACTTAAATTCACCAAGTGAAATATCAACAATTAGTAATTATTCACCACCCTCGTTTACTTGGTTGAGCCATCTTTGGCAGATATTCCAGACAGCAGTGTGATAGTTGGTACATTTGCATATTTGAAATGTGCAATCAGAGACAATAAAATATAAAAATAGTTTTTTGAATATTTTTCAAGGCACTGTACCATACTCAATTACTGCACTCATTCTTCTCATAGTACTCTCTCTCTCTCTTTCTGTTTCTTACTGCAGTACTTTTATTCTGCCTCTCCCCATCTCCCACTCTCTCTCTCTCTTAATCCCTCCCTTTTTCTACTGTAGTTCCCACTGTTTTACTTTGAACATCAGACAGGGCTTTAGCTTGTCATTCTGGCTGCTGGCTCTTGCAGGATCTTTTCATTAGGAGCGAGGCCTGGCTGGTGGAGTGATCAGGATTTGCTCAGTAAACATTACCTCATACGTACCCCTGGCGGGGTGCAGGCCTCGGGTGGAGGGGTTGCCGTGGGAACGCAGGAGCACCATGGCCCTGCTTAAAGATGGCTCGCTATAATGAGGGGACAAAGAAGGGAATGCCCTCACTCAGGCACCGGGTCAAAGGCACAGCCTCCCCACAATAGGTCAGCCCGTCTGAAGTCTTCCCAAACCGTGAGCACACAAGAGAGAAAGAGAGATCTTAGTTAGCACTCAGAGAAATGGGCATAGGTTAAGAAGGGAGCTGTGTGAGTTTTGTGATGCTGAGGTAAGTTTTATGGCAAGGCCTAACAGCACATAACAGGTGCATGTGGAGTTTGAAGGGAAAACTCAAGAGGTGGAACAGGGCCTGGGAGAGGGATGGTGTTGAGGGGAAAGGGGTGTGAGAAGAGGTCTTGGGGTCACGGCGAGCTGAATGGAAAGGGGGCACTTGTTCTGCTCAGAAAGCTCCCAGAGTTAAAAGATCGAGGAAGGCAGGCTGGAACACAATGCTGAGCCATGAGGGACAGCTCAGTGAAACACAATGCAATTACTCCCACTGTGCCTAGAAACCACGGATGGATGGGAAGACACCATTTTATACTTGTAATGCTTTTCTGTCCAGATGCACTACACAAGCAATGTTTCACATAGCATGCTCATTGAAGGAGGGAAAAAATATGCAAGGAACACACACACATACACACACACACGCATGCTTTTGCTTGCAGTACATTTCAGCAGCAGACTCGGCGGAGTTGAAATGGAGTAGAAATAATCTAAAAGCACTTGATTTGAACTCAGGGAGCTCTCTCATGTGTGCTGTGTCATGCTGAGTTGTTAAGCTGTACTTTAAAAAGCCCTCACTTCTTCTGTGCTGCAGTCCTCCACACTGGGCAAACAGTTTCTTTATTTTTATATTGAAGACTTTTGATGGAGATAGGAGAGGAAATGATGTGTGTGCGTGTGAGGGAAGGGGGGATGGGGCAGGCAATCTCTTCAGTGCCATGATGAAAGCCCAAAAGAGGTGGCGAAGGAAACCACGGGAATGTTCTGGGGTTGCCACGGTGATAGAGAGGGCCCCCTCACAGCACGGCTTTCACAAGTTTGGAGGCTTTATCTGTGAGACGCAGCACTGGGCCTCAGGCCACCATTCCAAGAGCACACACACACACACACAAGACACAAATAACACAAATATGCACACAATTAATTTTGCATCAACTGTATTTCTAGTAGAATGCCAGCACATCACATCACACACATGGAGACATCACAGTATTCATTAATTTGGCAATCTTAGTGCAACAGAGTGGTTATGCAGTTCTACAGTTACAGTGCATATTCCATATTTACTGTGTTTCTCTATTTCCCTCTGACACAACACTCCAATAGATGGAGAAGCGACTGAAATTGAATAATCGGTAGTGAAAGTTGAAGGTGAGAGATGGTGGAAAGAGTTTAGGACAAGTCAAAACAACTGGTCTCTTCTGGCAGAATGGTATACTGCCATGGAGGGAAGGTGGTCACACAGAGATCAAGAGAATTGCAATGAGAAGGAGGAGGGTACTGGGACGTCTAGACATATGGGCAAATGGGAACAACAGTATCCGATACCTACACTAATAATATAAGTTTAATATATATTAATTTAATTTTAATTTCATTTAATGTATTAAATGATATTCAGCTTGCACTTAACACCTGTGTGTGTCTGTGTTTGTTACATGTGATCCCTCATCATTGATTGGTAAAGATAGTTGATTTTTCCCCAGACATATGCATGTCTTGAATTTTTTTTTTTTTTTTTTTACATATTTGAGAATAATTTCCCTAATGGCAATGTGTTTTTAATTTATAGTACAGTGTAATTCAGTATATTAGTTTCAATGCTCCTCACTTTTGGAACCAATTCAGCTTCTATCTATCAGCTTCTAGTTAAAACAGTGATCAGATTTAACATGAAAAAATATTCTGACTGCTGAAAAAGTTCATTAACTTAAATGTAAAAGGATGTGAGGGAATTTGCTTCTGAAAGCAAATTATTATTATTATTGTTTCTTGTCTAGTTCATCTAGGGGTACTATATACATGATAAATCTAGTAAACATGAACCAACAGGAAACAAGAGGGTGGACTATGGTATCGTTTTTCTGAACAAAATTACCACTAATTACTAATAATTTTTTAATCATTATTAATAGCGCTTGTCAGTCACAAGTGAAAAAATTCAGCTAGCTTACATTAGGACTACTTTGTGTTCAAAACCACATCAGGACAATCCATAAACATTTTTGCTTCACCTTAGCAAAGTAAATAGTCCAATACTAAAACGTTATAAAAACAAACAAAAAAATATATAAATTTTATATAAAATGTATAAAGCTTTTTCTTTCCAACAGGAATCAGCTGTGACAAGAACTGCTTTTTTTTTTTAAACAATTTTGATGTCAGGTTGACATAACATCTGAGTCAGATGACACTGATGACATTGTTGACATAAGATTGTGTTATGACACTTATTTATGATGCTGCTTTATGTTAACATGATTTTGTTGCTTGCTGTTCTTCCAGGAGTTACACAATGCTGATCATGACATCAAACCAAACTTACTCTAATTTAGGGCCAGAAAACTATACATAACTCTGTCATGACAGAATCATGACATTGTCATAAAGTTTAAAAAATCTTAAGAATACTGAAATACACAGTTTACTTATAGGGGCCATGAAAACAAAATGTCAGTTCAGAAAGTGTCATAACACAGCATTATACTAACTATATGTCACTAACATCAACTTGCCATGTCAACTTGACATAAACATTAATTTAATTATATTAATTAAATAAGCATTCTTTATGACGGCTGATGCATTTTGGAAGATATCTTTATAAATGTTTATGTATATTTATGTCAATCAATCTTATTCAAATAGCGAGTGGCAGAAGTTAGCTTAGTTAAAATACGTTGGTGCAGAGCATCTCAAACATTGTAAAGCATTGTACTGAAAGTTTGATACGTTGCTATGGCGCATATACAGCACTGTGTAAAAGTCTTAGGCACCCTATTTTTTTTTTAGTACAAACTTTGTTATAGATTTTTATTTTATGGCTTCTACAATATTGATTCAGTACAAAACGTTTTAGATTTCCAAACATTAGTTTTCCAGCACAAAATTAAATGTTACAGAAAAATGTTTGTATGTCAGTAAAGAAAGCAGCAGATTACATAAGAGACCACTTTTCAGACAAAAAAACATAATGAAGGCTGCTGGGTTTTGCTGCAAAAATAAGAAGCAAGTGTGACAGTCAAAGTCTCCAGAAGAACTGTGGCTGGTTCTGCAAGATGCTCAGTAAAACTTACAGCACATTTCCTTATAAAACTGCACTAATTGTACCTGAGACTACTTTTTTTTTTTTTTTTAAAGCGAGAGGATCGTCACACCAAATATTGACTTTGTTTCATTTATTACTGTTTACTGCTCTAACATTTAGTTTCATTATTTTTGAAGGCATCTTTGCTCTACAGCATTTCTTTGCATGTGCCTAAGACTTTTGAACAGTACTGTATTTATGACAGAACTTCAGTGTCATAGCTGATATTCAACTAGGCACAACTGCTCCAGTATAACATCGGCTTTAGCCTTCCAGGAAGGAAAATGAGTCTAACACACTACGTTTGGATGTTAGTAGATGCCCACATCGCCAAACCTACAAAATATTGGCTCACACTGCCATTCACAGTGACATACACAGATATCTAGCCTAGCTGGATTAATGGACTAAGACACAAACAGCCTGAGAACACACACACACAAACATAGCTGTTTTATATTCATTGCCAGTCACAGACTTGCAGCAGGACACTGGCAGAGTGCCTTTGTGTGCGGCCTGCCATTACAGCTTGGCACAGCGCCAGGATCGACGGGCAGTCAGTGGGTCAAGATGACAGCAATGTAGCAAGAGCAGCGAGATGCCCTCGAGAGGCAGGCTGAGCTCTCCACCCAGCTGAGATCTCCTCCCCTTCTCCCCCCAGGGGGCAGGTTACTGCTCCATGGGCTCACTGCTCCTCTGTCCCCCCTGGAGGCCTGGAGCTGCCAGTCCTCTCTGCCCCAGAGCTGCCCTCCCTCTGCCAGCTTGGCACTCTGCAGTCCCTGGGCAGTGCTGGCTATCACGGCCAGCTGGCTGCACACATCCACAAAGAAGAGTTTTCAGTGGTAATTTTCTGCGAATATAACACACACACACACGCACCAAACGCATCAGTTTTTTTTTTAAACAATGACATTTTCCACTAGTAAATCCTTTTGATCACATTCATGGTGCCTTCACATATCTCCCTTCAGTAAATTTATTCAAGCAAATATTTTATGTCGGATCATGCACGTATATTTGTAATGCTTACAGTGCTTACAGTGAAAGAGATTATTCCTCTATAGGATTTTCCAACGAACCCTGTGATGCATGACACTCTGTGTGGCTGGCATTTCTCATTCAGTACCCAGTGGCACATGGTTGAGGATTACTAAGAAAGACATGGCAAGTCGTAAAGCAGCATCAGCAGCTCTAATGTCTATGTGTAGAGACTGGGGCTGTTACAGTTAGCCAGGCAGGTGTCCTGCTTGTGGCTACTTATGCAAACTGTACACCAAATCTGAATGAATAGCATTTATTGAATAAAAATGTCAGTGGTTCCTCAGAGTTTCAACAGCAGTGAAGGCAATTTATCTTAGCAAGCAGACCAATCCTCTCCTCAGGTTTGAATAAAGACAGCGAGTTAGTGTATAAAGGTTTTCATAGACTCCGAATGGAAGAATTGAAAAACACAGCTTTTGAATAAGCTTGAGCCCAGCATTGGAGTTTTGAGGCTTTTTGGCAGTTCTGAGGTGACCCAGGAAGAGAGGGAGAGAGATGAAAGAAGACCCTGTGTCCAAACCTTATCAAACTTTAATACATTCTGCCAGCACTGGCAGCAAAGAAGCGGGGAGAAGTAGGTGTTAGATCAAGCACACACACACGCACGCACATCTCAGATGTTTCATCGTGTTCTCCATAAGTATGTGATTGAGAAGTTAAATTAAAGGAGGAGTACTCTATAATTTGCAACCTAATCTGTGTGAGGTAAGTGTCTGTGATTACCACAGACAATGATTTTGATGTTTCCATGCACTGACAAAAGAAATATTGTTTTCTCAAAATTCATTTATCATAGAAGTATAAGGGCAATTCTTGGGGCAGTCAATAAATAACATTATTGACTGAATTCCTCACTTTCAAGAATTCCTCAGTCAAATATATTGGTAAATAAAGCTCTAAATCTGTGTCAAGCCATCCTTTCAGTGATGAGACTACAGTTTATGGTTATGCTCTACCAATGTAGTCAACAAGCTTAAATGATGATGAAAACTAAGCAGTAACTAAGACTTTTTACCTTATGGCTCCAGTTTTGGGTGAGTAAGGAATAAAACATGACAGACTATGCTGTTATAGGAAAATAATCAACAACAGGGTGATGTGATGCAGCCCCGCTGAGAGCTGTTACCACCCTGCAGTTGATCATTTTCCAATATCAGCACCTCCCAAAGTGTTTTATTGTACAGCGATTTGCCAATGATTGCAAATAATAAAACTAGATACTATTTTAATTTATAAATGCAACACATGCTGTGCTTTTTAAATGTTTATAGTTACATACGAGACAAGTTAGTTCCTGCTATCACTTGCTTAATAGCAGCAATAAACAGTCATTCCCTAATAAGCTTCTCTTTTTACTTAAAAAGTTGTTGAGTAAGAAGATCTCTCATGTCTGTCTCAGCTGTATATCTTTCTTGTTAGATTGTAATAGTTGTTGTTTTTAATTAGCATTATATACCCACATATTTGACCTTTTATTGATTAACTGAAGCAACTGCCCTTAGAGGTCCACTATAAGTGTGATTTGAGTATTTGGATTTCTGATTTGTCAAGGAAACATATAAAAATTCTGGTAATTGACCATATCCTACAGATGTGGTGGATATAGACTGAAATATACTGGAATATTCCTTGCATATGATTTAAGAAGACAAGTCAGTTAGTGATACAGCCGTAAGACGTCAATCGTTAAGCGTTAAAACCGTCAATCATATAGACATAAACATGTTATTGGCAAATATTTTTATAGTGAACCAGCTGAGTGTGCCATTCACTCTCCTGACACTCATGGCTGCCTGGAGACCACATCATACACAATCTTCACCTCCTTTTTAAACTCCTGCTATTCTGTGATTTTAGCTAATTAGCTACACATTAGCTTGGCTGCCAATCCCTGTATGAAATCTGAAACCTTTCTGGACCATTTATTTGGCACTCTATATTTTCTAAGTTTTTACATTCCTTTTCATTCTGTTTATGTTTATGTTGTCTGACAGTTTTCAGGTACACTTCTCCCAATAATCCTTGTGGTTTCTTGGACAAGTCTGTTTGAGATAGTTAACTACTCCTCTACTTTTCATACTGTAATTTCCACTGTCCAGTGTCGACCAGAGGAGGATGAGTTCCCTTTTAAAGTTCTCCTTTTCCTCTGTTTTTACTATATAAAATAATTTTTTATAAAGACAGTGTAAAAGTGCTATTCATCAGCTATCACCACTCACTGCGCTGTCATCTATTACTGTATTTCATCTGCGATAATACACATCCCCCACCCATAATACTGCAATACTTATTTTGACTAAAAACTAATTTTCCACCTTTCACAAGTGTTTTGTAAATAATATGTAAAGGGAATTTAATATGGAATTGGAGGAGCTTTTCCACTGTAAGGAAGTGTACAGTGTTTTCATCTTTGTAGTAAATAAAATGACATTAGGGAGTGTGGTAGAAAGAGGGTTTATATTTAACGACTGAACTTAATCTTGTCTTGCTCTTGTCAGTATGGATTACTGAGGTGATTTAGAGCATTCCTTTTTTTGTTCAGTAGTGTGTACTCGCCGAGCTTGGCATGGTGCTGAGCAACACATTCAGTGCCCGAGGACAGCTCACACTCACACAGGCTGTTAGTGCATGAGGTTGAGGGAGAGAAGGCATGACAGAGGAAGGTGAAGAGTAATTGTAGCTGGAATCCTGATTTAGATTTTCTTGTCATTATACAAGATCACTGCATTTGTTGTGGTGTCAGGAAGTAGGTCACATGATCTTGGGATGTTTGGAGGGAAGAAAAATGCGTATGTGATATTGTGTGTGTGTTTGTGTGTGTGTGTATGTGTGTGTCTGTGTGTGTGTGTGTGTGCAAGGTGCTTTTCTGAAACAGTGCTTGGACAGTGACAGTCTGCTAAACAGCGCAGACTGAGGAAGCTCTTGTGAGAAGGAGATAAGGAATAGAGAGAGCCCAGGAAAATGACAGAGGAGAATGGAGTATAAAGCAGAGAGAAGAAGAAGGACAAAAGGGGGATATACTGAGAGGGTTTAGTTCAACTTCAGCAGCCTAACTGAAGCTCGTCTCTGGAGAAGTTCCAAGGTTGTGTGAGTGGAGGATTGGGATAATGAGTCTAGACTCTGAAAGGTACCGCTCTCACTTACACCACTGTCGGTTAGAGAGGGTGAGAGCCAGGATAATAAATATCATTTTTGTAGCTTCTTAAGGTAGTGAAGATATAACAGAGAATATTACAGATGGTAATGTATACACCTGAGGTATGTCTCGTCTTCTTTCAAAAATTATTTTTTAAATAATTTTCTGCCACTTAGATAAAAATAAACTGATTATTACACAAGCTTTATAGTCTCTAAATACTAATCAGTAAGATTTTTTATGGGAAATATGGCATCAACACGGTTCAATGTTCAATCGTAGTCTTTTGTACAAACACTGAAAAAGTATACCCCGCATCTAAATTCATTTCATAACTTTTGGTAACATTCACTTATAATACCTTGGCAAATCTCTAAATGACTATTTTTACTCTGCAGTAATATTTCTTTACTCTGAGTAACCGCTGCATCAGACTCAGTTAGTGTACAACTCGTCTCCTGCTGGTGTTTCAATGAATGCTGATTATGCTATCTTGTAAAATATAGTTGTTGGTATTCCCTTCATCTAACAATCTCAAAATTTGAACATTGCCATCTTATTTATATTTTCTATTTCAAAAGATTACTCTGGATGACAATGAAAACACTTTCTATATTATTTCTACATTAAAGTAAAACCCAAAAATAGATAAACTTGCATATATTTTTCATGTTGTTATCTTTGAGAACCCTGAAAATCCAAGTTCCTTTCCTGAACTTTCCATGAATCTTGGAGACTTCCTGGAATATAGTAGGATTGAATGAGATTACTCACCACTGGCTAAACATTAAACCAGTTACTGCTTTCAATTTCAGTAATTTTTTACATCTATCCATCTATTAAAGCAGGGCAACTGAAAGTCTGTACTGAAAGCCATGATGGCTTCATTAAGGAAGTGGAAATGGTTACAGGTCTTTATTGAAACTCTAAACTAGAAGCAGTACATTATCTGTGAGGCTTTTTTAAATTCCATCTCTCTCTCTCTCTCTCCTTCTCTTTCTGTCTCTCTCCCATACACTATTTCCAGTGGTTACTTCTGCAGTGTGCACAGATTGCCAGCGGCAGCTTCCTACCCCAGGTCGTGTGTAAGGTAAATGAGCGTGAGCAGCAGCCCCCGCGCTGGGAGTTTCAGAGGTAAACAGCCTAGCAGTCTGGGAATGACACAGCCCACTTATCTTTTAACAGCTATCACTACAGCAGAGCACAATGACTACCTAGAGCGTCTAAATGGGGGAAAGATTGACATTATTGATTAGGATTTTTCTGTGTTTCTTTTGTTTTTCTCTCCTTGACAGCAGTCAAAATCTGTAGTACTTTTTTGGCTTATAAGGAATAAAACAACCAAAAATTGACCAATTTCTTACATTGCTTTTTTTCTGCCCTACTTTTTTTTACTTCTTCTTCGCAGTTCTTTTGTAGTTCTTTTGGTGCATTTGCCAGATCCCAAATATTCTGCACTTTAATTCTTTCACTGACGTCCTTAGAGGAGTGGCAAACACGTTGATGTGTCAGAGGCTATGAGTTTGAAACACAACACACTATCAGACAGCAACTAGAAGACATGTCAAAGCTGAATGAACGTACAAGATTACTGTAGAGTTTATAAACATACAGGGAATGCTAAATATAATTCATTTTATTAGCTTTTAAATATAGTTAGAAAATATCTAGTATCAATCTTTGACTTTATTTGTTATTGCTTTTTCCAGTAATACAATGAAAGAGCCTGTTACATTGTTAAAATGCAACAAGCTGATATTATACTTAAAGTTTCATAGAGGTAGATCAGTGCATTAACTGTGTATTGGGAGCCGAACCTATAAATCCCCACTGAGCAAATGCAAATCCAGCGGTTCACCCGTGAGGGAAGGATTTATTTCTTTATTATATAAAACAGAGATTTCTGATATTTGCAGAAGGAGATATATTAACATTAATATTTTAGTCCTGCAAGGTTCTAAATGGTGCATACAGAAGTGTGGGCACAGATATGTATGTCAGCTGTGTGTGTGTGTGTGTGTGTGTGTGGTCTCTTTATCTCAGCATAAAAAGAGTAATATTTCTCTCCCTCTGTGTGTGTGAGAGGGAGAGAGACAGTGAGGATGAGAATCATCATCTGGCTGTGACTGGCATAATTGGTTCTTTTCTTCCCTGCCGCTACTTAGTGCTGATAGCCCAATTTAGCCGCCACATGCTAAAGACACTTTTAGAGTGTAATCAGAATTAAAGAGAATGGGTTTTACTCACTTTAAAGGCCCTTTTGAGGCACTCTCTGTGGACTGAAACATTGATGGGTCCCTTTCGTTGTCAGAGGAGCTGAGACCACATGTAGTTAGCGAGGTCTGATGACGATAACTCGCCTGTGGTGTGTCCTTAGGTAACGACTGAGGATTCTCTCAACTCTCACTCCTCTAAGGATGACCCAGTCGTCACAGACAGGACAGCATGTGCCTCCACTTTCTAGTAATAATGGCATGGAGATTTTTGTAAATTGGTCTCTAGATACTATCAAAGGACTTTTTAAGGCTTTTGAGTAAAGATATCCATGGTTAAGTGACAAAAGATGAGTGGATTGCACTTCATATCACTGCACGCCATGCTGATGTGTTTTTTTTCTTTTTTTTTTGCAGAAGATTGGTTGATGACTACGTTGGAAATGGACAGAAGCTCTGAGATAATCTGTCATTTCCTTTCAGGGTGCTCTGTCACTCCATCTGCCTCTGTGTCCCTTTTACTTCTGGTCTTTCATTCTCTCTCTCTTTCTCTCTCTCTCTCTTTCTCCCTCTCTCTCTTTCTCTCTTTCATATATGCATAGTGGTTTGAGTTTTTTCACTGCAGGCTATTTCCTTTGGTAAGCTGAATAAAATGCAAATGCAGATGATGAGAATGAAAGCAGGAAAGAGCTGTTCTATGGTTTTGTTCCTACTGGTACGAAGCATAGTAACAGAAAAGCTTGAATAAAATTTGAAAATGTTACACTATCCTTCGAAAGAAGAGACTTAGCAGATTTGTGTTAACGGTGCATGCTTCCTATGTGACTTTAAAAATTAAACCTAGGGATTTTGTCATATGTTACCACTAATTTCAGTTGTTAGTTGCGACAATTGCTGAAGTGTGTATTTTACGTTTCAGTGCTTACAAGCACTCTAATCATAAGCAGATCAGTCAGATCTCCTTCACGCTTAGTTATTGCATTCATAATTGTATTTATGAATTGTTAAAGGCGAACAACACCCCTTCATGATTTAGCTCCACTATTTGAAAAGCACTTTGTTGTTCATAATCTTGGATGATATCTTTAGTGTTTTGCTACATGCCATTATATTGTATTGATCACAGCTGCCTTGCAGATACTGTCAAATTCAAATTATTAAAAAAAAACACTAATATACAAAGGGCTGGGCAGTTTTGGGTACAGCATCAACCATGGCCCTGAAATAGCTATAGTACAAAAACTTGCAAATACAGTAGCGCACGGTCTGTCAATATCCTTATAGCTTTGTTTCAGCATCTTATATGTGCTCTTTCTGATGGGAGCTTTAATGTGTACTGTGTAGCACTGGGTTATGCAGTCAGTGTTGTAAAGGCGAAAGGAAAAGAGGGACATAAAAGGAAAGATAATCCCAGCCATCCTGCCTCTGTAAAGGAGCTTTCTCTGAAAGAAGTCCTTGTGTGCTTAGCAGAAGCACTGAGACTCACCTGCAGAAGAGAAAGAGATGTGCATCGTAATCACTTAAAGAAGAGAAAAGTGCACAGTTAAAACTCCCCCCAGATTATGAGAAGCTCTAAACATATATTTGTGTACATATTGGTTCTATACTTAATTCAAATGATGTTAAGAACTGCTATTTCTCAGTGGTGTGGCATTCTGACATTCCCAGTATGAAATCCCCTGTATCTCTGCAGCATCACTAGAGAAAGGCTCTGTTCAGCAGATT
>CM040458.1:11724109-11799629 GCA_022758105.1 Pangasianodon gigas
GTGTGTGTGTGTGTGTGTGTGTGTGTGTGTGTGTGTGTGTGGTGGTGGCATGGATTGTGAGGAAGGAATAACTGGGGAAGAATATAGGCACACACACAAAAACAAGCAAGATTTCTTAACTCACACCTTCAGAAGGCATACTGTAATCCTGCAAGCCCTTTAGTCCAAACGCTGAACTCATACTGACTCACAGACTCCTAGCTGTTCAACATGGCAGAGAATATCTGCTAAGCCCATATTATGAAGGTGCTATTTTCTTTTAACTCAGACACATATAAAAGCTTTTTCCTGTAAATGACAGAAGTCAGTTTTAGCTCTGGGTGTACTATAACATGCTTCAGTTTGAGCAGTGAGCAGCTCTGTGTAAGGCTGGGACTTGGACATACACTGTGTTCAGGTTTACACAGCCCACTCTAGCCAGGGCATTTAGTAAGGGTTTATTAATAAGCTATCTGAAATCGCAGATGTGCAGTAATGTAAACTGATACTTTTCCTATCATCAGCACTGTGGAGACTGTAAGACTGGCTGAACTCACAGTTAAAAGCGCAAAGAAAGGAGAGGATTTCTCCTGTTCAGACGAGCACCTTAAACATGAGCGCAAAGTTCAGCGCGAATCCTCGCCAAGCTCTCCGGCCTTCCTGCCTCTAATCCCAGCCTGCTCTCCTCTCCATAACGCCCTGCATTTGGCTGGAAGGAACCTCAGCACTACTGACCTGGATCTAACGTGAACTAAACCTTCAATAATGCGTCGATTTACTAAAGTAAACATCTATATAAATGAATAAGAATAGGTGAAATGACGAATATAATCTACGCGTGTCAGTTTTTGTGCGTTTTTATGTGCACTATATGCTCTGATTATTAAGTTCAACAAATGTAAAATGCTACAGCTGGCCTATGTAGCTATTTACTCTATACATTTTTTCCTCGACAGGACTATAACTGTGACTTTATACTATAAGTAATAGCAGCATGCAGCACTGATCGGCCTAGGGGATTAGTGATTAGTGTTCAGTGAAGCAAAAGAGCGACTTGGGACGTTAGAACAGCACGAGTGACGTAGCCTAATTCTCCTTACTGTGAGAAATCAGCATAAACTAAGAGACGCATCATCCATAGTGCTTTTAACCTGTTGGCTTAATCTGATAAAACACAGTCGACCATAAACTGCTCTTTAGTCTACTATTTTATAGGAAAGCACTCACCTTGGTAAGAGAGAGAGAGAGAGACAGACAGAGAGAGACATAGAGAGAATGGTTACAGTTGAACAGTAAAATCGGTGTTGTTGAACATCTTCTCTCTGAGTTGCGGCAGTGAATCCAGGCGTTTCTCTCGGTGCTTTCTGTTTGAGCTCACTTCTCTCCTCTCTCTACTGAGTCCTGCTCTGCTCCGCTCCGCTATTATTTTCCCTTAAATATATGAAAATTTATGCTAATTAAAATCAGCACTAACTGTTACTAGTTGCTTGTTATGCAGGAGGGTCCCTCTATCCTCGCTGCTCTGGAAACCACAGCTCTCAACTTTCTGGAAGAGGAAATCCTACAGTTCTGTACAAATACAGGCTTCACACATAAACAACAACAACAACACCACAAATCATTAATCAAATCAAAAATCATTCTTTTTCAAGAGGAATCACTTTCCAGGGCGATTCTTAAATCTGCTCTTTTTACATCACGCAAACTTTTCTCTGTGTTATTAAATAATTAGATATAAAAAATGAAATCTTGATGTTGACAAGGGTGTAAGCTAATTAGGATAATTAAACCGCATGAATCTATTGAGGGTGAACGTATATAAATAGAGAAATGTGATTTTTATTTGTAAGTAATTTTTAAATTGTCAAAAAAAAAAAAAAATACAAAGTGGTGCTACTTCAGTCGTTAGAAATATAATTATTATATTTAAGTCGTTAAAGCGCACACCAGTTTGCTTCAATTAAACATTTTTAATAAATTAATCGTAAAAATACTTTTTTATCATGAGTTTAATTTTAAATGAATAATTCTGTTTAATAGTTACATTAACAGATTTAACTTGAGAATTATTTCATTCAGCAGTTTTGTTTTGCTGTTAGAATAAACTGTTAAACCAATTTTTTGGTGAGCTAGCCTTAAAAAAAAAAAAAAAAAAAGTGATCCTAACAGTGTTAGTGCAAACTGTGTCACTGTTTCTTTTCGAGTTAGCAGACCCCACTTCAGACAAAACCCCCTATATTCCTCTGCGTTTTGTTGCTCTTTAAGCTCAAGTGCACGTTTAGAAATTGTTTTGACGTGACGCTTCTGCTCCGCGTCCCGGAGATCTGCCTCTCGCTCAGGAGATAGCCAATGAGCGTCGGCCGTGCGCAGAGCTCCGCGTCCTGATTGGCTGAAGGATGCGGAAGGTTCGCGCACGCCAGGCTGAACGTAAACACTCGCGTAGTCTCCGGCGCAGAGGGAGGAGCGCATCAAACTGTCAGAGGACAAGCGAGGAGAGAGAAAGAGAAAGAAGTGTGGAATTTCTCATCAAATGCGCATAAATTAATATAATTTAGGCATGATTAGAGGGATTTATGGCTTAAATCAGGTGGAGCGTGGAAGTGGATGAAATATGAGGACCTAGCAAAAGTAAGAAGCAAAGCCAGACTGCAGCTGACGGGACGAGCTGGAAGTTTACACAGCGAGAATCATCCCGAGGTCTGCTTGCCTGAGTAACGCTATCTGTCCATGATGTGCTTCCATGTGGGATTTACGTGATCGGGACCTCGAGTCAGTGCACGCGGGACGCGAGGCTTTTCATCTGTGTGGTTATGACTAAAAAACCTATTTTAAAGCCTTTTTAAATAATTATGACTTTATGAAAGGAATGAACATTTGTTAAAACAACAAAACAAAACAAGTGTTTTCATTTTTCCCGCAAAAATGTGGATTTCTACTTTAAAAGTACATGCCCTCTCTAAAATTTAATGGATCTTTAATTACCGAGTTCTCGTCGTATGAATCCAAAATACCAATAATAGTTTTCCAGTGTGAATAATTCATGAAACAGAGCGCTCCATCGAGGGCTGGAAAAAGTTACGGAAATACAGGGAGGAGGAATAACAAGTAGACTTGTTCGAAGTGGTTAAGGGGGGATGGCCACAGCGGCTTCCAATCCTTACCTGGCCAGCAGCAGCATTCTCTCCTCATCAGGCTCGGTCGTGCACTCGGATTCCGGAGGTGGCATGCAGCCGGGAAGCGTTGCCGTTACTTCAGTGTCAGCCGGATACAGAGGAGATCCCGCGGGCAAAATGGTGCAGAGCGAATTTATGCAAGGAGCCATGGCGGCCAGTAACGGGGGCCACATGCTAAGCCATGCTCATCAGTGGGTCACCTCACTGCCTCACGCCGCGGCCGCCGCCGCCGCCGCAGCCGCAGCAGCAGCAGCCGAAGCCGGATCGCCTTGGTCTACTAGTCCTGTGGGAATGGCGGGCAGCCCGCAGCAGCAAGACGTCAAGAGCACTTCAAACCGAGACGATCTTCACTCCGGTGCCTCGCTGCACCACCGAGGTACTCACGGAGCTCACCAGGCGCACCAAAGCGCATGGGCTGGCACCACGGCGGCGGCGCACATCAGCACCATCACCGCGGGCCAGCAGCAGTCTCAGCAGTCTCTCATTTACTCTCAGCCAGGTGCGTTCACCGTCAACGGGATGCTAAATCCCGCCAGCAGTTTGGTTCACCCGGGTCTGATGCGCGGCGAATCGCCCGAAATGGACCACGGCAGCCACCATCATCACCACCATCATCATCATCATCCTCACCATCACCCCCACCAGCAGCAGCAGCAGCAGCAGCACGCGCACCATCCTCACGCGCAGCACCACGGCGGCGTGAACAGCCACGACTCGCACTCAGACGAGGACACGCCGACCTCCGACGACCTCGAGCAGTTCGCCAAGCAGTTCAAGCAGCGTCGCATCAAGCTCGGCTTCACGCAGGCCGACGTCGGATTGGCTCTCGGCACCCTCTACGGCAACGTCTTCTCTCAGACCACCATCTGCAGGTTCGAAGCGCTGCAGCTCAGCTTCAAGAACATGTGCAAGCTCAAGCCTTTGCTGAACAAGTGGCTGGAGGAGGCCGACTCCAGCACCGGCAGCCCTACGAGCATCGACAAAATAGCGGCGCAGGGCCGCAAGCGCAAGAAGCGCACCTCCATCGAGGTGAGCGTGAAAGGGGCCTTGGAAAGTCACTTCCTCAAATGCCCTAAACCTTCAGCGCAGGAGATCACCTCTCTGGCGGACAGTCTGCAGCTGGAAAAGGAGGTGGTTCGGGTTTGGTTCTGCAACCGGAGACAGAAGGAGAAGAGGATGACACCGCCGGGTGTAGGCCAGACGCCGGAGGACGTGTACTCTCAGGTCGTCAACGTGAGTGCAGACACACCGCCCCCGTCCATGGACTGCAAACGTATGTTCACTGAGACATAGAACTGATTTTTCCCCCATGCACACTTCAGTTAACTGGACGAAAAACAAAACCAGAAAAAAAAACACCAATTTAAATGGCAGTATGCGAGAATTTACACTTGAGCAGATAATGTGCATTTACGAAAAAAAAAACCCCCAAACCTTCAAATTTATCATTGCAACTCATCTTTAAATTCTGCCTGATGACCCCCAGTATGTTCCCTAACTTTAAATGACTGTCTCTGCTCTGTGTTTCAGGAGAGCTTTGTGGTAGATTGCTTAAAAGATGCAAGTTTGAAAGATGAACCCGACGACCAGGTGGACGCAGCTTCGAGCTCCTATCGCCAGCTCATTCTGGTGCACTGACAGCACAACCTTAAGCAAAAACCCCAGCAGATGTTTATGGATCGCCCTCAGAGACACGAGCAAAATGACTGACATGAACTTGAACACAACCAAATGAAGGCAAACGAATTGTGGCGTCGTCGCCTTTCCAAGCTGAGGAATTATACTCTTCATTTCAACGAAAGCTGATTGTTTTGTTTTTTTCTGGCTAAAGTTCTCACCAGAATCATCTTTTTTTTTGAAGACTTGATGTGTTACAAACTCCAGTTTTTCTATTTGATAGATTTTCTTTTGTGGACCGGACTTCTGTGAATAGTTTTCACACAGGAAAAGGATTTTAAAATGCACTTATTCGTCTCTCAGCCCGTCCTCTCTGTGGACACTTTTTTTTTTTTTTTTTTGGTTTGGCTGAATAATTGTGTACTTGATCCCTTTTCCTTACTGCTATTTCCATGCAGTAGTTTTGGCCGATTTTGATAAATCTGTATAAATTTGACAATATGAATTCTCAGTGGTGATCGACTTGCTTTATATTTTTTACTGGAATCACACCTTTGGAGTATTTCATGAAGTTCCTGAAATGTTGACCTTTCTCTGATAGAAGTAGCATTTCATGTACACTCTTCTCCTCTCCTGCTTTAATTCCCAGATCTATAGTTAGTAAGCTGCCACTGAGGTTATTCAAATTGCCTATACAGAACAGCACATTGATAACTCTGATAGGCTGACAAAATTTTATTTTTTTTCCTGTGATTGTTATTTAAGTTCAGTATTGATCCAGTCAGAGGTGATCGAGAACAATAAATTTGATAAATTTAACACAGCGCTGTGGTTTTTTTTTCTTCTTTTCTTTCTTTCTTTTTTCTTTCAGGCCGCAGCAGGCGATAAATCTAATTCATTTGCTGGAAACTGTGAAAATCGATGAGGTTTTTTTTTTTTTTTTTTTTTTCCCTGTATGGACTTCTATGTGGAAATCGTGCATTTCCTCCACTGACCCTTGGCCTGTATGCACATCACAGGGATGGTCTGAATGCAATTAAAAATGGAGAGATGCAATGTGTAATAATAAGAAAACAAAATACCCAATGTTTGTAAATGGGGTTTAAATTAATGCGAATTATTTCCTTACTCGCCAATATAGGCTCATGTTCATTAGCAATTTCTTTGCATTTATTTTTAACTTATTAGGCTATATTATATGTATAGGCTATTTTCGCCTATATTTTAATTTGACTTTAATGTCATCATTTTGCATTATGCAAACCTTTAGTTTTTTTTTTTTTTTTTTTTTTTTTTTTGATGGTATTATTTACAGTGTCACATTTATTGCTTTGAAACATTTAACAAATACGCAGCATTAAGCATTATTTTGATTTTTAATCTGCTGTAGGCCTCATAGAAGTTTAAGAGTTATATTGCAGCATGCAGTGCAGCCTGTGTGAGCGCGTGACAATTTCATTAAAACATATATTCTTTAATCATCAGTAGATCGGAATATATTTGCTTATTGACGGGGATAATAAATGCCGATCCCTTTATCTAGTGCATCTCCTGCACCTTCAGGAGCAGGCTCCAGGCAGGTAGCTTGTTACCCTATCCTCAACATGTAGTCTAACTGATCACTTCAGAGGTTTTTTTCTGTTCATCTATCACATGCACACCATTTATTATTGAGCTTAATTTAATAACTGACTGATATTTGCTCACTATTCAGCGATAATGCAGACGGATTAGAATGAGGCGAGTTTATGTGACGGTAATTACGCGTGAAATATTTTTGTCAGCATTACAACATGAAACAGGCTACAGGGTGGCGGGGCAATCACGCGTTTTTCCCCTCATTGGCCATGTGAGAAAATAAAGACCAGTTTACTGCGCGTGAAGAAGAAAAGCGAGGTGACGTAACTTCAGCGCTGTTCTGCTGCAGGAGTGAAGGTCTGCGTGTGTGTGTGTGTGTGTGTGTGTGTAAATCCGTATGCCTGCCACGTAGCTTACTGAGTGCAAGAGGACCCACATCCTTCTATCAGATTGCACTGTGAAAGCGCGCGCTATAGGATCATGTCTAAATAGCTGTTATTTTTAAAGCTAGGCCTACTGTTCGGCCAGACACCTCATATGAGTGAACCACTGGCTCTAGATTTTCGTTTTCTTCGTGGTTTGTATTTAGATTATTGTCTGTGAGAGTCGGAATAAGAGGCAGCGGCCGCTTTCAGGTGCCTCAGTCTGTCGCCTGAACTCCCGCAGTGGCTTCTCTCATTTTTTTTGTCTTCTTTAAGAACTTTTGTTTGCGACTGACTATTCATCCCATCTCTCTCTCTCTCTCTCTCTCTCTCTCTCACACACACACACACACACACATACACACACACATTCATTTAAATTTCGCGGATGATTTAATACACACCGGTTGCATGGCAACGGAATTCAACCTGTGCTCAAATTTGGCGCGGCAGCAGCACTATACCGTAGACACACACTCACACACACACACACACACACACACGGTCGAGACGTGCATGTGATTATTTTTTCAGCGCCCAGACAAGAAGATGGGCTTTAGCATCGTTATTCAATTCATAAAACATTATTATTATTATTATTATTATTATTATTATTATTATTATTAGCTTGTTGTTGTTGTTTTTGTAACAATAAAACAACTATAAGATAATAATAATAATAATAATAATAATAATAATAGTTATTATTATTATTATTATTATACATGTTTTTGCTGTTGTAGCAATAGTAGAAGTTTTTTTTTATTATTATTTTTTCTACCTATAAATTCTCACAGCAGGCCTGAAAATAAATCCATAAGGTTCTACTCGAACTACCATTCTCACTTCCTTTGTCAGTTTTTAAACCAGGATACATAAACAGAAAAGAAAGTTGTTTTTTTTTTTTTTTTTTTTTTTCCTAGTCGCATCTAAAACCTGATGGCCTGGATGAGATTTAGCTTTAGCTTTAGCTTTAGATTTAGATGTAGATTTAGATTTAGATTTAGATTTAAATTTAGCTTTAGCTTTAGATTTAGGTTTAGATTTAGATTTAGATTTAGATTTAGATTTAGATTTAGATGCTTGAGTTCTCATAAAGGGAGTTATGGACTGTTTCAGTCTCGGAACCTGCGGCTTGTGCGCCTTCAAATCCAACCCACTATTCCACAGTAGGATACTTTATTATATCGAAAATGTAATAAACACATAAGAGGCAGAATAAAAACATGAAGATTTATTTTTACTTACCGCCCAAAAACCTACTGCTTTTATTTAGCGCCATCTTTTGGACATGTGGTCTGCAGAACTAGTGCTCTGTAAGTGTGTGTGTAAAGTACACTTACTCCTGCCCTGTTACAGGCTGTGTCCAGCGTGTGTGTGTGCAGCAGTCTGTGTAGGCTGTGATCATCGATAATGAACAGAAAGGAAGACAACTGAAATGTGAAAAAAAGTATGTATTGTGAGAAAGCCTTGAAATTAAAACGTGGAAATGAAGCCTAACTTTGGTAGCCAAAGGAAATGATTATATCAGCGTGTGTTAGAAATTAGGCCCAGTATCCTAAAAGCATCTTAAAGTGAAGATGATCTTAACTGTTGGAGACTGTGTGTGTGTGTGTGTCTTGTGATGCTTGCTTTATCAGTCAGTGATGATCTGTTTGATGATGCTTTGGGGAAACTCCAACCTGGCTAGTTAGAAATCAGATTTCACCATTAAAATGTTTCAGTGCGATATACAAACATTTATGCTATTGGACTGTCTGGGAATTCTGTGAATTCAGATCCTGATATCATGGAGTCAGGCTCTAGTGGGATTATAAACAGACCCTGTCAGTGGCCATGAGACCGGTGTCACGCACCTGCCATAAGTCCATGGCACAAAGCCCAGAAGAACCCATCAGGCCCAGCAGGCATCTCACCCCAGCAGTGTGACTGCCAAGGTGACAGCATGTCACAGCATGCCCTGTATTTCGAAGCTAAGGACCAAACGCATCAGTGCCTCTGATCAGTCCCTGGAACAGTTGAAAGGGTGCGCAAAAAACAAACAAACCCATTCTGCACACGGTGAGGTTCAGCTTGACCAGTAAGTTAATAGAAGATAAAATGCATGAAATCTATGAGTTACATCGCTGGCCAATAAATAACGAACTTTACCAGATTCATACCATGCTTGGACTTTGAACTCAAGTAAAACGTTATTGGCAACATGCATACATGTTGACTTGCTATACACTGTATGGGGGAAAGGAAACACAAAAGGGAAGGAAAGATGGAGAGTAATAAAAGGCAAAGAAGCAAAGAATGAGGTGAAAGGTTCTCTAGCCTTTGCTGTGGCTATCACATTAACTGGAGGATTTGAACCAGAGAGGAAATAGTCTGTGGGCTCTGTGGTTTAATAGATTACTCACATTTGGACACAGGTATTTGGAGTTAGCCATTATGCCCTTGAGGCATACAAAAACTAGAAATGGCATTATGCAAGCAGCTCATGCCTACCAAAGACAAATAATAACACATCTACAAGAGTTTAAATCCAGCTGGATTTGGACAAACGTCATAGCTTTGTAGAATCAGAGTCAGCCTTGTACTGAAATCATGAAAGGGACAATCATTTTTCCTGAGGAGCATGCACACATCTCTCTTTACAGCTTAAACAGACTTGACATATCTCTCACAATCATGCTGTTCTGAGAGAACTGGAAATCACCTACACCTTATCCTACTGAAAAAGAACACAGAGATGTAAAACCTGACAAAAATGGATTTAAAATCAGATCAGATGCCCTTAAACATGGTATGTAAAATTAAGTTGTCTATTCAGATGTCAGACTCAAAATGTCACTTCACTGACAGTATTTTTCCTGGGACAACATAATCATGATAATTAGACAAAAACAAAATGGCATCGTTAAAAAAATCAACAAAATCCTTTCACAGACAAAAGGACACTTTTCGGTTTCTATGCCATCGTATCCCCTTATCTACATTTAAAAAGGGATAAGTGCAAGAATTCCAGTTGTTTAAGCTGTTTGAAACGAGCCACACATTGCAAATCAGAGAGTTTGGAGGTTGAAATAAAAGTAGTTAATTGGTGCAATACACCAAGGACATAATTATCTCTTTATATAACTGGCAGTCGTTTAATTGCTGGTAATTGTTCTCCAAACCTTGTGCAGAAGTGATGAAGACTAGATGGTTATTGTGCATCATGTGCTAATCCTGCTATTTAGGCTCTGCCATTAAACTGCTGGGATAAAAAAAAAAAACTCCCAGTGGAAGAAAACAACACGTGTATAGTGCTCTTTCAGTAGAACATAGTTTTCAGTATGGACATACACACTCCCACACATTAGCATAAATGTATCATTCACCCACACAAAGAGCTAAACTAAAACACAATGCAAACTATATTGATCACACACACACACACACACTGATATAAATACTCATCACTAGTCATTTGGCATATTAGCAGTGCGAGGTTGCTGCTATCCTGTGTTCACTGTTAATTATTGCCACATTGTAAACCCAGACTCGGAGCTCCACAGGAAACAAACACTGATTAACCTGATTGGGGTTGCTGTGAACTACGGTCCAGTTGAAGTGTGCTGACAGCTAAACCGTTCCCACCTTCTAACCTCATTGCCCTCTGTGCCTTGTAAGGCAGATCAGTGTTAAATATGTAAATGCTAGATGTCTGAGATACCCACACTTCAGGATCATTCAGCTATTTAGAGGCTCAAATATAGTGTTACGTATGGCAATACATATGACATTGCATATTACATAACAAAAAATTTAATGACTGTTAATTTCACTTAATTGAATTACAACAGTGTGGATAATTGTAAGCCAATCCTGCACGCTGGTGTATGATTACATTTGGCAGTGTATGCAGAAGGAACACAAAGAGCACTGAGCAGTATTTTTTTGTTTCCTTATCAGACAAGTATTGCACCTCCTTGACCTCTTTGAGGCCAGAATGAGAGGAACGGTCAAATCCACACTGTCCCCTCTCATTGCTGGAATCTACATTTATATTTTAATTAATTCTATCAAAATATCTGCGACTGTATTTCAATTTTTTTTTTTGTATTAACTCTTAAAAAGGGAGAGTAGGGAAAAGGAAGCATTATCATGCATCTTCCCAGCCTTTTATGCTCATGTATACTGAACTCCTCAAGATACACTGTATTTCATGATTTCATATTGACTGATTTGTCATCAGAGGTACAGTTACTGTGTGAAATACATTAAAAAGGTTAGGGAGAGAGATAACATGGGTTATTCCCTCTTATATTTGTTGACTTTTTAACCAATATCAAGACCTGTTTTGTTTTGGCATTTGTGGCAATTCAAGCTATTTTCAATAGTTCATTTCTAAATGCCTGGCTAAATCATGAGCATTTCTTAAGCTCTTTTACAATACTATGTCTGTGTCGGAGTTTATAGTTGAGTCCATAAGGGATAAATCACATTTAGGCATGACGGTGGTGTTCAGTGCAATCTTATTATCCATGCCGCTGACTGCTAAAGCTATTAGAAAATAAGAGTGCGGTGCCCATTGAAGGGGATAACTACTCTTACTACCTCAGTGGTTCACAGCAGAAGCTTTAGTACTAGCAAAAAAGTGTTAGGTTTATATCTACCCTGTAAACTCATGGGTATCCAACGTATCAATCCTGCAATTCTGTTACTGAGAGTAGACTTGCTTGGTTTTCTCACGATACCGATGTATGAGATACTTGCATGATATATGAGAGGGTTTAAGTTCTAATTTCTTGACTTTTTCCAGCAAATACAAATTCAAAATTCAGTGGGTATACAGTTATACTCTCACTGTTTTACATTAGCACACTAACTTAAGTTTAAGTACACACACACTCACACACACACACACAAGCTAGCTGAGAAAAACAAGCTAGTTAAGAAGGCAGAATGAGGTGTATTTCTTAGCAGCAGTACATGGAAGACCAGACAATATTAACAATTTCTCATATATTGAAGCCAAGGTTTTCTTTCAAGCATATACTCAAGGAGTATGTTAACCAGTTAACTATCCAGAGGCAATATTCAAAAAATAGAGCTTTTAAACAAATGAATCAGTGAACTAAAGCTGTATTGAGCAAGCTTTCAGGCAATGCACACAATAACACACTTGCTGCTCTGCTTCTTTTTCACACATATCACATGGCTATGTACTCCACCCCTACCATACAACAGACAACTCCACCAACAATTCATAATCTACCATCATGATGAATACAAGCATGTTTCTGACTAACAGAGTCGGAACTAGCAGGTCACTGGCATGGCATTGTTGGTGGGATGTTCTGTTGATGAGAACAGAAGGATCTTCCAAAACACTGGTGATCTTATTCTTTATTTACTTGAAAGGCTGTAAATGGCAGAGGTTTTACACAAGCACATGCAAGCTATTCCCATATCCACATTTTTCTAGCAATCAAACAATAATTGAGACTGTTTGTTTCATTTGGTTCAGACTGGACTTTTGTGACTACTAGGCTACTGTAAGTAATGTGTAATTTAAAAAAAAACAGCATGTAGCTAAATTTGAAGCTGAATATTGTTCTAATACCAGCACAACCCAATGTGTTTTATTCTTCTTATACCACAACAATTTGCCACAGCCAGAGCTGTGCTGTTATAGGAAATGAATGAACAACTTTTGACCAATCAGATTTAAGAATTCAGCAGTGCTGTGGTGTAAAACAATGTTCTGTGACATTAAATAGCACACTTATTTCAGAGATCTTGAACATAAATCTCAGCATGTTGCTTGCATTATTTGCAGGTAAACATCCCAGTATTACATATATCCAAAGGCTGATAATGTGCTTTGACACTTTTTTCAAAGAAACACTAATTACCAGTCAATACTTCAGTGGCAGTTTAAGTATTCTTTGTTAGATAAAGACACTTACGGTACATTCCTTTAGGAATATAGCCTTAAACTTTAATAGTTCATTAAAGTACAATAAACAATTTTCAGTGAAAAAGTAGTTAACCCAGGTTTAAAATCCTTGTAAAGGTTTTTAAAGGTAGTGTAAAAGAAAGATATTTTGTGGCATCACCATAAATACCGGTATATTTACTCTAGAAGTTATGTCCAACCTAGGCTCACACTGCCAGCATCTGTTGAATGGTGAATTAGAGTTAACAGCATGGATTCTGTTATCAGCCTTTAATCATCCATTCATTTACAGAGCAGAAATATCGCCCCTAATTGATCTGGCCTGCCGATTTGTTTCGATTTCTCGTTACCTCCAGTCGTTTATTCCCTCCACCTACTGGCTGTTAATGAATAGACTCGTTAGGAGAGGGCGTGCCTAAATGAAAGTGACTCTAAGCATGGTGCTGCCAGATACATGATGGCAGTGAGAAAGCTGAGTGTTAAAATCAGCAGGTGGTATAATGGGCAGCTGAGTGTTGGACAGGCGGGTAGGAGAGTGGGCACCTGTCCATTCAACCAGTTGCCCAAGTTGTCAAATACTGAAGCACGGTTAGGGTCAGAGGTATTCAGCCTCACTCAAAACACATCGTAGCCTCTGGCAGACCAGTTTCTGCAGGATATTTTGTAGCCCATTCAACCCACAGTTGTTTTATTGTCCTTGTTCAGCATAATGGGAGTCCAGCAAATGGCAGAAACAAAACAAATATTTTGTCGGTAAGACAGTGTTCCTGATCTTTTTTAAATGACAGTTTTAAAGAACTGGAACATAAATGGTTAGTTTGTTTGTTTGTTTATTTTTACACAACATTAAATAATTTATCTTGAATAATTACAATAAAGTTGAGTTTAATTGTAATATCATATTGCATATTTTGCATGGGAAAAATATAAGCAAAAATGTACAATTATAAATGATGCACTTGACAAGCTGGAGGGGCATAACATCGATTGTAAACTACTACTGTGTAAATCAGCGTGTGCAGATATTATAAATTGAGTGTGAAACATATTACAAATATGCAGTAGTAAGTTCTCTGCTGTCTGATGGATAGAATCCAGTCCAGATGCAGCACATTTTAATAAATTAAAATGCCTTTATCATTACTAGCAGAGGGAAAGATTTGAAATAGGAGGTGTGCCAGGTAAAAGGGGTAAGAGATTATCCCTTCAGATTATCGTTGTGGGCCTTTTCCTGATGCACTGATTGAAGTAGTAGCTCCCTCTTATCCTCTAGCACTGCTCGACTGGTCCAACCATCTCTCAGGGTACAAAGAAGGCATGCATCAAGATTCTTCTCTGTTCTGGCGCCTAGGTGGTGGAATGAACTTCCCCTAGATGTCCATACAGCTGAGTCACTGCCAGTCTTCAAATGACAACTAAAGACCTACCTCTTCCTGAAGTACTTAACTTAGCACTTTATTTAAAAAAAAAAAATGTGTTGTCTGTGTGCTTTTCTTACTATTTCCTCCCCAACAGAGATTTTAGACTGATAGTATTCTTAGTCCGTGACCTAGTGAACCAGTATCAGGATGTATTTTGATAGACCTTATCGCTCTGGATAAGGGTGTGTGCCAAATGCCATAAATGTAAATGTGAATGTAAGTAGTCATTTGATCATGTTAGAGGCCTTGGTTACACTCAGTTCAAGTTTCCTCTGTGGCTGGCTGTGTTATTAGGCGGTGATAGTGAAGGAAAGCTTTGGATGATTGCAGAACAGAAATGCACATACAGCATTTTACTGGGTTAACTGCGTAGAATTCTGAACAGACGTCTATGAAGATTTGGTGTTAGGAGGCTCCAGATGTTGACGAATTAGATAAAGTGTTATTGTATCCATATCCTCAACAGATCTCTCATCTCGGTAGGAAAACTGCTGTGGTGATAAGCATAATTCTAGATGAGCAAGAATGAGAGGGTCTCAGATGTGTGGGCAACAGGTCACTGATGTATAATGCTTTTAGCAATTTTGAAAGCAGAATGATGATGGACATCTTAAAACACTGTGGAATTGATCACTGCAATTATCTATGTCCAGTGTTGTAATGTATTCTGTAGTAACTACAGTGCTGCATTCAAGGCTCAGGCTTGCTTGTGAAAGAAATTTTTATCTTAATTTAACTACCCTGGTTAAACAACAAGAACAAGAACAACAACAACAACAACAATAATAATAATAATAATAATAATAATAATAATAATAATCCTGCCTCTTCCTCTGGAATGGTTGATATTGGAGAATGAATGAATGAATGAATGAATGAATGACTTCTACTTTTTCTTTACTAGTAAGTAACATTAGCCAACTAGTTGAAAGGAACTCTCAAAATATGCAGATATTAATTAACCTTAACCAAATAAATTTCAGTTTCAGTTGTTACGATCATAGCCTGCAAATATTAGCTAGTTAAACTGATTCAACAAAAGCAGTAAATTTAAGCAAAAAACAAGAGACTAATCCAGCCAGCTACATAACTAGCATGTTTCCTTGTTTTTGTTTTAATACTAGCTTGCTTATGAACTAATGGACAATATACATATGAGATATATGTATATCTACAGTATATAAACAGAGATAACTGAAATATTATTCTCTTGGTAGTGTGCTAACTGTATGAGATATAATTTATTGATGTTACATTGAATTGTTGTTACTGACAGCCAAAATTTAGAATTAGTCCACTTTGCCCCACAAACCTCTTCAGAGTCATATGTAGCTGTAATTTGTACCTTCTCCCTTTTAGCTGGTCATATCCAAATTAACTGAATGTGTTAACATATACTGTATGTGCTTGCTGTGTCTCCAGATTGAATCCAGTAGGACTCTTTATAAAAGTGTAATATCGTATATGAATTGGAGTAGTTCAGGTGACAAAATTTTATTTCAAATAGAATGGGTAGGTAATATGACTAATCCTAGTCATTAGTTTAATTGTGCTGTTGATATTATAGGGATATTCTACTTCAACTGTTTATAGTCCCTATTAAGCTTATCCAGGCAGGTTATATTCACATTTCTACTTTTACTTTTTAAATTCTACTCGTACTTTTACTAGTGCAAGTCATATTCACCTATAATGGAATAATAAAATCTTGTTGTAATAATTTGTTTCTAAAGTTAATTTGACAAAGTTTAATTCTGTTTGCTGGGAGTTATTGTACTACAGTGCATCCTGATTAAGTATATTTCCTCTCTCTTTAACCTTCTTCTGTACAGTCATTTCACAGGCTGCAAAACAAGGCTACAAAACAAGGATTTCTTTCTTCCAGGTCAAATACCCTTGGTATAAGTAATGTGTACTCACTAGGCCAGCTTTTGTTTTACTGAATAAATAAAAATATTTTGTTGAACCATTGTAATGCTGTGTATTTCTCTGAGATCTCTGCCTAACCCATTTGATGAAATGATGGTGGATGAACAGTATTTCCTTATTGTCATATTATAAATGCCCAAGTCCCAGTCAGACTGAAAATGTTCTGTACAGCACTGTATTGAAGCTGCAAGAATTTTACTTTGACAACATGGCCATCTTCTGGTCAGAAACATAATGACAGCTTTTTCTAGCATTAGTATAGCCTGGTCAGATAGGGAGTAATGAACTGATAAGACAGTCTCTAATAAAATTTATAAAAAAAAAAAGTGTTGTGTCAAGTAGATAATCAACTGATGCACAGCACTGTATTTAAAGTTTTGTATATTAAAGCTCTGCCTCCATATGGACCCCATTTACATGCTTTTCACCACAAAACAGATCAAAAACACATTTAAGCATTACTGTCAGATGTTGCTACTACACAGGATGGTTCAGGAAATTTCAGGAGGACCAAAGAAAATAATTTATAGAGACTATTTTGGAAAAGTTGAGCTGTAAATCACAAATCCATATACTGTACCTAAATAATGCAATAAGTCATTTATATAACAATAACTGTATTGATAATATAATGATAATGTTTCATTACAAGTCCTTTAATCTGTATTTGTTCACATCACCAAAGGTGTGTTCACATTTGGTTTTCACAGTGTAGTAGGCCTTAACCGACAATAGATCAATGTAGTCTACACGGTTTAATATAAAAATTAATTTTAAAGGCAAAAAGGGTTTTATTTATATGGGTTTATTTTTTTATTTGTTTGTTTGTTTTAAGGGTATGTTTATTTATTTATTTATTTATTTATTTATTTTTAAGGGTTTATTTATTGATTAATTGATTGATTTTTAAGGGTTTATTTATTTATTTTAAGGGTTTATTTGTTTGTTTGTTTGTTTATTTGTTTGTTTACTCATTGCATTGCATTTATTTTATTGCAAATTTAATAGCATTGGTTTCTGTGAAAGTATACTGTAAGGTAATGAAAGTCCTGTATTATAATGTAGGGTTTTCTTTAGGATTTCAGGCAGCATTGCACATTCTCTCAATATAATTTAGCATTCATATTTAAGCTGTTAACCTGCACCCCATAATTAAAACTCATAATTAAAACTTCAGATCATTTTAAATCCGGAGAGCGTGATCATGGGGCTTGTGTGTGGGAGCTATGTGTGTGTGTTTGTGTGTGTGAATCATGCTGTGTGGGTCCTGGTGTGTCACAACGTGACGTCAGAGGGTACAAAGTGTCCTGCTGACGGTTTCATGGTCTGGATGGAGACTGAATGGTTTCCTTAGTGACAGGCATCAGCTGTGATGGCCAATGGTTCACCTTCCCCACTGCCGTAGACGTGATATGCACTTGTTTATTCACATGTTGAGTGAACACTGGTGAGTAAACGTCCCACACATGCCCTTTCACAGGGACTAATCATCCAGCCTAATTGTATGATGGGCCTGGGTTAAGCAGGCTTACAGATCATTTCTTTGTAAGTGTGTATTGATTGAATCCAGAAAGCAGATTTAACAAAGCAAATGTTGCTAGGCGTTGGACATTGCCTGCTATATAGGCGGTTCTTCTTGTTTCCCTCAGTGCCAGCACTTTTATGGTTTTGGAGACAGGACAGGCTTAGACTGATGGAGCTCTGATTCATGAGCGGATCATGAGAGAGAGAGAGGGAGAGAGAGAGAGAGAGAGACTTCTTAGCTTTGTATAGCTTAACAGACAGATCACAGTAAAAGACGACGATCTACATTCTTTTATATCGTTGGAAAAAGAGGTATTGTGTGTTTTATTTCTTTGCATAAGTGTTGTGTAGTGTTAAACGCATATGCGCGTGCAGGCTTAAAAACCATGGCGATGTTTTCTATGGCGTCTCATACAGAGGTACAGCAGGATCCATGCAGAACAATGCACTGCAAGGATTCATCTGGAAAAAAGATCTAAGAGAGGGCTATTCTGTTTGGCTGGTTTTGTATCATTGTGTCTAAACCACATTTGTGTTTGCGCATCGCACCTTTAATGCGCAGTCACGAGCCGCGAAAGCAAGCGCGTGCACTTCAGGCGATGCTGAAATTAAAATAAAGCAAAGTGTAATCACGTCATAATCTCCTAAAACGATAGTGATAGGGAATTTTAAGCTATGCCTTTTCATGCGTTTTTTTTTGTTTTGTTTTTTTTTTGGAAGATGGTGTTGATATCTAGTCCTGGTCAGTCCTGGTCAGGGAAATAAATTGCGCAACAAGTGAGACATACAGCATGCTGGAGCTTAAAGGTGGCTTAAAGGTGAATTTCCTCTGCGTCTAGCCCAGTGATCTCTTTTCTGATGAAGACAAAAAGCCTTGTGCATGCATACAGAGAGAAACATGTTTAGCTCGTTTTCCTGATACAATTATGCTGTGGTTCTCTTCAGTCACACAGCCAACATTATCTCTGGTATCTAAGCAACACGTTGATAACGTGATGCAGCAACGATTTAAGTGGCTTTTCTGAATGATATTCTTGTGTTCAAGTGGACCATATGTCTGTGTGTGCATACAAATGTTGCTGGAAATAATGTCGATGTATATATGATTAAGGCTGTAATTATTGGATTGTTGTGAATGTCCAAGACCCAATGCTCAGAGGTTAAACAAGAGTTTGCCCCTTTATCCTTTATCTAATAATACATCATAATACTGTGATGGATTTGGTCAGTGCAGTCGGTCTGTGGATCAGTAAATATAACAAGGATGTATGTGTATCAATTTCAGATTGGGACAAAATCAGGTATATCTAATCTAATGCAAAGCAGTTGTAGTCACGAGATTAAAGTTGTTAAAGAGGAAAGTGCAGGAGACTAATGAAATAACAAACCTCAGCAATAGAAAGGTTTTTGCATGTTTGGACTATAAATACACGATACAAGCTCTAGTCTATTAGTACAGGGATGTGATGGAGAGATAAGCTGGAGCAAGTGTAATAAAAGTAAATTACTTGTGTTAATCTGTAACTGATCTCTCAGGAGAGCAAGGTGCTGCAGTAGGTTACTCTGTCTTCACGATTATAACATCATGACCGACTATAGGCTATTCTTGAAAAATTCATTTTTAAATAGCTCTTGCATGCTACATTTGATCCTGCCCAAGCTTCTGAAAGTGTATCCATCACCTTTCCCCTCCTTCAGTGAGGTAGAGTTTCTATCTGCATATCAGTTGAAGTAATAGATAAAGAAGCATTGCCAATGATTGCCATCCAAGTTATTGACATCATTGATCGATTGTTACAGCCCTCAGATTACTCTCATGATGTTTCTGTGTTTGCAGTGTTTGCTATAAAGATGTTTTAAGAGTTTCTGAATTCACTACATGCAAACATGGAAATGTGAAGACACCAGGCCTCACAGAAAAAGGAAAAAAATACATTAACTTCTGCTTATTTCTGTCCACAGGTCCTTGGATATTGTAACCTTAAAGTATTTGACTCTGTGTGTATGAGAGGAGGGTGTTAAATTCTGTTCAATATTTCCATAGCACTAAATGCCCTTCCTGTGCTCACAGTAACCATGGCAACTGGAGTATCAATTCGGTGAGTGTGCATAAAATATTTGCATTTTATCTCAACTATGACACAGTACTGTCTGTCTGTGTGTTTATACATCCTGTTTTTCATACCAATCTCTCAGAGTAGTTTTCTTAGTTAACAAAAGATTTCTTGGTTAACAAATGTAACAAATGTAAATTTTGGTATATTGATTATAGATCTATATAATGTTTCAGCTCTATTTTGTAAGAAGGATGCTAAAAGAATGTTAGAAAGAGATTTAAGTAATGGGTCTTGTGTGATGAGTTAACATTTTTCAAACACACTTTAATTATCTGCTTGTGTGATCTTGTTATTCTCTGCTAGATAAAAATCAATCCTAATCTGCATGGTCTCTCTTCTTCGGAATACTCATTTAGACCAGAAAAGATAACCTGTGTATACTTTCAGTGATCTTTTTTTAATGTTCTCATCACATTCATTCAATAAACTGATTCAGTAAGAACAGGTTTTACGATGCAATGATTCTAACAAAAATAAATTAAGCCGAAGGGGGGAAAAACCAGAAAGAAAAGAGGCTATATTACATTAAAAAAAGAGCCTCTCTGTTACAGCAGCCTTCAGGGTTTGCAGTTCAATGTAGCTACATTGTAAAAAGACCATCTTTTCATACATTTTGTTAACCCTTGGCCAACTCTTGGCTGTATGACAGGCCAACCAGTCAATGATCACAATGAACATCATACCATATTTATAATCTGCTGATAAAAAGACAACTGAGTCTAGGGTCAGAGTAACACTATGAAAACACATCCTGTCCATAGTCACTTTGTAGAAACTCTCTTCAGACCCATACCTAAACATAAAAAATCAGTATAAGCATAATAATAATAACACATAATAATGCATATAAATGACACTAATCACACAAAATAGAGAAAGATAGGACCTGCTTCTTTATGATTTACAGGATGATATAAATGCAGAATTGTATTAATATACTGTACATATGCCTCATAAACTCTTTTGTTTTAGGTTATTTTAATGGTAGAGTGCCAAATGGACTGATCAGTGGACCATGGCAAGGATTAGCTCCGACTCTTCAAACATGGACTGATATTGCTTGGTAGCGTCTGCCATGTCTGTATGTAATGCCAGCTCTCTGGAACGATGTGGCCTGCTTGGACCAGCAGAGCCTGAGCTGCAGGAGGTTGAGACTAGTTTAATTCCTGTTGTGATTAGGGTGGCTTTGGCCGCCATCATGATCTTCATGATCACCATTGGCTTCTTGGGCAATTCAATAGTGTGTTTGATCGTCTATCAGAAGCCAGCAATGCGATCAGCTATCAACCTGCTTCTAGCCACTCTAGCCTTCTCAGACATTATGCTCTCTCTGCTGTGTATGCCTTTCACTGCTGTGACTGTGGCCTCCACGGACTGGAGTTTCGGAGTAGGATTCTGCCGAGCCTCTGTCATGCTTTACTGGTTCTTTGTCCTGGAAGGCGTTTCCATCCTGCTCATCATCAGTGTGGATCGCTTTCTGATCATCGTGCAGAGGCAGGACAAGTTAACGCCACATCGTGCCAAAGTTCTGATCGCAGCGTCATGGGCTCTGTCCTTCTGTGTGGCACTTCCATCAATTGTAAGCTGGAGGACAGGTATCATCGTGGAACGGGTGCCCCAGTGTATCCTGGGATATAGTGACTCATTGGCGGAACGGGGTTACATGGTACTGTTAGCAGTGGCAGTTTTCTTTGTTCCATTTAGTGTCATGCTGTATTCCTACATGTGCATCCTGAACACAGTGCGGAGAAACGCACTGCGCATCCACACCCACGTTGCCGAAGACTGTGCAGGGCTCAAGCTGGGTCTTACGGGTCTGCAGCGCCCTCCACAGGTCAACGTGGACATGAGCTTCAAAACCAGGGCCTTCACCACCATCCTCATCCTCTTCATTGGCTTCTCTGTGTGTTGGCTGCCTCATACAGTGGTGAGCCTGCTGGCTGTTTTCAGTCGCAGCTTCTACTTCAGTCCAGCATTTTATCCAGTCAGCATAGGGGCTCTGTGGCTCAGTTACCTAAAGGCTGTATTTAACCCCGTCATCTACTGCTGGAGGATCCGCAAATTTCGTGAAGCCTGTTTAGATTTCATGCCCAAGACTTGCAGGCTCTGCCCCAAGGTCCCTGGTCGAAGTCACAGGCGCATAAGACCCAGCAATATTTATATCTGTAGCAGTGAGACCCAGTCTGCAGTTTAGCATTTGGAAATTGAAACTCTTTCAACACTTTATTTTGTTCACAGTCCATCTGAAACATATAACTTACATTCCCTGACCAAAACGTGCAAGGGATACAATGAGAAATGCCTCTGACACTTTCATTTCAACAACACAGATACTATCCTTTACAGTTAATGGTGAGGGTTATTTAATCTGTGCATTTCGACTGGGAAAAAAACATCCATACTTGTTGGCAAATAACTCCCCATGTTTTAATTTGACCTAACACTGAAAAGCAACATGGACAACTTTTTTTTTAATTATTTGTCACAGTTTGTCAGTGCAATACAAGCAAAGAGAAGCCACTATTTTATTTCTGTTAAATGCTTCATGTTTAGAAAGAATCACAACAATTTAAAACCATGGATATTGGAAAATAAAGCAGTTGTTGTGAATTGTGTCACCTGAATGGAAATACTGCAATAAAATAATGCAATAATGCAGCAATGCCTCATGATTAAGCCTACATTGCAAAGGTTATACATGGAGTCATGGTTCTCAAAGTGCAAGGGAATTACCTAAATAGACACTGAGTAGAGTGCCTGTTCCTCCCGCCTCCCAAAAACATGCTGGTAGATGGATTGGCTGCACTAAATTGCCCCAGGTGTGAATGCGTGTGTGTGTGTGTGTGTGTGTGTGCATAGTGCCCTGTATTGGACTGGCATCCCATCTAGTGTGTATTCCCACCTTGCGCCCAGTGTTCCTGGCTCTGAATTGACCTGAACACTGACCAGGACAAAGAGATTTCTGAAAATGAATGAACTCTGCTAAGAGGTCAGCAAGTACTGATATTACTGACAAGCTTCTAGGTACTGAATGCCATTTTATTCTATTTTAATTAATTTATTTTGATTTCCCCCACTCAATGTCTTTCAGAATTGTTGCTTTTCTATATAATTTGTTCTAAATCCACATTTTGAAAGGCTGTCTGCATAAAGTTATTGAAATTTGTCTGAAGTTCTTGTCTAATATTTATTATTAATTATTAAGTCACATATGATCAATGAAGATTTCAGGCTTGTGATTTTACTCAGTAGGTATTTAGGACAACATTTAATATACATTTGAATATCCCAGTCATTATATATTATTGTTATTACATTATATTTGGGCTTGACATATATATATATATATATATATATATATATATATATATATATATATATATATATATATATATATATATATATATATATATGGGTCAAGCCCAAAATGGCAGAATATTAAGCTTTTAACGGCAAATCATTGGTCAGGAAATTAGCAAGAATTAAACGAATAGATAAAGGAAGTTAGTATGGTATAGCTTTTCCCTCTGATTTCTTTAAATGTTTAAGTCTTGTGGCCCTTGATAGTCTGCATCATTTTTGGAAAATGCTGTACACCCAGACGTGTGTTAATTTGAATTTTAACACAAACATTTATCAAACATTTTAATGATTATCATGATTTTACCTTTGTGTACAAGAAGACTATAAAAGTGAATTTCCCTGTTTCTAGCTTTTCCAAAAACAGTTCACTGCAGCAAAAGTAAACGAGCAAATGGTGGCACAGGAGCTCTCAGGTGTGGATTTATTTAATTCTTGCTAATTTTTTGACCAATCATTTGTTGTTAAGACCATTAAAAGCTGAATATCTGCCATTTTGAGCTTGACTCATATATATATATATATATATATATATATATATATATATATATATATATATATATGAGTGGGATGTTCAAATGTATATAAATTTTGTCCTAAATACCTACTGAGTAAAATCACAAGCCTTGTTTTTTGCCCACATACATATAAAAAGATTGGTAAAGGTTTTCCACCAGGCCAGTAGGAGGCGCTTTGCTAATCCTCGGCTAATAGTAATAAAAAAAAAAAAAAAAAAAAAAGGCGTCACTTCCGTTTTTCTCCGGAAGTGGAAATGGCTTCTTGCAGCAACAGACGGGACGAGAAAATGAGCAATTCTGATGGAGATGTCTCAGAAACAGATCTGTTGCTTCACCCCGAACTTCTGTCTCGGGATTTTCTCAAACTGGTCTTACACGAGGTTAGATAAACATGTACACCTTTTCTGCACATCACTAACCGATTAGCCAAAGCTAACCTCGCCTTATCTATTACAAGCGATACTAGCAAGTGGTTTGCGACTTTGCGAGCTGTTACCGAGCGTTTAACTACTTAATCACTTAGACATGTTTAACACGGGTGTGTGTGTGCAGTGTGAACACCTTTTAGCCGTGATAAGTTCACTGTAACACACGTCTAACGAGTGGATTAGTGCTCCTATAATACGGTGACAAAAAGTTATTGTAAAAACCCAATGTTCACTAAATATTTTAGTTTACTGTTAATTATATTCGCACTAAATTATATTCATTTTTCCTCCAGGCAGTGTAGTGTATTAACAGTAAGATGAGCAACATAATGAGCAGAGATTAAGACATCACCTGAACAGAACAAGTTCTGTAACTGTAGTGTAACAGTGTTATTGGGTTAAAACGTGGCGCATGAATACAGAGTTCAGTGTACACCAAACAGCCATGACATTAAAACCACTGACAGGTGAAGTGAATAACACTGATTATCTCATTACAATGGCACCTGTCAAGGGGTGGGATATATTACACAGCAAGTGTACAGTCTGTTCACCGAAAGCGCCTACAATGGGCACGTGAGCATCAGAACTGGACCATGGAGCAATGGAAGAAGGTGGCCTGGTCTGATGAATCACATTTTCTTTTACATCATGTGGACGGCCGGGTGTGTGTGCGTCACTTACCTGGGGAAGAGATGGCACCAGGATGCACTATGGGAAGAAGGCATGCCAGCGGAGGCAGTGTGATGCTCTGAGCAATGTTCTGCTGGGAAACCTTGGGTCCTGGCATTCATGTGGATGTTACTTTGACATGTACCACCTACCTAAACATTGTTGCAGACCAAGTACACCCCTTCATGGCAGCGGTATTCCCTAATGGTAGTGGTCTCTTTCAGCAGGATAATGTGCCCTGCCACACTGCAAAAATTGTTCAGGAATGGTTTAAGGAACATGACAAAGAGTTCAGGGTGTTGACTTGGCCTCCAAATTCCCCAGATCTCAATCTGATCAAGCATCTGTGGGATTTGCTGGACAAACAAGTCCGATCCATGGAGGCCCCACCTCGCAACTTACAGGACTTAAAGGATCTGCTGCTAATGTCAGATACCCCAACACACCTTCAGAGGTCTTGTGGAGTCCATGACTCAACGGGTCAGAGCTGTTCTGGAGGCACAAACAGGACCTATACAGTATTTCGCATGTGGTTTTAATGTTATGGCTGATTGGTGTATTGTGATGTGGTCACAGGTGTGCACATACCGAAGATTATACAACAACTTAGAACGCGGCTCAGCCAGTCAGATTTTAGAAGCCATTTTATAACGATGTGCTTGCTCTAATGCTGCCTTCAGGCTCTCCTTGGAAATTCATGTGTACTAGTTCAGACTTCGTAATTAGGACATGATGTGTGTTCAGAAAATAAAGAACTGAACTGTTAACATGAATAAATTATCCTACCACCTTCATCTTACCGTCTGCTGTAGACGTCACGCTCATATTGGGGCCAGAATGACTTTTTGTTATTGACACGCCCCCAACTCAGACAGCCGAGGCTCATAGAAAAATACGAGTTTCAGAGTTGTAATTACGAGACTGTGGTGGCGCTCATGTGCGTTCACCTTGGAATTGAAGACAGCATAATACTTTATTGTTTCTGTAGTAACACCTTGCACTAGGATTTGTAATCTGGACAGATAAAAACATTCAATACGTTTGACATAAACATTTGGTAAGTTGAAGCTTTTCCTTAGGAGATATTTATTTAGCATTTTTGGAAGGAGTCTCCAGTGTCAGCACTTTATAACAGTCAGAGTTAAGGCTTTTCAGTTTTCTGCCATGGGAAAGTCTTCAGGACTGATGACATTTCTCAGTAACAAGCTGTATTCTCGAAAGAGAGACTAAAAGAGAGGCTGGTGAGGGAACAGTGGTTTATCGCTTTTATAAGTGATACCATTTTTTAATTATTAAAAATTGTAATCATTGGCAAATGGCTGTGATGTAAGGGGGGGAAAACACTTCTGGACAGACTGTTATTGGAAAAGAATAAATTTTGGGGTTATAATGGCATCACACCACCCCAACATTGATTATTTTTCTGTAACTCATGTTAATTTGTCTTTTATTAGTTACTTGTCACTGTTAGATAGGGTTACATCAATCCCAGGTTTTTTATTCCCTATTTTCTATAAGATAGCGATCTCGGAGCTCTGTGTATCTATCAATACCTGTTTACTCATACAGTACTGACATCCTCTTAGTAACAAAGCCAATTCTTTGCTAGATTTTGTTGCCATGTTATGCAAGATATCAGAGGCATGATGGTGACATGCTTTAAGACTGTTTGTGTTTGTGTGTCAGTCAATATAACCCACATTCGCACTGTAAAATATACCAGATATCAGATCGAAATAATGTGTGAAATCTGACCTGTTGGTTGATACTGATATTCAGCATCAGATTGGTACATCAATACCATTATATACTTCCCAGTGATTTATCGCAGGTTTCTAACTTTGTTTTGAAAGGTTTTTTTTTTGTTTTTTTTTTTTTAAATACAAAGTTACATGTCTAGTATACAACTACAAGACATTCAGTTAAGTGAATTATGACCTTCTGAAATTTCTTTTCCAGAAAAAGATAAAGACAGATGAGAATGAAGACCCTGACCACCTCACAGAGTTGTATAACCAGCATGTTATCCCGCTACCACAACGAGAACTCCCCAATAACAGGTGGGGAAAAAGAGTGGAGAAGACAAATCCACGCCAGAGCTCGACCACTACACACAGGTGACCAAACCCAGAAAGTTTATTCTTTAATAACTAATACTTATGTGAAACACTGTATAAACCTTTCCTATATTTCCTCTTAACACATGGCCTTTTTTTTAATCTTTTGTTGCAGCTCGAGCACAGATAGTGTCAGGAAGCGGCCGTTGATCGTGTTTGATGGCAACTCCACCAAAACTGGCAGCATTAAACTAAAGAGGGCTGATGATTTACCAGTTACAGATCGCTTAAAGTCCCCACCTTCCAGCATCAATCTCAGTAACCCTATACGTAAACTTTCAGGGTCCTCCACAAACTCATCTTCCTCCCAGGCCTCAGCAGGAAGTGCCAGGAGTCCTACAGGAAACGGCAGCCTGAATAGCTCCTCAGCTCCATCTTCAGTACAGTCCAACTGCATGAGCACAAAGTTAAAGCGAGGAGCACCTTGTTCAGGAGTGCCTGAAAGCCCTGTGAGTACAGTCAGAACATACGCACTGATGTGTTTCAGTTATAGTGCTCATTGTAGCACTTTATAAACCGGTTCCACTTACATAGTCTTAGGGATTTTTATGGATAACCAAGTAATCACAACCTAGATACATGCACTCACTGGCCACTTTATTAGGAACACCTGTACTAATCATGTGGCACCATGTTCAGTTAATGTTCACATCAATTTTTAATCACAGAATGTGATATCAGATCTCAGTGACTCTGACTGCTTCATGGTTGTTGGTGCCAGATGGGATGGTTTGAGTTTTTTAGAAACTGCTGATGCTGATACAGGAATGATACAGTAACTTAAATAAGTACTCTTTACATCCATGCTGAGCAGAAAAGCATCTCAGAACGCACGACACGCAAAAACCTGAGGTGGATGGGCTACAACAGCAGAAGACCATATCGCGTTCCTCTCCTGTCAGTCAAGAACAAGAATCTGAGGCTACAGTGAGCGTAGACAGACCGAAACTGGACAGCTGAAGATTGGAAACATGCCACCTGGTCGGATAGATCTTGATTTCTGCTGTGACTTGGAGATGGGGGGGTCAGAATTTCGCATCAACAGCATGAATCCATGGACCCAACCTGCCTTGTCAGCTGTTCGGGCTGGTGATGTTGGTATAATCAAAGAGGGCTCTACCCTCTACTAGTATCCAGTATTAGTACTGTATTCCTAATAAAGTGGCCATTGAGTGTATATACAACATATTACAGAGCCTTAACTCCAGGAAGTAGACTGTTACTACAACACTTGCACAGATTAAAGCTATAGTGTGTAGAATTTTTTTCTGTATAATATGATGTTCCTGAGCTGCTGTGAGTCAGCACTGTCGTAAATTTATATGCATGCATGATACACCAGCTCAGTTACGTATGCCAAACGTCATCACATCCCAACTTTAGGCACAAAAGAAGTCTGACTACAGGCTTCTGACTGGCAGGAGCCACAGCCAATCAGGAAAGAGTTCATGAGAGTGTAAACACAGCAAACAGGAATGAAAGATATTATAAAAAGTGTGAAAGATATTATAGTGTAAAGGGAAAAAATATATTCAGATTTAGTCCTTTTTATGCTGAGCAGGTAAGGCATTTATTTGCTGTCTAATTTGGGAGAAAGATAGCAAATGATAGCCGATTTCTCCTTGTGGTGGAATTTGTATCTTTACCCAGTTGTGAAGTTGTTGAGCTAGAGATGGGAAGTTGGGGAGTTTCTTTTTTTATTCTAAAAAACTCTGTTATATCAGGCCAGAGCGAGCCATTCAGTGTGTCTGCTCATCCTCGGTGTGTATCTCATGTTTATTATTATGTCTAGCATGCTAACACCAACCTAACATGTCTAACGTGTTCGAATAAAATGCACAGACTAGATTATTAAATATGCAGAAAACACAGGTCATTAATAAAATCGTGGTTCAACGGTTAAGTCACTGGGTTACTGATCAGAAGGTTGGCAGTTTAAGCCCCAGCACCGCCACACTGCCACTGTTGGGCCCTTGAGCAAGGCCCTTAACCCTAGCTGCTCCAGTGGCACCGTATCATGGCTGACCCGCGCTCTGAATCCAACTTCCTAACAAGCTGGGATGTTTGAAGAAAGAATTTCACTGTGCTGTAATGTATATGTGACAAATAAAGGCTGCTTCTTCTTAAAGTGCACACATCAGAAGTGATCAGAGGTGACCGATTTGTTCTCTGCACTGTATTTTAGGTAGATAGACTTAGCTGGCTAGCTTTCATCTATTGACAGAGATGTGTGGAGTCATATCAGATGCTGATAGATAGATAGATAGATAGATAGATGCAACTGAGAGATTTTGTTTTTTCACCTAAAACTGTGACAGTTACTGTGACGGGCACATTCATGTGCATAATACAGTTTTCTTCAGTCTTATCATGCTTCTGTAATTAAGTAAATTCTCTCTGCTTGTATGTGGGTCATGGCTGTGAGATTAAATTTGCATTATGATGAATGACTTTTTTTTGTTTTGACACAGGAACTCAAGTCACCTGAGGTGAAAAAGAAGATTCAGCATGTCACATGGCCATGATTTCTGTCAGCCTATCAGAAGTGCTAACAGGAAGAAGTGCCTTTCAGTGATTTCTGATGGCTGTGTGTCACTCGGCCATGTGTCCTGTGGCAGAAGAGGCCATAATGGGGATAATGAGCTTGTGCATCTGAATTTAGATGTCCACCGTTCGACTGTCCCACATGCTCATTGAGATCATCATAGATGTGCCAATAGAGTGTTAAAAGACTTTCCTCATGAGCATCTTTTGACCGGTGTTGTATTGTGAGGTTCTAAAAGACAGCAAAGATGGCTTTCTCTTTTAAACACTGTAAAAATGTCCTTTTTACTTGAATAAATAATGATTTGTTCATTACACTTTTCTAATTATACAACCCATCCAATTATAGGTATAACAACTAAGTCTGTTTTCCCAGTTCATTCTACTTTTATGCACATTTTATGGTGGAATGTCAGTCTGGGGATGAGATCTATGCTGCTCTTTTCAGAGATCGCCATCATCACTTCAGAAAAAGACACTTTTGAATTCAGAGATGACATACAGGATAGCAGTTGTGAATGCTCATTTGAATGTGCAATTCAGGAGTGAAATTAAATTTACCTTGACATTTTAACGCCTTTGACAAGCGTAAAAAGTTATTCCACCAAGTACATTTTATTTGGTTTAGCTGGGAGGTAAGAATGGTACATGGATTTTTCCTTATTTGCCAGTCCAGTGCTTCCCACATGGGGCTCTAGATGGGGCTCTTTCTCTTTTACTCACTATAACAATGAGTTGACTTCTGTTTTCTGCTATAAGTCCCTATCACTGAGATGTTGGTGACTTATGTGTTTTGGACACAGTTTTTCCAGAATGGGACACCAGAAAAATACTTAGAATTTAAAGGTTTTAATTAGTTTTATATTTTGATACATACGTTGTTTGATACGTACAAGCATTATTGAGAAATCTTCACAGATAAAATTCCAGGCAGAATCTTACTACTCTTTATTTTATTTATTGCACTGTATTAGATGACCGTGAGAAATAGGAACAAGTGCTGCTCTCATAAAGGCTCACTCTCAGAGTTCATTTTAAACTGGTTAGTGTGTTAATATTCAACATCATAATCTATTTTTAAAGTTCCAAAGCTAATGTTTTTGTCTATTTTTTTTTTTTTTTTAAATTTTGTAGCTCTTCTTGCTCATGCCATAAAGGAAATAAACATCTAGGCAAAATATATCTGGTGACATTTATTGTACTCTCGAGTGCTGAAGCTGTTATTGAGGATAAAGTGAATTTGCCTGTTCTAAAATAGTACATGTTTATAATCAGTGGTGCTAAAATCCATAGCTATGATATAAGTGTATCAGGATTTCCCCATGCTGCTGTGCTTTAGGTTTTTTTCTCTAATTTATATGAATTCTTCTTAGATGTCTTTGCCGCACTCGGGGCACAGGATGTCATCTCTCTCAGTCAGGAAGCCTCGGCCCACGAGAGACACCGAGCACTTCTTGCAGTTGAAACAGTCGTTGTGCCACTGGCGCTCCTCAAAAGAGATATACTTGCTCCCTCCAAGCCCTAAAACACAGATATTTGTGAACATGACATTTTCATACCAGATCTTGTTCTGTATTTATCCTAACAGATATGAAATGTAATGAAATTTCATATCTAAACTATTTGTCATTGCCTTGTGGTTGCAGAAAACTGATGCATGCGTACCACTGATTGGAGAGGTGCAGGAGGCACACTTCTTGGCGTACAGGTTACAGAAGCAGTTGAGGCAGTAGGCAAAGTCATCACGAGATGTGAAGCGCTGGCCAGAGAGCTGCTGCTTGCAGCCGGTGCACAGGAAGCAGTCCTTGTGCCACGGCTGGTCATGGTAGGTCACGCCTCCAGTGGTGATGGGCTAGAGAGAAAATATTTCGGTATGCATTCCTGAGAAGCTCAGTAAACTTCCAACCTATTTTCAGCTTATGCAATATTGTATATATAAAATGCTTATTTTAAACACTGGAGTGCTACACACAGTGCTGCTTGGAGGTATTCCCAGAATTCACATATTTTGAGGTGTATTATCACCTCTAAAGACGAGTGACAAATTTAAATGAGAAACCACCATGAAGCGTGATAATAAAGGGTTGGGCCACTGGCAGAACTGCTCCTACAAGTCTCTGGAACACCACTCTTCCAAAAGATATTCCCTCAATTAGTGTTTTGATGATGGTGTTGGAGAGCGCTAACACATCGGTCAAAAATCTCCCATAGATGTTCAATTGAGTTGAGATCTGGTGACTATAAAGGCCATATCATGTGATTTACATCATTTTATACTCGTCAAACCATTCAGTCAGCCTTCTTTCCTTGTGGATGAGGACATTCTAATCCTGGAAGTGAACACTCCCATCAGGACGCAAATGGGACATACCAGCAAATTGCCCCCATACCATAAAGAAACCACTGCTTTTTCCCTTTAATTTGGCACACATCTGTCATTTCATAGATGTGTTATGAAATAACCACTTTTATAAACAGACTACCTTCTTGCAGTGCACACACTGCATAGCGAACTGCTTCTCATAGCAGGGCACGCAATAGTTGCAGTTGTCCTTGGGGATGAAGCTCTTGGTACCAATGGGCTGCTGGCAGCGCTTGCAGGAGAAGCAGGTCTCATGCCAGCTGTTGCCCTTATGCTCCATCTTCCTGGATCCTGCAAAAAAGATAGGTACAGAAATGAATATGTACTTTTAAAATTGTACTCAAATGCAATTCTAGCTTGATGCGTGTTGATGTGATTCACGGTCAGTTGTCAATTGTTAAAAATCAGCCGTTTTTAAATGCAATATTTTATTTATTGGAGAAGATTGTGAAGACACGATTAAGCAAATGATCTTTTAAAGCAATGTAGTTTAGAAAGAAACCCTAACAATACCCACTGCTCAGTGCAATTGTTTACAATTTTTTTTTTTTTTTTTTTTTTTTTTTGTTTTGGGCCATGGTTTTGAGATCGTTCCCAGTGCTCTGGTGCAGATTTGGAGTGATTTCTCAGTAAGTGGTTTACTTTTAAGTACTAAAAAGAATGTCATGAAGTGCTGTCTAATTAATACCAGCTTTGTGGTATTCATGATTATTCTGAAGCTCTTTTGTTAACAGTGTCTACACTATTAGGGAGAAAAGTTCCTTAAGAGTTCTTTTGACAGTTAAAGACTCTTTGTTTCCTAAAGGAGATTTTCACTGAGCCCTGTTTTACACCACCAGAGTGCTAGAATGAACCTTTTCCCCTAACAGTGAACTAATAGTTCACGTTACTCTCGTTACCCACTGTGGCAGGAGTTAGAGAGCAGGATGTGATCTGTTGTGTACGTTATCCATCTTAAGTTAATTTGTAAGCTAAAATATTTCCAGTGGCAAGAGGAGAATGTAATGTGTTGTTTTAAAGTGATATATTTATTTCTACAGAGGAACGGTTTTATACTCCCAAAGAACTAGGCTGTTTGCCCAGTCTGGAAAACAGTCATTTATTAGACTGCAATAAAGAACGTATTGTGAGTGTGTTCGTTTGGAGTGTCTGTATTTTCTGAAAGAGAAAAGTATTTGTTAAATCAAAGTAAAGCCAGACAGTAGGTTATGTGATTCCCACATTGAGTTCTCTCACCAGGCATGATGGTCTTCTTGCATTCGTGGCACTTGGAGGAGTACTCGTTGGAGTAGCACTCAGTACACAGCAGCTGCTCGTCCTTGGTGGAGAACGGTTTGTCCACCAGTGAGCGCTTACACTGGAAGCAGTGGAAACAGTCCTCATGCCAGTGGCGGTCCTTATACGACAGGTCCTGTGTTACAGTTACAGAAGAGTTTGTAGGGTTAAACTCTGTAGTGTTGGGATTTCCCCCACATAGCACTGATGCAGTCAGTAATAGGTTAACTGAATGCATTGTGTTTGTCATTTATACAGAGAGATAACATAATTCAGATAAATCTAATCTGCCGTGTGTGTGTGTGTGAGTGTGTTATTTATTATGTGCTGTCTCATGAGACGCAAATAGTACGCTCTACTATTACTTGAGTTTGAAGTGTTACTTTGTGTGTCATTAATGATGTTTACTGATCTGTACATTTTGTGTATTTGTGCCATTTTTTTTTTTTCCGATAACTTTCTCATGAATGTTTAATGATTCTGTAGAGGTCAGTGGCTTTTAAAAACTTAAAAGGTTCTGTGTAGACAGTGTTACAAAAGAGTCTTTCCTTACTGGAGAGGGTTCTATGTAGACCTTTTACAGGAAGCTAATGTGCAAATGTACATTACATGACTAATTAAAGTGTGTTTAGGCACCAAATTACCCTGCTGTTGCAACCGATAGGCTTCTTGCACTCCTCACAGGTGTTGGAGTACAGGCTCTCATAGCACTTCACACAGTACGGGTTCTCCTCCCGCAGGACATACTTTTTCCCAAACAGGGACTCCTTACAGTAGTGACAGTCATAGCGCTCCGTCATCGTTCCTCCTGCAGACAGAGAGAAAATGAGAGCCAGAAGCCATGAGTTCAGCATATTCTACCCCCTGTCCACCTCAGTATCACACTATCACAGTCAGAGATCAGTCACATATGCATGGAAGTTTATTGGTCTGCCCATCATTGGCTGCTATCGAAGCGTCAGCATGTGAGAAACCTCAATTCTTGTATCCTACAAAAAAATGTGGTGCTAAAACAGAACTGCAGTGGCATAGCCACTGTGGATGAAGAAATGTCACTCCTGACTTTACTAGAGCTCTAAATGAACAGAATATGGCTCCAGCTACAGCTCTAAATGAACAGAATGTGGAGTGTGTGTAGGCAAGTGGACTCTTAATACCCAATCTAATCGAGGGTTAAGTCATTTTTGTGTATCTGCCATCATGGATCATATGAAAAGGAAAACTTGTTAAACTGCTGCTATAAAACTTGCATTTGAAAAATGGTCTGAGAACACTAAAAATAGATCTTAAGTTGTGTTGAAAAACCTTTCCAAAGCTAATGCCACCGTTCCTGGCAGGCAGTGGCAGTGATAAAGTCAGTGATGGAGAATGTTGGCACGCTGGAATAGCGGGTACTCACATCTGCAGCTCTCTCGTTCCTGGCTGTGTTAAGCTCCTCTGCTTATCCCTGCCATGAGCCCTGTGACGCCATAACGCATCTCATACACTGCCAGCTGTCCTCACTGTCCTGCTGTGTGTGTGTGTGTGTGTCCAGTCTTGCACACATCCACCCTTGCTCCTCTGTCCTCTGCTCACTCAGTGCATGAGGCTGACTGAAACCGTGTGCTGCCTGAGCTGCATTTCTCTACCAAATCCCCTTCCACAGTTTGACCATATAAGGCAGCAAATTCAGAAAACTGGGAGAAGTATGCCCTCTTACTTAAACTCCCTCTTTCAGTTTTCTTTTCTCATCTACAATTTCTCTCACTGCTCCTCCTCTCACTTTTTTTTCAATTTCTCACTCCACTCTGTTGGTATTTATACTTTTTTTTTCCTGCACTCCAAGCTTTCGGTCTTCCTCCAAGACATGATATCATTGTTTTTCTATTGGTCTGTTGCCTTTGTTTAATTAGGGTAGCATGCATGTCATTTCATCGCATTTCCTTCTCATGCTTCGTTTCCTTTCTCTCCATCTACCTTCCTACACATGAACCAGGGATTACTCAAGATGCTTGTGCTTTTTTCTTTAAGTTTTGATGGCAACACATCAGCTGAGATTCCCGTGTGATCTTTGTTTTCCTCCAGCCTGCTTTTCTCTTTGTATTCTTTCCTGTTTCTTTTTTCATCTTATTAGATAAAATAAAGATTTCTCTAGTTCCATAAATAAAACATTAACCAGACCACAAGTGCTGCTGTGCACTGTTTTGTAATGTTATACAGCTGCTGAAGTAGAGTTATGTCTTTGATCCTAAGCTGTAATGTGATGCTGGTTTTGAACTTGATTTGAATCAAGTTCAATTATTTTACCACAAGTGTCCAAACACTGTAATAATTTCTATTTTAATTACTGCAATCCAACAAGTTAACAAACACCATGTTATAGTCGTAGGAGTCACTCCTGGCCAAAGACAAAAAAAAGTCCAAAGTTACAATTGATGTATTATGGATGAACAAAACTGGTTTTTAATGATAAGGAACAATTACAGTCCAGCATACCTTTTTATCTCTGTGCCTTCATCATGGTCCATCTACTCCCTGTGATCTCAAAGGATATCTTGTTACCTAATCCCTCTTTAGTCTATGAAAAGGCAATCTACTGGTCCTGCCTGCTCTCCTCTCTTTTCTGATTCACTTTCATGACTCTCCATTTGACTCCTCTCCTTCTCTCTGTATACTTTTACATTGAATTGTCTGATGATTAAAGGTCAAATTTATTTGGGAAAATATTCAAACCAATCCAATAAGCAATATATCCACTTTTTAATTATAAAATATATGCTATCTGCCCTTTGTAACATTCTCAAAATGGCATTCTGAGGATGATAGAGTATCCCCCACATCTGCTTTTGAATAAACCATGAGTTATATCATTAGTGATCTAAATATTTCTATTAATATACAACATTTGGTCACCTAGTGATTGGCACTAGCATACTGACCCCAAGACCTTTCTGTCAGTTCATCTTTGGCACCATGTGTTCCCTTAATCTCCCAGCCTTTCACTATCTCTGGCTATGTTTAGTAACTTTGTGGCCATGGTCACAGAACCCTGTTACACAAAGGCAGAGTCCTGTGGTGGATGCTGAAAGCTTTCTGAGACGTTCAGTGAGACAGGTGGGCAACTCTCCCATGAGAGTCAGACTTAGTGATCACAACCCAATTATCCACTCCTCATGTCTAGCTATATATTTAGAAAAATCAGAGGAGAATGTGACCGCATATAGGGGCCTCGTTTCTATAGAGTAGAGTGTTACATACAATGCCTGTGACAGCCTGTTAACATTATAGCAGCCCACTGTCAAACTGTGCACCTTATAATTACATGATATTATACATAGCACCAATTTTGGGAAACTCTCTGTTGTAGAATCTTCAAAGAACATTTAAGGGTTCCCCACAAGCTGCACAAGCCAGAAAATCTGTTAGGACTTATAAATTTAACCTTCATGCATCCCACCCTACCTAGGCCACATACATAATGATTCAATGTGACTTAGTTCCATGACCAAATATCCTATAAAATATTACTTCCTTTTCATTGCAGATGTTATTGCACCATAGTCGAGAACACCCATTCTTTCTTTTCTTTTACGCAATTTACCCTCATCCTGGTTTCATGACCTTCTCAAACAAATAAACGGGTTTGTTTAGTATTCCAGTATTAGTTCAGTATTTAGTATTAGTAATGCAATTCGATCTCATGAAAGAATGAAGTCTAGAGACAAAAAACACAGTTTGACTTAAAAAGGATAAGCAATAACATTCAGTAAATCATCTGGCTTTTAATGGCTTTGCTTTTTTTTTAATTTAATCTTACATCATTCCAAAAGAAGGCAGGAAAATTGTGCTTCATCCATCCAGATGCCTCTCTGTGCAAGTTTTACATGACAAATGACGCATGTCAGTGGGGTCCTTTGCTGTGTGTGTGCAAATATCTGCTGTGTTTTCCTTCCATACGATTTATTACACAGATGAAAATGAGAGTAGAGGAGGTAATATGAGACAGCATCACTAATGATCAAGATAGGAAGAAGAGTTTTCCAGAATGTTCGGATTCATACCATGCTGGTCTGTCTGATGATAATTCGACCTATTGCTCCTTTTGGATTCTGGTTTCTATTTCATGTTAGCGAGTTTCTTTTTTCTGCTTTGGAAAGTGGACTGTAATAGAGATCTTCTATTGGCAGTGTTAGTACTGGGTTAGGAAATGAGAAAAAGAGAAGAAATATTATTCTTTTCACAGCTATCTTTGGTATTTGAGTAATCTCAGTCCAGTTAACCGTAGTGTGTTAATCGTAGGGTTAGCAGACTACCTGTGTGAGGTGTAGTTCTTACCTTAGAGACTGAGCAGCCTTTCTGTGTGCTGAGTCTAGCTGGACTGAGCAGGGTGTCTGTGGTACAGTGCTCTAGGCGATCCTGATTGAATTACTCCACCTATGGGGCAGCTAATTGAGGTGGTGGAGTATGAACAGGCACTCTTTATCTAGATGAGCTATAAATATACAGTTCAGTATTACCACAGATAAAGACCACTTGCACACACACCCTCTTCAATCCTGTGTCCTTTTAAGGCCTTTCATTGTAGTCTGGTTTGGGCATCCATGCTAGAAGTTATTCATTAATATACACACACGTCTTATTCTACATAGTGAACTTATGGACAGTTGCTGATTATGTTCCTGTTTGCACTCACTTAGGTGTAATTATTTTACCACCTGAGTAGTGCTTTTAGGCAGCTAAGTAGTGCCAATTCAATTAAGGCAATGGGTGAAGCTTGTAAATGGACCGCAGTACTCTTACTGTAAGCATTTTATGTAATACAAGTCCTGAAGAATGCAATAATAAATAACTACTGGCAAGTGAGGGTGATGGGCTGAAGAACAAGGACATATGTTTATACAAATCAAGGGGAATGGCCTCTAGAATATGTTGCATCTATCTTTACAGTCACAAACTCTGATTAATTTTAAGCAAATGTATACTGATGGAGATGCTGGAAAGCAAACATCTGGCAAATGTGTATGGAATTCCATTCATACTTTTCTAATGAGAGACAATCCATGCTCTCTGCTGTTAATTATATAACATAAAAATGTTCTCTATTATTATTTAATTAAATTTTTACCTAACCTGTTGTTTATTATTGCTTTAGGAACTACTTAGTAGCCTCTTGTCTTAAATTTTTTTTGGAGAGATTATTTATAGCATATCTGATAAGAAGTGTGTTCGGTGCTGACTGATTTGGATCACTGTGTTAGACACACATGTGTAATGCAGTACAGCAAGACCTAGTGTTGGGTTTCTCTAGTGAAGGGAGTATAAAAAGTATTTAATGGAGTTGAAATGTCAAAAGGGTCTCACACATTTCATCTAACTCCTTTTTTAACATTTACCCCTTTCAACTCTTATCCGTATATAATTAAATCTCACTGTCGCCTCCTGTACATCGCCAAAACTGTTTATCTCTGCCATTCTATCTCTCCCCACCTGACCCTCTGTCTCACCCTGTCCTTTTTGAGAACTGTGAAAGGTTTTCTCCAGGCCAACTGCTGATAGGTTTTCTGGAACTACACCTTTCCATCTCTCATGACTCCCCTCAGTTGCTGTATTCTGTTCTCACTTTCCTAATCACCTTCCCTCCCTTTTGTCCCCAATGAAGCAAGTGTACTACCATGTGAATCCCTAATTCCCATACCATTTAAGAAACTGTGTTATTTCTGGCAGTGAAAGGCCTTACTCCTTTGACATGGTCTACAAAAAAGCACATCTATTGGATGCAGTGTTTGCTGATGCAAGAATAAGTAGTCCAGGTCTATCTCATGGGCACAGTCCTAGTGTGTCTCTGTGGAACCCTCAAATGGTACAAGATTTCCTGGAAGAAGAAGAAGAAGAAGAAGAAGTGATGAAAGATGGCATTTTGGACGATACGAGTCTGGGAAGTCCTTTCATCGTCAAAGCAACAGATGGGCAATGAAGACGTGTGGTTGGTATATCATTCACTTGTCAACTGAGGGCTTAATTTATTACTAGCCACTTGGTTTCGTGTGGACGAGATAGATGTATTCCCTGCAGCCTGTCACTGAGGCCATACAGCTTGGTAACAATCAATTAACTCTTATCCGTGATCAGTAAGTTATGTTTTGCAACTGAAAATGGAACCTCCTGTCAAAATCCTGGCGAAACACGAGAGCAAGCTGCTTTTGCAGATGTCCATGTTCACTGAAAGGGTATGTTCAAGATGAAGAATGAAGGATCAAACATATGTTCATATACATTTCTATTATGCCTACTGATGCATTGCATAAGTATTTACCCCTTGAACTTTTTGTAGTGTTACAGACTGGAACTGAAATGGACTTATTTTGGGTTATATCTCATGAATCTATACAAAATAGCCCGTAACATTAAAGAGGAAGCAAAAATTAATATACTGTGCAAATTATTTACAAATAAAATAAGCGAAAATTTTGATTGCATAAGTATTCACCCTTGCTCCTAAATTAGTTCTGTGTAACCAGTTGCCATCAGAAGTCACAAAATTAGTTGAATGGAGTTGAACCATGTGTAATTAAAGTGTCACCTGACCACAATATAAATACACCTGTTCCTGGAGGGAGCCAGAGAAAAAATGGAATTGTGACTCCTCCTAGAAGAGAAGACTACATCCAGTGACCAGGTTAAGAGATCATTAGTTAGAAAGGCAATCTAGAGGCTAAGGTTCACTCTGAAGGAGCTAGGGAGATCCACAGCTCAGATGGCAGAAGCTGATCACAGGAAAACCATAGCCAGACACTCCACACAGCTGAACTTCTTGGAAGAGACATACAAAGATCTCCTCTGGAGTTTGCCTAAAGGACTCAAACATGTGGAAAATGTTCTCTGTTCTAATGAGACCAAAATATGGACTTTTTTGCCTTTGCATAAATCACTATGTTTGGCAGAAACTCAACACTGCTCATGGCACTGAGAAAACCATCCCCACAGTGAAGTATGGTGGTGGTAGCATTTTGAGTTACCCTTGGCCCCTTGGTTGCTTCTCTGACTAATCTCCTCCTTACTCAGTCACTGACCTTTGATGGCTACAGTTGTGCCATATTCTTTCCATGTTTTAATAATTGATTTAATAGTACTCTGCGGGATGTTTAAAGTTTGGAACATTAAGGAAACCTTGATTGATACTTTTCCAGAAATTTGTATTGAAAACTCCTTGGTCTTTGTGATGCTGTTTGTTTAGGTTTGTTCTTTCACAAACTCTGGGTCATTCCACACAGGTGGACTCCAGTGAACTAATTGTGTGACTTCTGATGGCAACTAATTGAGTTTCATAGCAACAAGGGTAAATATGTATGCAATCACAACCTTTACAAATTTTATTTCTCACTATTTTGGCAAACTATATTAATTTTCTCCCCACTTCAATCTTATGGGCTATTTTGCATAGATTTATGACATATTATGTCAAGGGTGGTGAATTATGCAATTCACTGTAAATTGCATGTGTGAGTTGTAGAATTTATCCTCTGTGTCCTACACAAAGTGGTTTGATCTTGAGTTTATAATACATTCAAAGATAATCAAAATAGAAACCTGAAGACTTACATTCTGCAACTCCACCCCAGCCAACACTATTTCCATTGGCTTTGCAGAAAGGACACACTCCACCCAAATATGTTTCTATCTCGCTCTTTCATGGACTGCTGTTTTGTGCTTACTGAGTTAACCATAGTCTGAGATAAGAAGTCATTTAAGGAGAGGGTAGTTTCAGCCTGGCCGATCCCATGTGCAGTCATGAGGCAGAAAATTGAAGTCAGATGATATTTACTGTTTTCTTCTTCTTGTACTTCAGGCTCACTTGTCTCATGTGCCTGGTGGGGGTGTAGGTCCTGTAGATGGTTGAGCTAATTTAATTTCCCCCAGCTTTCTCTCTTACTCCTCCTATGCCCGCTGATGTAGTTTTTGTTCCTGCTTTCTGCCCACATATGAGGTTTTCCAGCCTCCCCACCCATACACCAAATGATTTTGTGCTCAATCTAACACATAGTACCAAACTGCTCTTACATAACCAGACGTTGTCCCTTTTTCCCATCAGTTCTCTTCACTGTGTCCCCTCTCATCTCCTGAAACTCCCCTCAGCACCAATGGAACTATTTATAGAATCTCATTCCACAGCAAGGTTAAGGGAAGAGGAGGGCTTTCCTAACCAAGAGGTAGGGTTTCAGAAGAGTGTTCCAAGATAGACACACACACGCAAATACTAGCAAATCCTGGCTGGGCTACAGCATAATGTGTACTGAACAATTGGAGCCTGAAAATAAACTTCTTGGAAAAAGAATCGTAGGCTGTTGCTCGAGGTTTGCATCAAAAAGGAAAAAAATGCAAGTAACTGAAAATGAGTCTGATTGAGTCCATATGTGAGAATTTTCATCACTGGCTCAGTTGCAAGCTACCATACTAAATTTCTGCTTCTGATCAAATGAATAGAATTAAGGCTACAATAGAGATTTCATTTATGTATATTCTTATTAATTTACACACATTTAAAATACAATACATGCTTGTACGGCATGATCCAGTCTGCTCTTTATGTCAATTCAATTCAGTTGTATAGCACTTTTAACAATAGATATTGTCAAAAAGCAGCCTTACAGATGCCCAGACGTAGATTTAGATTCGCAAGCCAGAGCAAGCCAGAGGCCACACTGGCAAGGGAAAATTCCAGAGACGACATGAGGAAGAAACTTTGAGAGGAGCCAGACTCAAAAGGGATCACATCCACTCCCAGGTGACCCCTGATAGCGGGATTATAAGTCATTACTCTCCTACAACTGTATACTATAAAGTCAAATAGTACTGAGTATGTTGAAAGCATGCTTGGTATGAGCATGTTGTGAATAGGAGTCCTGGAATAAGCACAGAAAAGTATTTATGATTACAGCAGTAGCTCTTTCATCAGTTCTGCTTGTTGATTTTATACGCATATGGTGCACATGAGATAAGATCTTGAATGCATTGTTGTCTAATACCTATTAAAATTCACCCTGTGTTTCCATATTGTATTCTCCTGTTTGTATGACAGTCACAGCAGCAAAGGCCTGAGTTATTTGAGCCTGTATGGCACACTAGACCCTCTAACCACAGTGGATATAGATTGCATGGTTGTGCTGGTTATTTTGAGGTGTTGGGAGCTCATCCCTTTTTCCAACCTCCTCTCTAGGCTTGAAGTGCTCCATACATGTCAGATGTTCCAGGTTGTCTCCTCTGACTGAATGACTGATCTTCCATATGTTATCTCAATGGACAACGAATCTCCCGCCTGCCGTAACATCATATAATACCGATGTGATCAGCTGCATCAGTTGGGGTAAAAAAAAAAATAAATAAATCCTAGCATTAATTGTATGTATAATGTATGTATTTAGTGTGCAGCACATGGTACCTTACACTCAGTTGGTCCCACTGGACAAATACTGCACTATTTTTTGGCAAATGATCTGACCTTCCATATTAATAGAGATGAACAGATACCATTTCCCTGTCAGTGTTTATCCCCCTATATCAAGCAGTGTTGAGGTCAGGACAGCTGGGGATCAGCATTCAGAGACAGGGGGCAGGAACCAGGACATAGATCTCTCCAGATTCTCAACTGTGATTAGGGAATAGAGAATGAGACAGGGTGAGGGCCAATAGCTCTGAGTATCAGATGAATGTTTTGCTGTACCATTCCTACCAGCCCCACAGAACAGTTTGGGTTGTATCTGAAGGTTGCTAATCCTGGATAAAATTACTAGGGCTTGGTGGCACGTAACTCATTATTCCATTTCAAGGTTTGACTCATATTTCCCATGCAGTGCAATCTGTGATGCAGAAGTTTCTATCATCCTAAAGACCCTTGCTAATATTATGTAATTTACAGATGCATGTGGGCTATGAGATTGTGAAGCCAAAAATTCCTCACACTAATGAACAATGTCTGCCATGCCACATGTGCCACTCAAGATTCATTTATGGAAGACTACATTTTTAGCTGCTCTTTTTCTCAGCAGTCACACTGTGATTACTTACTGATGTAGCACCATTGTAATGGTATGAATAGGGGCTGTTGTTCTAGTTCATGTAAGAGCCATGACATTATCTAGAAAATTATGAAGTGCATGAAATATTTTTCACTTATAATATACAGTTTTATTGCAGGGATAAATCATTACATTATTAGTTGCATTCAGCATAATATTAAAACATTTTCACACTTTTTCACAATGTGCATACATTACATATTCTATTCCATTCTATTCTATGTAGATTAACATTCTTGTACAGCTGATGACAAACTTACTGTATGTCTTAAATGTCTTGTTTATAGAATAGAATAGAGTAGAGTAGAGTAGAGTAGAATACACCTTAGTGCATTCTATTCTATGTAGCCTAACATAAGGACTTCTGTCTTAACTATCTTGTTTTTTCCCTGGAAGCTTTGTTTAGAGAGATGAATTGTAGGTTACAGTCAGAGATACACTGTATGGCCAATGGTTTGTGGACACCTGACCATCACACCCATATGTGGTTCTTCCCCAAACTGTTGCCACAAAGTTGGAAGCACATAATTGTCTAGATTGCATGCTCTAGCATTACAATTTCCCGTCACTGGAATTAAGGGGCCCAAACATGTTCCAGGATGACAATGCCCCTGTGTACAAAGCGAGGTCCATGAAAACATGGTTTGCCAAGGTTGGAGTGGAAGAACTCTAGTGGCCTGCACAGATCCCTGACTTCAACTCTACTGAACACCTTTGGGATGAATTGGAACGGCGACTGCACCCCAAGCCTCCTCGCCTGACATCAGTGCTTCATCTCACTAAAACTTTTGTGGCTGAATGAGCACAAATCCACACAGCCACTGTCCACAGTCTAGTAGAAAGCCTTCCCAGTAGAGTGGAGGTTATTATAACAGCAAAGGGGAACTAAATCTAGAATGGGATGTTCAACAAGCGCATATGGGTGTGATGGTCAGGTGTCCACATACTTTTAGCCACATAGTGTATGTACTGTTGGGATAAAGCTTAAAGAAAAAGTATATATTTTGTTAAGAGTTCTCAGTCTAGTCCCATGTACGTAAAATTAGGCACAGTAAACAAAGTGGATTCATTAATATGCTTGTTAAGATTAGCTGGCCTGATGGGTGTTTGTGTGTGTTCCTACCTTGATTTAGACCAACTGAGATATTAGACTTGACATCAGTGAATTCTTTCGATTTCACACAATGTATATTTGAGTTCTTACAGTTCTCTCTCTCTCTCTCTCTCTCTCTCTCTCTGCCTGAAAACTGTTCAGTCAGAAATCCAAGGAGAGGATGATACCAGTGATGGCAGAAAGGAACAGATGTAGTCAATTGGAATGACCTTGATAGTAAAAGGACACTGCTTGGTGAGCTGGTAATGAGTGTGGTGATGGGTCATTAGGAGAAAACATTTCACACCTTCCTAGTCTCCATGATATTTCTTTCCAGGCCTAAGATTGTCTTACAGATAATTAATGGATATAGACAAATGAGAAGATAAAGGGCAGAATATTTTAATCGTCCTTTATCAAACTGCTAATAATTTTAAAGGTAGATGACTGTGTAATTATGTCAGATGGCCATACGTATGTTCCATCTATTCATTTAAATGCTCTTTATTACATTTAAGCAATGTTATCTTGATTAGTCTGGTAAATGTGATACAGCTTGTAATAATTTAAATAGGTTGATCTATATGTTTGTTCTTTTTCTTGAAGACAAACAGTATTTCTAATGAGATCTGAATTGGAAAAGTTGGAAAACTACTTTGGGAACAGTTAAACTTTTTTTTTTTTTTAAAGAAATTCAGGCATGCTTAGTTATGCAACTAATGGATTAGAATATTCAATTTACTGTAAACTCAAATAAAAAAAAGTCAAATTAAGAAGCAGTTAAAATGTAAATACATGCAAGAAATTCTTCTCAAGTGACCCAAACTTATTCAAATTCATATTATGATAGAATTCTAATCCACCATACACTTAGTACCCTTAAGGGCTGTTCAGGAGAGTCCCTCTGGGTGAACCCCTAAAGGTTCTACCTAGATCCCTACAAAAAAGAGTTTCTCTTGAAACACTGGTTCCAAGTACAACCTTTTATGAAGCTAAGAACCCTCAATTATCCAATGTGTCCTAAAGAACCCTTTTGTCTAATAGTGTATGCACATATGTGTCTACATGCAGAGACTGATACCTACAAGTCATTTCTTCATTTAAAAGAAAATGCTGTGTGCAAGAACTGAGACAATTGTCATTAAATCAGATTTAGGTTCCAATTAAGATAGATATGCAAAATAAACCAGGATCATGGGGATGTAAAAATGACTATCTAAATAGAAATGGACCCATATAAATGTTTATAAATTGAAATGACAAAGAAACATTTACTGAGAAAATTCACTTTGACAGTCATGGGTTTTGTGTTATCTGTTCTCCAGCTGACTGTGTAATAAGTTGATTTACTCTGTCTTTGCTTTGTACAATTGCTTTTAGTTGCTTCTGAACCCAGAGGTGTTGTTAAGGTCAAGACTAAAGCACCCCCTGTTGGTAGAAATTCAACTTCAGAATGTAATCTGAGGAGTATACTCTTAGAAAATGTAAAACCTTTAAAGGTCCTTTCTTTGGCCCTCTGGGAGACCCCTTAAAGGTTCTCTGTAGAAGCCCACAACAGAGTGCTTCCCTGTCAGAAATGGTTCCAAGGAGAAGTCTTTTCTGGAAGGTAAGAACACTTAACCATTTATGTGACCTTTAAAGAACTCATAAAGAAGCTTTTTAAAGAGTAAGGAGCACTGTCAAAGTCAATACTACTACTAGTACTATTACTACTATTACTACTACTAATAATAATAATATATTAAAAAATAATGGTAATTATACTAATGGTTTAATTTATTGCCATGTATTTCTTAGAATAATCACTGTAATAGTCAGATTGTAGGCTCATTAAGCGAAACACCATCATTTCTTAACCTTGTCAAAAACTATGTGGATAAACATGTCATTATGAAACAGCAGAGGGAGCTAAAACTGCAAGATTTTAGCTTGTAGTGCACACTGGGCTGTATGACTCCTACATTATAGGGCTTTACTAAGGTTACATGATAAGAAAAATGACCAATTTATAAGTTCAAATTTCTTCAAGGTATTAAGTGTGAAAGAATGCTCCTATATCTCTTTTGCTTTAATTGACTACTATATAATTCTGGTCTATTTTAATGCCTCAAGGTTTGGCTTTGAGTAATAGTGCTCAGCTGTGCACAGTCAAGGCTGACTGACTCTGGTCTAACATAATGTTCTCTTCGTCTCCCATAATCCTCTCCTTCCCAGCCATCTTATGAGCAGAATGGCCCTTAAGAGTGCTTTGAACCTTCTCCCAAGATTAATAAGCACAAAAGAATAGATATGCATAGATTTATTTTTCTTTCTTGTTCTTTGTAAGATAACATTGTATCCTTTTCTGAATTGCATTTTAATGGTTCTGAAGGGACCATTAAAATAGTATCTGAACCAAATTAGCCGGTTTGTACTCTGCAAACAAACAAAGCTTTGTGTTTCAGGGAGCAGTTCATTTCATGCCATTACCCCCAACCCCATTTAATGAGCCCTAATTAAGAGGGATTTGCTTGTTCCAAATTCACAAAGGATCTCATTAATCAATTAACTCTGTCTCTGTGCCATGGACTTCTGTATACTACAAGTACATTTATCAGACAGAGAAAACAAAAACTAAGTGACCTCAATTATTCTATTTTCTTCCCACTAGAGGGATGGCATTCAAACCACTTCCTTTACTACAAATGTTCTACTCTATCTGGGATATGATCATCATCCTCTCTTGCAGAGGAGGCAGCATCTGTATCTGTAATGTATAATGAAAGGGGAGAATTCATTGGGCCAGATGTAAATGTAATTTAGTAACAGAAGTTAGTGCATGGGGTGCTGTGGTGCTGGAGTAGGTAGTATTGCTGCTTCATATCTCAGTCACTGGTAATGTGTTTCATTTTATTTTAAAAGTTTGTATTTCTATTGTCTTTATTACAGCTGAATGATTCCTCAGAACATATTAACTATCCATATAGTAAAGTAAAGTTGCAAGTTGGTCAAATGTGTGTGTTTTTTTTCCTGCAGGGTGGAAGGTCTGACTGGATATTGATACCATCTGCACATACTCAAAAAACATTCTCCACAGTATCTTTACTTGTGGAATACAGATTACAGGTCAACTCCCTAGAGTTTCAGTCGACTTCCAGACTCCAGCACTGCTCAGAACAGCTTGGCTCACAGCTGTGGAAGCCTTAGATTGGAGCACTTCACGAGTCACTGGAGGTTTGTGGTCACAGGTTGTCTCTGGGAGACTTTCCACTGAACATTAGATCATGAGTCTGATCCTCTCAGCTGCAGCTATCATCAGATCAACATTGCATATGAAATCAGATGGGTCTTCTGGTGAGCTTGATAAACTGCCGCTGCCACAATCCATATATATATATAATATATATATATATATATATATATATATATATATATATATATATATATATATATATATATATATATATACACAGTACTGTGCAAAAGTCTTAGGCACCCTATTTCTTTTTAGTACAAACTTTGTTATAGATTTTTATTTTATGACTTCTACATTACTGAGTACAAAAACATTTTAGATTTCCAAACATTAGATTTCCAGCACAAAATTAAATGTTACAGAAAAATGTTTGTATGTCAGTAAAGAAAGCAGCATATTACATAAGAGACCACTTTTCAGACAAAAAAAAAACATAATGAAGGCTGCTGGGTTTTGCTGCAAAAATAAGAAGCAAGTGTGACAGCCAAAGTCTCCAGAAGAACTGTGGCTGCTTCTGCAAGATGCTCAGTAACACTTACAGCTAATTTCCTTATAAAACTGCACTAATTGTACCTGAGACTACTATTTCAAAAAAAAAAAAAAATTTGTCACACCAAATATTGACTTTGTTTCATTTATTACTGTTTACTGCTCTTTATAATATTTTTTTAAAATGTAGAAACATTTAATTTCATTGTGTATGTATATATTTTTCTATATATTTAATATTTCTCTATATTTTCTTATTTTATGTTGGAACAGTTGTATAAAGCATTTCACTGCAAGTCGTACTGTGTATGGTTATCCATGTGACAAATAAAATTTGAATTTGAACATACAGTAATGAGAGACTTTTAAATAATGATGTAACTTACATAAAAATTAAAAGTCATCGTTAAAGCCATTTTAATTTTCCTAATCAGTGGCAGCTCGTCCACAGGGGCAGGTGAGGCAGAGCTCCAGCACATATATAAGTTATTAATGTTAATCTTCATAATTTCAGTTTAAGTCCTCATTCACAACTCCATACACTTTAAATTCCATTGACATCTTTTTGATTGACCAACTATTTTTTTTAAAAATGTTGCGAATTGACAGATATAAGCCAATGTTCCATTCATTTGCTTGCCTTTCTAGATGTTGCGTGAGGCTTGTTTTATATAAATGCAATTAAAGCTAATACATTTTTGCAAACAAATGCAAATGCAAATGTAAGTGCAGCTAGTGCATCTATGATGTACAGATCCATTTCAATTGTAAGATATATTGCAAAAATTTGGGAGATGGAAGGGGGATAATGAAGAGAATAATGTCTGGACAACAGAAACACATGTGCACCACGGTGACCTTGTTTCTCATGCAAAGGATTAGAAAATGAATATAAATGTGTCTTCCTTTTTCCTGACCTGAAATCTTCTGGGCTAGTTTCAGGTCTTTTGTGTGATTTTTTTGAGATGTAGTTGGGCTGGAAATTTTGCAGAAACCTGGCAACCTTCGTTAATGATATTAGCTCTTCTGTGCACGCTACGCTGGCAATGACAAAAACCTGCTGTATCAAAGAGAGTTGAACAAAGTTACATCTAAAACTGTTCAAAATAACCTGCTAGAACGTACACTGGATGACTGTATTTTGTTGACTCTCAACTGCCTATTATGGGGGTTACTCTAAAAATTGACTAGATAGTAGCCTATAACACAATCAAGTTTAATAGCCTCTTGACTTAATTTTGTTTGAGGCTATGTCAAACTCCATCAGGATTCTATGAGAGTTCTATGGGCATGGAATAAGGACCACGAGGGGGAGACACTTCTCATAGAGTGGCATGTCACAGTAGGAGCTGGGTGTCCTCTGAGCATCAGGGAGCACCTAACATAGCGCTAAACAGCTGCTCTGAGGACTGGATGGCTGCTATATGGTCCAAATAATAACACAAGGCATGTATCAGACACAGCAAGGAAGAATTCGCAGGTTCAGCATTGTTAAAGCCTACAACACTGAGTCACAAAGTTGGGTTATATGATCTTGGGAAGAAAACCTTGATTTGGCCACCAGTGCATGCAAAGCAAACTTATCACCAAAGCTTGTAACCACAACTCTTTTAGCTCAAGTGACACCTACTGTTTTCAAAGGCACGTACTATAAGTAAACTTCACGTATAGACTCATAGTGAGGATCTTTCAAACACAAGAGGGAAATCTACACACCTGTACCATGGTGGATGGATGTGCCTTGTCTTTTAGAAACACAATAATAAACCAGTCGGGACTGGAGCCAGCCTATGGGATCCTAGAGATACCGTTTATAGTGCTGTGGAGCACGAGGATGCCTGCTACATACACCTTTAGGGTAGAAGGGGACAAAAATCTTAATCTCCAATTGACCACATCATTTACAGAACAATTTCCAATTAAGCACATACATGGCTTGTGTGCTAAGGGCTAAGTGTTATTTTTATGACATTGTGTAGATTTCGTTTATGACTTGAAATTCATTCATGAAACACTCTGTCATTCATAGCAACAATCTGTAACTTTAAGAATTCTTCAGTAAACGTTTCTCTCAGCAGTGTCGTGAGAAAAGGTTGTAAGTGGTAAGATAAGATTCTGAATATGGCCCGTGATCTCAACAGCCAGCCGAATGAGAAATAAAACATCAAAGGCATCACTGTGTTTGTCCTGCCAGTCATTAGACAGCCAGCTGGCATAATAATCTGGCCACATGAAAAAAGGAAGCTGTGATATCAACAAGCAGAAACTTCTCACAATGCACGGCGCATCCCTCTGTACAGAGGGAATTGGAATGATAAATGATATACGTATATATTATTAAGATTTATGACTCCCCACATCTTGCAGGCACTGAGTTTATAATGTAATGCACCACTATTAGAAAAGGAAATGTAAATTTGACACTATTTGACACTACTAAATGTGAATTCCCTCATTATAGTTCTAGCCCACTAGCAGAAAAAGTGGATCTTGTTGACCTTATTGAGCTGCCTTTTAGCAGTCTTTAAATGTGATTACTTGTCATTGAGCTCTTACTTATTCTACAGGGTAGTCAGAGCAGTATGGCGTATATCCTTCAGGTGATATTGAGTGACTGTGACCTAGCTACCATACTGATTCAAGTCAATACCTCATATATTGTCTCTCTGTGCCTATCAGCTCCTGTGCAGTCTAAATCTATTTTCTTCACTGTGTAAATGATAAAAGAAATATCCTGCACCCTTTCGATAGCATTTTAAATAAGGAACTTTATTTAATTAAATGAGAGATTAAGGAATATATCAGTTATTTCTAGACAACAGTATTACAAAAATATATGCAATATGGAATCGAAAATTGGGCCATAAATCCATAAAAGTATTAAAAGTAAAATAATAAACGTTCATTTTACATAATTGTATGCACTAGACAAAATACAGGGCAGAGCATAAAAACACACTGAAAGCAAGCAGGTGCTTCATTCAATGTACTCTGACCTGAGTTCATAGTACAAGAACATAGAGAAACACACCCTAAACACATACCATTAGTTACTATCTGGCTAGAATGATCTAAAACAACTGCACAACTTGGCAACACTAGCTACAAATATAAAATATAAATTGGGTGGCTATCAATTACTTGCCAGATAGTATTAGAGAACAAAGTGTTACTTGGTCACAGACCATTTGCAATGACATACCTGCAATTACATTTTTGTAATGAGGTATTTGTGTTTAGGGCACTGTGGTGTTGAATGCTGAGAATGCTGTTTGTAGATTACAGCTCAGCATTCAACACCACAGCGTCCTCTAGACTGGACACCAAGCTCAGAGATGTGTGTCTGAACCCATCACCGTGTAGCTGCATCGTCAGCTTCCTGACAGGAGGCTGCATCCATGAGGCGCACTTGTGTTAAGGCTTAGCCGGGGTGAAAGTGTTGGAACCTATCTTCACCCTGAACCCTTAATACAGGTGCACCTCAAGGATGCATGCTAAGCCCTCTCCTCTACTCACTGTACACCTATGACTGTGTGGCCACAAGGAACTTCAAGATCGCCGTCAAATCAGCGGATGACTTCACATTTATAGGCCTTATATCTCCAAAAATGATAAGGAGGTTACAGAAAACAAGCCGTCACCACAAATCACTTACTGTAAACAGTAGAGTGGGTCAACCGCTTCAAAGTCCTTGGTGTCCACTGAGGACACCACACTGGAGCTTTTGTGAAGGAAGTACATTCATATCTTTGCAACCTAAGGTGCCTAAAGAGGTCCTGTCTGAGCCCCAGAATCCTCAGATTGTTCTACGCCTGCAGTATACAGAGCATCCTGACAGGTAGTATCCACTGCTGGTTTGGAAACTGCACTGCTCTTGACCACAAAAACCTGCAGTGTGTAGTACAAACTTCTCAATGTATCATTGGAAGTGAGCTTCCCTCCCTCCAGGACATTTACTCAACACAGTGCCTCAGATCATAAAAGACCCCAGCCACCCAAACCAAAACCTGCTCATGCTGCAGCCTTCTGGCAGATGATATCGCAGCATTATTACATGCATGAACAGACTCAGAGACAGTTTTCCCTGTTGGCCATAAGACTGTTGAATCGCAGCACAATCTCTTAGCCGGACATTAAACATCACACTCTGCATGTAATGCACAGACTGCACTCGACACGTTACATAAAGTTTGCATTTGCTTGTCACTTTAATGAAGGTTTACACTGCAATTATGCAGATTTATTTACTGTATCTACTATGAAATTAACCAGTGCAATATACAGTATACTGGTAATAAAGAATTTTATTATATATTCTGCACAGTTCTCCATTATGCACAATGTTATCTTCTTCTCCTAGATCTGCTCTTTTTAAATGACTGCTTTGGAACTCTGTGACATAACCTCATTCACCTTTTGTGACAGTAAACTCTAAAGTCTAACATATATGTGATGATGCATCTGTGATAAAGTACTTATCTGTGGTAATGTATCTGTGATTGACACATCTGCAATTTGCAGTGACGCACCTCACTCACACTGAACCACTTCATCCTGATCAGGGTTGTGGTAAATCCAGAGCCTATTCTGGGAACACTGAGGGAACAGTTCATCGCATGGTATCACACACACACACACACCCCTATTGGTATGTTTTGGAAGGATGGAGGAAACCAGAGAACCCAGAGGAAACACACACAGACTTGGGGAGAACATGCATAAACTCCATACAGACAGTAACCCGAGCTCAGGATCAAACCAGGGACCCTGGACCCATGAAGCAGCAACACTATGCGCTATAATGACATACTTGTAATGATGTATCTGCGATGACATCTGCAAAGACATATCTGTGATGACGGTTCTAAAATAACAGTTCTGTGATGATGTATCTGTGATTCATGTGTGTGTTTCATGCGTCTGAAACTGTGAAGTACTAGTACAAGCTTGCTAGTGTGACTCAGCTGTTTGGGAGCTCCATGCTTTAGAGTATTTTTCTATTATCTTGTCTCAGTAATGTTTTTGTGACACTGAAGCTATGTTTCTAGATTGAGTTCTGATGAAACACAAAGGAGAATGAGAAACACAGGAAGCACAGCTGTAATGGTTAATCTGAAGCTGGTGTTTGGACAGGAGAAGTAGCAGAAGTAGCAGTAGTAGTAGCAGTAGCAGTGTTGGAGGTATATGGATAGATGGGATGGGTGTCCCAGCTGGCCCACACTGGGCGCGCGCCGCCCTCTTTTGTAGCACGGCCCTGGTGACGTCACCGGCGGAGAGTGTCGCGCGCAGGGAGCGAGCTGCTGCCTGCCTGCTTGCTTGGGCCCGCACACAAACACACACACACACACACACACGTACACTGACAAACCTGTGAGAAACTGACACAAACCGGACTGACGCTCCATTCCCAGGCCACACACAGGGCTGTTTGGTGTTTTGAGTGCTTTTCCCGTCGCCTGTGAACGCGACCTGGCAGGAGTTGCTCCACGGTAAGCGCAGGCGGAATCTGAACTGTAGTTTCAGGGCTTTGCTAAAGTTGGCTGTGCTGCTTGTAGAGGCGAGCCGTGGCAAATATGGAGCTTCTTGTCATTTGCTTCAGTGTGTTTGGTCAAGTGTAAGGAAGGTACGCGACATTTCGAGCACAAATCTTCCGAAATAGCCGCCGAGTTGTTTACAGATAATCACTTGGAGTCAGGTTTGGGCTTTTTTTGTGCTGAATTAGCTCTTCACAATAGGACGCCTTTCATACAGCGCGTAGAAATGTGGCGTTTAGAAACGCTTATCTACTGTAAAGTCACTTGAATGGTGTAGTGGGTTGTCTTGTGTATGGTAGCAAATCGTCCACTTGTGTGTCGCTCTTATTGTTAACACACACATTAGATCAGAAATCAGATGATTGTTGGCTGAGAGACCAGTAGCCTTTTGTCACACGCGCTGATTGCTCTGCGCCAGTTTCCCTGTGTGTGTGTGTGTGTGAACACGACGGATAAAAACGCTTTCCAGCTGCACACACACACTCTCTCTCTCTCTGTAGCTTAACTCTTAACTCTTTGCTCTCTCATTATTCTTCGTGGAATAATGAAGTGAACTATCCGAGATCTCTGTCTGTGCCACATTCATCTCCTCACACAGCAGCTTACTGCATATGGCAGTGTGGAGAGATTTCCCTCAATATAACTCTGTCTATTAACCCGCTGTTCTTCCTCAAAAGTGCATGAAACTCCAGCATTACAAATATAAAAGAGTTTCAGTAATATTAGCCATTTCCCAGGCTGAATCTCCAAGTCTGATGTGTTGTGTAACTGTATGTGAGGTGTTTTTTTCCTTCTGTCTGCATTAAACTGTTGATTCTGAAGCTTTAGTGTCATTTAAACACTTTTGTGGATCAGTGTTTATGATCTGCAACTCATTTCTAAACCCTGTTTATATTTATGATATATGTATATATGCATATATATGTATACACACACATACAGGGTGTCCTTAAATGTCTCCATACGTAGGGGACTGTGTACGCCAGCCCCATGTCGGTTGAGTCTTCATCACTGGATGTTCATGGACGTCCACTTCGCAGTTGGTCCGCAACACTTCCAGTCTTTTTGAATTTGTTAATAAGTTTGGCAACAGTGTCGTGTGTGTGAGGTGCTTCCCATATTTCCTGTTAAAGTCCATCGCAAAGTTGCGACAGCTTCCTGATCCAGCCATGAGAATGTTTTCAATACGTTCTTCTTTCGTGAAAGGCATTCTTAAAGGCTATCCGAAAAAGAATATATATATATATATATAAACTAAGGATCAAAAATTTGGGAAGACATTTTGCTAAAAAAGTGTTAATTTCCCCTTATGTGTGGAGACTTTTGGGACACTCTGTATGTTTGTGTGTGTGTATATATATATATATATATATATATAGATATAGATATAGATAGATATAGATAGATAGATAGAGAGAGAGAGAGAGAGAGTCAGAGTTTCCGTTAAGAAATTTTGGTGCCGGCCAATGTGTCCGGGAACGATAAAGTTTACCGGACAAACTGGAAAAAATTTGTTCATCTCATTTCAGTGTTTCTTTTGCACTGTAACATTTTGGACTATGCATAGTATATGTGATACAACAATAACAAACCGTGAATATTGAAACCGTTCTTTTGTCCTGAACTTCCACAGTGTGAGCAGAACATTTTTTTTTCTCCCCATCGACAGTCTCATATCTTAGCCTTGGAAATTTCTCTTTCCATTCGGGTCTAAATGGACGAGATTTCTGCTTCTTTGCAGGTGAAGCGACGCTGTCAGATGGCTCAGGGACTACATCGTGCGCCTTGTCCTGCCGTTTACCAGCTGGCCGGTTAGGATTTCGAAAATGACAGAGATGTTTGCTTAGATATATTTGGATGTTGCTCTATTGCATGCTAGCTTGTCTTGTAATGTTTTAGCTATGTACCACGCATGCACATATACAAACTACGTAAGTGTCGATGATGTAATAGCGAGCCAATCAGAGTACACATTACAGGAGAAACGTGAAAAAAAAAATTGTGTAGACAGAGACCTTATTAAGGTTATGAAATTGCGAATGTACTTTGTGTAGTGTATGCCTGCTTCGTGTTAATATTTTTACCGGACATTGTGTCTGACAACTTTTGATTCTATCGGATGTTGGGAATGTTTAACGTTCAAAAACCGGTATTTACCGGCTAACGGAAACTCTGAGATATATATATATATTTCATTTCACATAAGATCTGTTTTGTTTTTAAAGGTGTCCACTGACTCCAAACCCACTCAGCTTGCATTCACACTGCTAGGAAACATGGCCCAAATCCGATCATTTTCCTGATGTTTGACAGATTTTTTTTTCATGTCAGTGTGAACAGCAAAAATCACACTGAATCTGGTATTTTCTCATCTCATTTAGGCATCTTTTATTTGTAGTACTGAAATCTCATACAGATCTGATATTTTATGATGCAGTTCAGATCAGATTTCATGTGCCTTTTTAATAAACTCCATTGTCATGATTTTGCGCTGCCAAGAATTAATCTCAGATGAAGCCTCATTTTTGGACCTCAAAACTCCCATCAGACTGGCCTTGCATGTGAAATTTTTACATAACTGGTTGCGTGTTGCATTAAAACAATTTTCATGCAACTTAAACAGTGTTCCAATATTATCGAATGTAACTGATGCACAGAAAACAAACAACTTCAGGGGGTGGTGAAAACATAAATTCATTAGCTAGCCCACTGGGCAAGTAAAATGCTCTAGTGTGCTTGCCCAATCTTATCCCTTGCTTGTCTGGAAACCTCGCCGATTAGGCTGCCAAGTGGTCGCCAAAGTAATTTAATAACATATAGCGAGATTGTAAGCAAGGTAAGTGCATTAATACAATCCAACGTTTTGGCTGGATGTGATGTTCTGTCTTCACATTGTAAAATTTTTTATTCACGTCGGGTCTAGTGACTCCGTTTTCATTACTTTCATGAATTTTCATGTCTGATTCTGAATAATCACTTGTCATCCGTGAAAGGTAACTAATCCATCTAGTAAAATCCATCACCCAGATCACACCTTGACTGATGTGTGTAGTGCAGGCTTCAGGCTTCAGGCTTCCGGCTTCAGGAATCAGAACAAGTAGCGCACTCTATAGTTACAACATCGAGCTGTCGAACCGCTGTGAAGCGCATTACATTTAAACATAGCAGGTTTCTTTTGCAAAAGTAAACAAAAACGTTGACACTGATATCTTCAAGGTTGTGTGATTAATGCTAGCCTAAAAATCTGTTTGAGCACTTAGGTTTACACTGTATATGTAGCTTTATTGTGTAGGTTTATGCAGTTGGTGACTTACTATATGGTTAATAATGCAGGCAACTAGTTAACAAATGACTCTAGACACTATTTTGCACTGAGCTGCTTCCCTCCTACTTTGGATGCCTTCTTTTTCTCTCTCTTCCTCCCTTCGCTAAGCACACTCTCAGACCTCCTTGCATTATAGTAATTGAATTGTAAAACAGTTAGGATATCACCTGCTAGACTTATGTGCTGTTAGTGAATCGAATAGTGCACCACTTTGAAGGCAGTAATCCTGTATTCATAGGTTTATAAGGAAGCTTAATTGGAGAGTTGGTAGAGCTAACCTGCTTATCTGTTTCAATGCTCTTGCAAGAATCCTCTGGTTTTGTGGTAAGGGAGTTGCCTGGGCTGTGTTCAGTTAAAGTTCAACATACTGTACGGTTTTATGAAGGGAAAATAATCGTCTGTTGATGCATCATTCAGCAGTATAGAGTGGGTTTGTATGCATCACAGTTTTACACATTTTTTCAGTTGTCAGTTATGTTAGCTGTTCTTGCACAATCACTTTCTGTACAAACTCAGGACCATGAGTTACAGCAGCAGTACAACAATACACTGATTAATGCTCGTGAGGTTTCCAGTACTCCCCTTAAAGGGAACAAATATCTGTCACACTGCTAGGGGCCGTTGCACAATGCTTCTATCAAAACATCACTGAACAGGAATAATTTGTCTCTCTAAACTCATAGTAAATAGTGTTGTGACATTGAGCCAGTAGGTATAAAGACACTCAGAGTAAAAGGGTATTAAGGGCCCACAATTCCTGTACATTGAACAGGAACAGTGTACAAAAAGTTCTTTTACGTTAAGAGTAGATGATGTTCATTTTTTTTTAAATCACAGAATTAACTGGTGAGCAAAAATCAGGCAATACTATTAGAAATACTGCAATAACTGCTGATTGAGGCACAGCTGTCATGTGCTCACCTGGCTGCTCTGTTCATTTGCTCTGAAAAAGTACAACTATAATATGATATGTGGATTGTAAATATGAACAGACACACATCTTGGTTATAAAGTGCTTCTGTTCTTACTCAGCATTTACTCACATGCTAACCCCATAACATAAAGTATTATTGGCTTAGCTGTTAGAGCAGTAACAGCTCAGCTGGAGTGACAGATCAGTTTCAGCTCACCAGTTCACCTCTGACTATGGCAAAACCAGCATTGATATCAATCTGTGTATGGGGTTTAATACAATCAGTTGTTGTACGTGGAAATAAGACTTCATGTATAAACTGTAATGAATTTTCTGGTTAGATAATTGCACTTTTTGGCCATATAGTACACAGTTATAGAAGGGAATTATTTATAGTTGAACTATCCGGTGTCACCCAGATGAGGATGGGTTCCCTTTCGAGTCTCTTTCCTCTCAAGGTTTCTTCCTCATATCGTCTCAGGGAGTTTTTCCTTACCACCGTCGCCTCTGGCTTGCTCATTAGGGATAAATTCATAAATTTAAAATTTATATCCTGAATTTATATATTTTTGTTAAGCTGCTTTGTGACAATGTCCTTTGTTAAAAGCGCTATACAAATAAAATTGAATTGAACTGAAATAATAGACTTTTTCACTTGTTTGTGGCTCTTTGTGATTTTTCTTATATCCTGTGATCTGCATCAGGTGTTTTGATAGCACTTGTCCTCTCATCATTATTATTGTCATTATTGTTGTTGTAGATGTGCTTTGCATGTGCACTATTGGCTGGTACTATGGAAATGGGTGCAACTGTTGTACTTCATGTTTAAGATATAAGTGCAACAGTTGCTCTGAAAACTATTACAGCGCATTTTTATTCTGAGCTTTTAACTTTTTTTTTTTTCATTTTTATGTAGACTTCTGAGACTATTTTTGAGAGTAATTGCTCTCTTCATTTTCTCTGTACCTGGTGAACAGGGTTTTATTAAATCGTCATTCTTTTAAACTACACCAGCTACTGACAGTATCCAGTCTGTTTGCTGTGAAATGTCAGATAAGATGAATTTAATGCATCTGACTGACATCTTACCACTAGACGTTCTGATAAATTGCAAAAAAAAAAAAACTCTTAAAACCTCTTCACAGAACTGACAAGAGCAAGTTTTACTAAGGAAGTTTAGATTAGAGTTGTGGTTGACTGCATTGCTATGAATGACGGAATGGTTCATGAATGAATGAATATCAACAGTGACTGGCTGATGCAGGTAGCTGCCTGCAATTCCTAAGTGAAATTCCAATGGCGTAAAAAAGAAAAAGAAAATGAAAGTGTTGCTGATTTCATCAAAGTTAACAGAAGGTGAGGTGACTGGAATTACAACTCCACAATTGTTGGCATAGTTCCACCTCATACCAAAACTCAACTGTGCTGTTAATCACCAAAAGCAGCCTTTTAGGATTGTTTACCATTCAGGTTTAAGTATATTTTATAATAACGTAATAAGATTTCCAGGCATCTGTTTGTTAAGCAATGTTGTGGGAGGATGCCTGTAGTAATTATGATTGATTCACACAGGTTAAGCAATGTCTGTGTGTGTGTGTGTGTGCGCGCGCGTGTGTGTGTAGGTATATATATATATATATATATATATATATCACAGAGATGAGTGTCTTCATGTTCATCACTCCACAAGCTCTGTGTGTACTACATATACATCATATTAATACAAACTCTGTACTGATGACAGCAAATGAAGTTAAAATGCTTAAATGACATAATAACAAGAAGTTTAGCCGACAGCACTGACTGAATGAATCAGCTGTTATTTCCTCATTGATGTTAGTGCCACGATTATGACTTTTCCCTCAGATCATGAGACAGACACTGATGTTGATGATGCTGATAATCAAAGTGAGAACTTATATCCCATTGTAAAAATTTGAATACTTTAGAATTTGGCAGTAACGTTTTTTTTTCCCATATGTGAATTAGGTTATAAGTGTAGACACAGGTGTCACATTTTTCACTGAAATTGGAATGAGATCTTTAAATTAAATTTTCTCCATTTTTAATTACCATGGTAACCAGATTATAAAATGCTAAAACTTTACTTTAGGGCTGCACAATATATCGAAATTATTGAAATATCGCAAATGTAAATATCGCGATATGCATATCGCAAGGGCTTGCGATAATGGAATGATTTTAATACTTCAAAAAGTCAAAGTTTTAAGGCGATGCAGAGAATGCTTTCTTTTCCTCAAAAGAACATGAAACATGTATGTTGGTTATGTCATTTTCAGTTTTTAAATATATAAATATATATAAAAATATAATTTAAATTGATTGTACATACATATGGCATTATCGTAGCACATATCACATATCTTACTTAACAAGTTATCACATTTTTCTTCAATATTGTGCAGCCCTACTTTTCTTGTGATTAAGAGATGTGTAAATAAAGCGTCATTTTCAGTTCAGAAAAGCCTGCAGTTTTTGTAATTATGTAGAAAATGTCAAAAATTGACGTGACATGAAGAATTTTCCCAGGCTGAGATATCTGGGGTTATTTCTACAGATCCTCTTACAGTAGGGAAAAGATTGCTTTAAGCTTTCCAGGCACATGAATGCTCAGTGTGTAAAATGACTGACAGGGCACAATCAAGCAGGAGATACCCAGCTCCATATGTAAAATTAATCCAGTGTGAATAGGGCTTTAGTGATTTAGGAGTCTCTGAATTTTCTCAGTCTTAGGACCTGCTTTTAGCACTAAAATGTGTTGTGAATTACTCTTAGACACAAAACAGGAGTTTTAATTTTAGGATTAATATAAAATTTTTTAAAAACATCTTTCTTCTTTCTAAAGTCAGTTAGGCCAGTTAGGACCCAATGGGCTGCTTACTTTCAGGGCTATGATGCATTCCTGTTTTGAAATCGTGAGGTTCTCGCGTTTCCAATACCATTGTTTACTTCTATCAGTATTGTTTTTTTCTTCTTAACACGATCAGAATAAGTGTCTGCCATAAGGTATTTAAAAATGAATGGTTTTAAAGACAACTGAAGAAATAGAATGACTGTTGTTCCTCTCTGTACAGCATCTTTGAAATGTAGGAGATTTAAGCTTCCTCAACTTGGCTAACAAGCATTAGCAATATTTACCTTTATAGTGAGTTATCGTAGTAAAAAAAAAAAGAAAAGATAGACAGACAGATGTGATAAATTGTCAAAGAAAATCACATGTAAAGTGTCTAGAAACTAATATCATGGGCAGTATCCAGTTTCAGCTGAAACGTCGCATTAGCAGTAGCATGAGCTACTCCGCAGTGAGCTGTGTTAGCTTGTGTGTTCATTTCTGTTAATAGGTATTTTCTTACCTTCACAGTTGTGTATTTATGATGAAACATACTGTTTGAAGCCTTTCTCCACCTTGCTAGAAAAGGCTTTGCAAGTGTTCTTACATATAAGGTGATCATCAGTGACGTTCACCTGTGGGAGCTCTTGCAGATCCTGACAATAAATGCTGCAGTTGGCAGTGGTGGCTGTACGGTTAAGGCTCTGGGTTACTGATCAGAAGGTCGGGGGTTCAGTCCCCAGTACTGTCAAGCTGCTGCTGTTGTGCACTTCAGCAAGGCCCTTAACCACATCTGCTCCAGAGGCGCTGTATCACGGCTGACCCTGCGCTCTGACCCCAGCTTCTAGCAAGCTGGGATATGCGAAAATCTGCATCTCATTGGGTCTGTACTCATACTCTGCACAATGACAAAGTTGAATCTAATCTAAATCTAATCTAAAAGTTAGTGAATGAACCAGAAACACAGGAAGGGTGGAGAATATTATGCGGAAGTATTTGTGCAAGTAGCCCATTCTGCTACTCCTGTCTAATATAAATAAAAAGAGAATCATGATTTTGTTCCATATTGAAAATATGATTATGCATCACAATTATTCAGTTTATTTAGGAATAATATTGCAGTAATATTTGGTATCCTTTAAATAAGCATCAGAGATATCACTGTACATGATTATGCTGTTATTTCATTTGCATAAATCTGTGAATCAGAATAAGGCTTATCCATAGTCACATTAGTAAAATGAATCTTTTGCATACAGATAGACGTTAGATGGAAGAATAGATAGATAGATAGTTAGATTTGCATATAAACCAGAATCTCACAGCTGGTCTAAATTGTAACCATGCTGTTATTTGGCTTTGTATGCTCATGTCCAGAACCTTTGAGTACCAGTCGCTGAGTTTCAGACAAAGAGCCGCTCAGTGTTTTCACTTGCTTTGTGTGGGGTTCACCACTCCCCAGCCGATCTCCTGAACTGTCTGCATTGTTTGGACTGGTTCAGCCCCACCCATGATATACAAGGTTAATAATTCTGAGGACAGGCACATTAACCGTGATCCTGAATAAAAACAGCCTGACACAAACGGTTGCCTGAGATTCTGTCTGCTTTCACACCACTTATGTTTATCGAGTGGTTTGGATTTGAGTAAGAGGATGGACAGTTAAAACCAAGAAATACCCAACTTGGGTAAAAATTGTTGAATTAGCATGCTGCTTTAGACATGATTCGTATAAAATTATAGAGTGGGTCTGCTGATAAGCGTATCCAACTGTGAAATTTGCAAGGCTAGTGTTTTGCGTGTCTCGCAGCTAGCTTACTCAAATCTCTCCATGACGAGATCCCTCAGCACCATGACCTAAATATACTTTAACGTCTCTATAAATGGGCTTAATTACAGTTTTCATAGACTTGGCCATGTCTTAGAAGAACACAGCCAAACCCCAGATAGTTTGTGGTTCGGATTTTTTGTAAATATATTGATGTATCACATGTTAGCAGTTAAATGTGCTTTTACATTGCTGCATGGAGGACTGCTAAACAAATACAACTGGTAAATACACATACGCAGATCCTGAGCATTTCTTTTTTTTAATACATAAAATAACATTAAAAATGTAGATACAGACTTTTGACTGTAGTTGACCATGAGTGATTGTATGGAACAGGATTAACTGAATGTCATCACGACTCCTTTGAAATGACATACAGGATGGTGTAGTGGATTTCTGATTTGAATATTTTATTTCTGGTTTGAAGTGGAAAATTGCTTAATCTTACTCCCTAACTTGCCTGTGCACAATAAATTGTAATTTTTCCCAAGGTAGGTGGCTTCATTAGAGTAAGAAGGCCCAGAATGCTAGCCGATTCATAAACCGTTCCATCTAATAGATCACACAAATGTTGACGGGTCAGGGTATGATTATTTTAACCTTAATCCTTAAGCAGGCGTTAGACATGCTGCTGACTCATCATATTTCTAGTGAGGACTGAGATTCAGGTTGAAGGAAATGTCTGAACAAAATAATTTTCCACTTCAGCATGCTCTTGGTGCTATAGCAGTTTATGGAAAGCACTGTGTCGTTGTTTTCTACGTGGGCACTTATTTTCCAGGTAGCACTCAACGACTCATTGCCTGATTTGTGAGCCAGATTTACCCATGATGTTACTAGTATTGTTCTTGTGTTGTGAGTAATTGTGCAAATAATTGTCCCTCTGTTCCTGAACCTGTGCATGTGTGTCTGGAAATGGTTGTGTTTATTCGCAGTGCTTTGCTGTTCATCCACATCAGCAGAAACTAAGTTGCTTGTGAATTCTTGTAGAAAGGCCTACAGAATTGCACTTTCTAAGATGTATTAACTGAAATGTTTTTCCAGTCTTTTTAAATGAATTTTCCTCAGTCCTGTAAAAGTGGACCTGAAAGGGAACTATTTGTAAATAACGTCACTGCTTTTGGTATTCACAATACAAGTGGTTTCTAAAGTTCTCTTTCTGGACATTTTACCATTGATGAGCTCTCAGACCACTTGTTGCTCACACCATGACTTAGGGTTAATGAATTATGGATCAGTGAATTATGGATCATGTCATGTTGACGAAAAATAGAGCATGCCAAAAACAGAATTGAAGTGAAATACAGGACGTGTCTGGAAAAAGAAAGACCACTCGTACTTCATGTCATAGGCCTACTTGTGCCACTTCATGTGATTGTATGTTGCGTGAATTCATCCATGGAGTCATTTTTCTTAACCTTTTTGTACAAATAATTTTATTTAATGGGAAGAAAAGTACTCTTAATGTCATTTATGACATACTTTATTTTCACGTTGGAGTATGTACGAAATTTCTAAATGATTTGAAAAAATGAGCAAAACAGGTGTCCGAACAATGCTAATATAGCAGTAGTAATAGTAGTGTAATGAGTGTATGTAGTATTATAAAAGGCAGTTTGGGATACTAATAGTGCTGTAGTATTAGAGGTAGTGTATAAGAAGCCATATGGGATTCAGTTGTGTTAATTATTCCAATTAGACAGCGGATTATTGCACCTTAAATTGTTAAATGTAGTTACATTTCTGCAGCATTTGACTAGAAGAACATTAGTGTAGCTAAATAAATAAAATTTTATTGCAATCATTAAAGAAATTTGACAGCTTTGACAGTTTGTTACTGTTGATTTTATTTTCACATTGATATGCATCAATGCACATCCCTATTTGTGACTTTTATATGTTGTTTAATGAAGTTTTTTTTCTCTTTTTTTTAACTCCTACTTCAGCTCCTCTACAGCTACACACCCTCATACACATCCACTGCCATGTGTTTTTGGGTGAACAGTGTTTTCTTAAGCCGTGTTTTAACAGTATGTGGTGAGTGGAGCTCTCATACTACAGAAAACACCAGACAGTTACATTTCGTTTACCATGTAGAGTGAGCTGGTCGTTAATTCATTCAGCTGTTATAAACACCTTAAAAGGGCTTATTATAGGGCAATTAAGGGTCTTTCACAGGCTTGCACCCTCTCTTAACTGCATAGCTGGTTTTGAATTTCCTCTCTGAAATGGCTGGTGGATTTGGACTGTGTGGCGTGAGTCAGGGGGATGAAATTCAACACCAGCCCACAGAGATCCAGAGCTGGCCCGGCAGTAGGAGCTCTGTCTTTCTGCTCCATATCCCCTGCTGATTGTATACCACATAACAAACAAACAAAAAAACAGCTAGATTCATACAAATATGGTGCCCTTTCCCTTAACTTAATCCATGCATCCAGCCTAACTCTGTAGATATCTGTGTGTGTGCACAGGCATGAGAGACAGAGACTGTGAGTGGGCTTGTGCTAAGCTCTTTATCGGGACCAAGTGTCTCCATAATTTCCATGGGGATGTTTGTCTGCTCTCCTGGAAAATACTTTTAAATTAGTACTTTTAAAAATATCCAGGTTTTATTTGGGAAAACCTAAAGAGCAAAAATATTACTTTTAGGATGCATACTTTTAAGTTATTTTTAGTTTTCAATCTAGATGTTAGCAGTGCATTATTGCAGACGCAGTGCTACAGTAATACACAAAGTCAGAGGATATCCCCCACAAGAGAGAGGGATTCTGAGTTCCATGAACAACTTACAGCCAGCATCTGAGCTAAAGGTCAACTGCCAATATGCTGTCAACCTGGAGGAAAAGGGAAAACATTGAGCTTGAGGGTTTTAAGAGCTGAAGGGTAAGGGAAGAATGGGGAAATGGAGAGAAAGATCCCAACTAACAAGCAATAATTTGCATGTGCAATGGGATAAATAGCACATGCAAGTACCGGGTGTGTTGCAGATGATTTACAAAGAACAATTGTGAGAATTACGTAACTTGCAAAGTAGGAGAGGAAACAATATGTAAATTAGGTTTTTGTGTATGTTACTGGTTCTATGTTGATGTCTGATGGGCACACTCCTCTATAGACACTGGGCCAAATTTATCAAGCCGGATATGAATAGATTTATTTGTAAATCATTCGTCTGAGCATTTGCATAAGAAATTTGGTGTTCATGAACATCCCATAATTTCGTTTGTGTCCTGCTCATGCTCCTGAGTGTGTGTAAATTTACACATAAGAAGACTAACTAATGTAAACTTCGACTTGATCAAGTTCGCATCATATAATTTGCATTGAGTACTGTACTGTTATATATGGATTGTACCGCCATGTTTAAATTGCTTATTTATTTATATTTAAAGCATTGAGCAGATGCCTTTATATTTATATTGGCATGTCTATCAAAAACACATCCTCATTCTAGTTCTCTAGGTCAGGGACTAAGAGTACCATTGAAGAAAATTTTGTGAAACCCATTCATTTTATATTATTGGTATTAATTTAAAAAAAAAAAAAAAAAAAGGAATGCAAACCAACACACCCCCATAAAATTAATCATTTGATTATGACATTATGTCTGTCTGCACATAGCTGCAAGCCGTAAACAGATGCTGGCATTGTAATTTGGTTTGCCGTGATATGTTTTGTGACCGTGCCATGACTGTGCAGCACTTGAGACCCAGCCCACTGGCTGAGACAGTTAAACCAATGTAAAAATAGCAGTTTCCCTGTGTAACGTACTTGATGAGCATGATCACCTCGGTACAGAGTAGATTTTTTTTTCTCTTCCATTTTCATGTCCCTTTTTGATTTTCTCCTCACTTAATTCACACCTAATTCACATTTTCTGTAATTTCTCCCTAGATTTTGACCTTTTCAGTGTTAATAATTTTTTCAAAAGTCAAAACAACTTCCACTTCTGCCTTTCTGATTTTTCTTTCATTGTTTAGCACCATTTCTTGTCTCCAGCCCTCTGTGTGCTTGACCTTTTATGGAGTTTTGTGAGCATTTCTAAATGTGAATGAGCTGTGTTGGGAACAAGCTTTGCACTTGGGATCAACATAAACATGCGAGTATACAGAAAATCAGCATTTCCTAAACCTTTGTAAATGCAGCAAAAAAAAATTAGTACAGTGTTTATTTATTTATTACAGTATTAATGTGTGTATTTACACACAACTTTACTAAAAGATTGTTAAGTGAGGTCCACTGTTACAAGTTTTCATGTTTTTATATATGCAAACTTTTAGCAAATCAGTGCCTGAGAAGAGAGGAAAAGGAAAAGTAAGATGAGGTTGAAACAATGAGCATTCCCTGCTACTATCGTCAGTCAGCTCTGTTGGAAGCCCAAATGGCGTTTTGTTTGATCGGGGGGTTCATTCACTGTACAGTTTGTGGTGCAGATAATTTTGTTTAGAGTCCTGGTTTTCTGCTTGCTAGAGCCAAGTTATTACTAAGAAGACTGGAATAGTCTGGTGAACGTTTGACACCAATAAAATGCACCATTATTGTACTCCTTGAGTGAATTAATTCTAATCTCCTGCAGTTTCTCTTCAGGTTTCTTGCTCCTCTGAGTTCATGCACAGGTAGGGAGTCATACAGGAGGAAGTGGAGGCACCAATTAGGTGTGTTTGCACAGTGAGACTGAAACATAATATAATCTACCTGACTGCAGCCTTCTTTCCCTTTAAAATAACCTTTGAACATGGGCGAGGTTATGATTACAAGATTACCGTTGCCGTTTCTAAGGAAACCACTCTGTTACACCTTTGGAGTAGTTTTTCAATGACACGATGCCATTGAAACTCACCTTTTCATGACCCTGAAGACATGTGACCAGCATGTTTCTTACAGTCTCCCTCTTAGTTATCATATCCTCTATGCATTTCTATCTCCTCTAGTGTCTTCATACCGCTGTCAGTGTTTTTTTCTTTTTTATGGCCAGTCAGGTGTGTTATAATCTAGTGAATGTTATGATCTCATCGCAATGATTCAAAGATCTTGAGCTGCAATGTGCTGAATAAGATTTGCTGCCTCAGACCTAGACATGCTTAAGTACTACCAATTATCTGAGAAGAGTTGACTGTCAGCAACCAGCTAATGAGCATGTGCTTACTATTCTTCGCCTCTTATAAGTGCTCATAGGGAGCTGTTCGAAACAGTATGTGTGTTCTCCATATGGTAGAGTGTATTGTGTTGTAACTCCCTGTATTTTCTCCATGGTGTGGCCTTCTCTCTCTCTCTGGTTAATATTAAGCCTGATTAATATTAAGGTTACAGACCAGTACAGACATATAGGTGTGAGTGGAAGTCACACTGATTCAGTGCAATTTTGATTTAAGATGGCACAACATGATTATTATTTTTTTTAATATAATTATGTTTTTATAATCACATTGTGTTTTTTTTTTAACTGTGTGACCATCTTTTATTTTTAAAGCATAAAGTGAAATCCTGTACCTTGGCTCCAGCATCTTCAACACAACTGCGTAGCAGGGAGAACAGAAGACCATTTGTCCTCCAGCTCAGGATGGAAATGGCAATGTGATTTGTTGTATTTCTAAAATAATTTATCCTGGTATGACAGAGCTTGCACACAGCATGCCTCTTGTTCAGTTCCTTTTATTCTGCTAATTAAAAAGAAATCGATTGTGTCCACACAATCGCTTTAAAGTACGCACATAGCACACTTGCTAGCCTAAACTGCAACCCATTCCACAACCCAAAATGATATTTTGCCCAATAAAAAATTTAAAAAAGTTTATTTTTCTGACATTTTATTGAATGTTTTGTGGTGTTTCATTTAAATTATGCCTTTAAAAAGCTGATTTTGGAGATCTATGCATTGATGCAGAGAGAAAGTGAGAAGAGAGAATCGAGATTCATCTACAACTTTTTTTTTTTAATATGTTAAATTGAAAAAACTCATTGTGATGCTATTTTTAACAACCACTAAACGCAATCTATGGTGCTGAGAGGTAATAATAACTCAAAGAAAGTGAATATTTTCTGTGTGAGCACAGTTCATTGTAAATTAGCAACAATTAACATACCTGAATGTTACCTGTTACTTGTAACAGTTCATACCTGAATTTCCCTTTGGGGATTAATAAAGTTTATCTTATCTTATCTTATCTTATTAGTAAGGTAGATTAGCTAACTCTTGAATAACTCTCGTGGCATTGCTGACTATGTCTGCTATTTTCTGCCATAGACGTTTAGATCTGCCATCATATGAATAGCCAACATGGCATCCCCATATCAGAAAACAACAGAAGAGAGCGAGGCAGAGATAAGTAAATAAGATTCCTTTAGATCAATTCCCCAGATATCAATATCATACCATTATACACATGTTTCAGTGGGCATCGTGTTCTTGTCACTTTTAATTAAAACATGTAAATCCATGTCATTCAGTGATTTTATTTTCATATATAGTAAGTGGTGAGTTATGGTCATGTTAGAGGTGTTAACAGAAACAGCTCCTGAAAGCATTATGTGACAAGGTTTTCATATTGCTCAGATGTTATTACAGACCCACACACACCAGCATACACCCTTTCTTTGCACATTACCATGTGAAGGACATCATATGCTGATGAAGCTGCCAGCGTGTGTTGGACCGGTGCCATGGCAGTCCTGCACGCCAAGGGTGTTTTAGCAGGTCTGCCTTGTGTTTATTAAGACAACCTTCACAGCTTTCATTCTCTTTTTTGCTTAGTGCCTTTATTTGGCTGGTTCGTGTTGTACAACAAGGATAAAGATATGCTATAATGTTTTCCCCAAAAATCTGCACGCATCATATCTCTTTAATGCTTGAAAAGCAATACAGACCTGCAGCACATTTCAGTGGGTGAATAAATACCATTGTGTTTGCCAAAGCTGTGAAAAAAAAATCACCTCAGATGACAATTATAGAATAGAGGCTAGACATGTAGGGATTGATCTCTCTGTATCTCTGTGTACTGGGAGTGGTTAAAATGCTGAGAACCTGAGGGCTGATGGAGTGGCGAGAACTCTTGCATTTCGTCTGTGTGAGTGACCTAACCTGAACCTGCTGTGCTGAGATCAGAGCCTTGGGCTTTTGCCAGCTCTGTCTGCTTATGCTAAGTGAGCCAGTGCTTCACAGCCACACGTATAAATCCATACACTCTCCTCTGTGTTTCCTTTTCACCCTACTGTATACCTTCATGGCACTGAGACTTGACTGGAGTTAAAAGCAGTTACTGAAGCAGCTGCAGGGCATTATGATTACTGCTTTGCCCTGAGCCTCCACTTTTTACTAGCACTCTCAGCCTCACTCTTGCCTCTACCACGCTGAAGCGCAGATCTCTTTGATGACTGCTGTAATACAGCCATTATTTGCACAGGAAGTGATATGCTCTCTGACCCCTCTATTTCCTGCACACGCATGTGTTTGTCCATTTGGTCAAATGTCACATTCCATGTGGATTTGGCAGCTAATGCACATATTGTTCCAGTGCGAGTCCTCTGTTTTCACTCTTTTTGCTTTTCCTGTTCATCTTCCCATCTGATCTTTTAGAACTGATTTGCCTACATAACCACATATTATTTATGTGGTTTAAGGATCATTGTAGAATTAATCCTGAATGATTTTATACCAGAAAGTTTGTGGACACCTGACCATCACACCTGTATGTGGTTCTTCCCCAAACTGTTGCTACGAACGCTAAAAGCACACAATTGTCTACAATGTCTTTGTATGCTGTAGCATTGCAATTTCCCTTCAATAGAATTAAAGGGCCCAAACATGTTCCAGCATGGCACTTTTCCAAGGTTAGAGTCGAAGAACTCGATTGGTCTGCACAGAGCCATGACCTCAACCCCACTGAACATCTTTGGGATGAACCTGAACACTAAATGCACCCCAGGCTTCCTCACCCCACATCAGTGCCTGATCTCACTAATGCTCTTGTGGCTGAATGGACATGTCCCCACAGCCACGCTCCGAAATCTAGTGGAAAGCCTTCCCAGAAGAGTGGAGGTTATTATAATAGCAAAGGGGGACTAAATTTTGGAATGGGATGTTCATAAAGCATGTATAGGTGTGTTTTTGGCTATATAGTGTAGCTTAACCAATTTGCAATTTCAGTTTGCTACTGATTGAAATTATTGTGTGCCTTGAAGTCTACAGCAGATTCTTGTAGCATCTTGGAGGCCACATTAACTCACTCAGGACTCATCTGAGTGGAACAGTAATTACTGAGCTAACACACTTACCTCCTTCCCCATATTGGTCAGTGCAGTCTTGTGAGTAGTCACATATTGAGCTTTCTTGCATTGTGGGTTTTATGGGGCAGTGGGGAAGAATGGACAGCTGCTTAACATAGCCGAGAGTCTGAAATGCTGAGGTGAGGTTGTAGGGAACAAACGCATACCAGTCTCTAAGCAGAACTGTTTGGGAAAAGTTCATAATGCTGCTTCATTTGATTTATGTGAAATTTTTCAAGCCAGATCAGTTCCATTTAAGAAATAAGTAAAGGAGATTAGAGCAATCAAAGAAGGTAGGGGCAACAAAGGGGACTCCAAGGTGTCCAATTCTCATAAATTCCACATATCCTCCTTTCTAGCTCTCACTGTGCTGCCATTGCTTAATAATGACATCATGTGCAGGAAGATAGAGATGGAAAACAAGATGGATACCAGAAAACCAGCTCAAACCAGGGGTGTTAATAAGAGAAAAGAGAATGAGTGAGAACCTGTATGAGAGGGCAGAATAAGCCTGAGAGAGGGGTTATAAAAATAGATATTATCTAGATGAAGTATATAGATGTGACAAGATGAAAGGAGTGTTTCTGCTGCCTCAGCAGAACTACAGTGCATTAACTCATTGGTGCAATCTGTGTGTTTGGACACGCTGCCAGAGTGAACCCTGTAGGAGGTAAGAACACGGTCTGCTTTGGATGCCTGTCCTCTACAGCCTAATCCCCAGTTCAGTGTAGGGCTGTAACTAATTATAGTTATGTAGTTAAATAATATATTATCTGTATTGTAAACTAAATATTATCTCAAATATTCAAAATGTAAGCAAGCACTGAGCAACACTCCCATGAAGTAAATAAATGAAGCAAATTAATGTTCAGCCATTTCCTTTCTCCTTTAAGAGACAGCTAAACAAACTGCTGATAAATGCATTACCTGTAGGCTAACTGGTTAATTAATTGGGTACAGTGGTGCCTCAGTGGCTCTGTTCTACTGATTGGAAGGTTGCGATTTCAAATCCAGGCATCCAGCAAACTGCCATTTTGGGCCCATGGAGTAAGATTGTTAACCTTCATCCACTCAGCTCAATCTGGCAGGTAGACAGACACACACCACTGCCCTCTCACACTGAAATGGCAGTTTGTATATTTGACTGATTTAATATCACAATTAAATTACACTATATGACCAATAGTATGTGGACACCTGACCAATTACACCCATGTGTGCTTGTTAAACATCCCTTTCCAGATTTAGTACCACTCTTTGCTGTTATAATAACCTCCACTCTACTGGGAAGGCTTTCCAATAGAAAGGGGGTTTATTCATCCAGCCACAAGAGCTTTAGTGAGGTTAGGCACTGATGTCTGGCGAGAAGGCCTGGGGTGCAGCCGGTGTTCCAGTTCATCCCAAAAGTCTTCAGTAGGGTTGAGGTCAGAACACTCAAGTTCTTTCACAGAAACTTGGGCAAACCATGTCTTCATGGAGCTCTCTTTGTGCACAGGGGCATTGTCAAGCAGGAACAGGTTTGGGCCTCTTAATTCCACTGAAGGGAAATCGTACATCATACAGTCTAGACAAGTGTGTGCTTCCAACTTTGTGGAAACAGTTTGGGGAAGACCCACACATGGGTGTGATGGTCAGGTGTCCATGCTTCCAACTTTGTGGAAACAGTTTGGGGAAGACCCACATATGAGTGTGATGGTCAGGTGTCCATATACTTTTGGCCATAGTGTAATAAGTCTATATCAAATAGTCAAATTTTTCATTACATTCAGTTTGAATCTAAAACTGAAATTCCAGTGGTCCTGTTGTGCCCTGAGTGTTATTCCTATCAGTGCTATAGGTGTGAGTGTTGGCTGAGAATGTTCAAAGGGAATTATTCAGCACGCTGAGCAGAATGAGCTCGGTGGAACAAACGCAAGGTGAAGGGCACACTCAGTGTGAGACAGCCAATGAAATGTGGGGTGTTTAGTCACTGTTCAGCTTGCCTCTCACAGATAGAGTATAATCCATCCTGCATCCTGTCACTATGACCATAGATATAGATTCAGTGGTTTATGTTGACATGCCGCTGTTTCTGTGTATATAAATAAATAGCTTTTGTCATGTTTCTCTGCAGATCCGCAGTGGCCCGGTCAGCTTATTAAAGAAATTATGCACATGTCTGTTTACTGCCTCGGGTTATGCCTGGCAAGCTCCAACTGGGATTTACTGTCTAAATCCTAAACAAGAGAAACAAGCAGACATCCATATGGACCTATTGGCACATTTCCTCTCTTCAAACTGGAAGAAAGAATTAAGCAGTTCTACATTTCTTCCCATGTTGTCCGTCATGAGAGAGTGTATTTCAGAGGAGAGAAAAAGAACTAGGAACATACATCTCTCGCTTCAGGGGATTATCGTTGATGTCATGTGCCAGAGTTTATTTGGCCACAGACTGTGTAGAGCAGTGTGCATCGTTTCAGCTATAACGCATGCACATTGTCTTAAGGGGACTGCTACATTATGAATGAATACAACTGATGAAATCCTGGTTTATATGCTTTCCTATCTTGTTTGGTGCACAAATAAAATAGAGATGTATCTTTGCAGCTAAAATTAATCCCCAGTCCTATTCATTTCCAGTTGTTATTTTAGAAAATGTTGTGTAAAATGCATAATGGATGTTGGTGTAGTATTGTTGGATGTAGAATGACATTTACCAAAGCAGTGCTGGGAGACAATAATGTTGCTTATGCTTCTTGTATCCCACGAGTGATCACAATCTGAGGCTGGTCTGTGCTGAAGGGAGATGTCTTTAATCTTCCTTTGTAGCTATGTGCAAAATATTTCATTTATTGATTGTCGATTCTAAATGAACTGTTTATCTGAGTAATGCAACCTCGACTTGGCAATCTGTTTACATTTACATGGATGTTAGATGTTATTCAAATCCAATTTATATGCATGTAAGGAGTGCCGTTTACTGTTGTTACCATAAAAACTAGAAGTCAGAGTGTAAGATATGGCTATCATTATTTCAGCATGTTAGCCAAGAGTTCAGTTACTATGCTAGTGTTTTTAACAAATGTTAGATTGTTCTCTGCATCATGGCGTTTCTACCAGGACCCCTATAAAAAGTATTCAGATCCAGATGCTCACATTATTCGGTTATTATTCAACATATATAACATGTATATTATCCAATATATAAAAGAATCCAGGAAGTAACGGCAGTGTACTTCAGGAATGATAGCGGACGTTGTAAAAAATTAAGCGTAGTACACAAAGTTTCTAGAGAAGCAGGATGTTTCTTCATCAGCTTCATTTAGAAGTGCTTCTGATGCTGTAGGAGGTAAAACCTCTTCTTGTCTGATTTGGGTTTACGTCCTACAGCCTTAGAAGCACTTTGCTTGCACTGTATCTACAGTGTATAAATAGTGTGTGTATATGTGCATGTGTGTGTGTGTGTGTAGTTTATTGGACTAAATGTAGCTAGTGTTGACTCTGCTCTTCCTGTCTGTTCACCAGGCCTTTTACTTCTGTTCTGTGTTTAAGTTGTAGCACCATGCTTCATTACTGCCACCGGTTTGGATAACATCTCTCCTGTATGAACATGTAGGAATGAAACAGAACCTGTTGCCTCATGTCCTATTCAGTTGCCTTTTCATGTTAAAACCTGTTTACTGTATGCTGAAACATGTTTATTCACAAGCAGAGGCATTGTTATCTATTTTGAGAATGTGCGTAGACCCGATCTTATGAAGGTGTGTTCTGCATGTGTTATATGGAGGAAGTCTGAAGAACTCCATTGCAACTATTTGAGCCTTAAGGGGTTTCTTTTCCCCTCAGTAGTCCTTTCTGATTGTGAGCCAATTAGTTGTGCTGTGTGCGGGGGGATGATTCTGTAGGCCATCAGCTGGTCTCATAGCATCCTGCATAGTGTCCTGGGACTGAGGTCTTCTCTGGGCCTGCCTTTGTTCCTGGGTGCTGAAGTACATTCAGCCTCTCTACTGTGCGGCCTTGACTTTGTTAATGCTTTGTGAGGACATGCTTCAGATTTCACTAGCTCACATGCAAGAGAGAAAATTTATTTCTCAGAGCGTAAAATGAAATAAAAAAAAACAATAAGCGGACAGCTTGAGATGAAGGAGGTAGGTGTGGGACAAATCAGGTGTCTCAGCAAGGAGGTGTAGTGTAAAGGGGCCACACAGGAAGTACAGATGATGACTGAAATTACAAATGGGCTTATAGGAAGATGAGTAAGAAAGCAAGGAAAGGGAGTGAAGATTTGATTGGCAGGTCAGAGGAGGTCACAAGCTAGCTAGGTAAGCATGAGAAAGCTTAATGGGAGAGTTTGTCTTTTAGCATGCTTTATGGTGTGTTAAGTATGGATGATATGTTAATTCTTAAGTTAATTATGATTAATTCTTTTTTTTATGCCATTATTCATTTCACTGATCATTTATTTCATAATGAAGCTTTGGCACATGCCATGAAATAATTAAGTCTGGCAGCATCATCAGTCAAATGCAGTGGGCAGAATCTATCATCGAGTAGATCAGATAAACCTCAGTCATGACTTGGGATGTGCTTGCTTTTTCAAACCCCCGGCTAACTGGTTGAATACAGAAATCACTCTTCTGCAATTTGTTCTGCTCTTTGTCCACATAAAGTCATATTTTGAGGCAGAGAGCAGCACTGTCATGCAAGTGTGTCTCAGTCTCTCCGCTGGGGGTGGATTTTGGGTGGATGATGCAGATTTGTCATTTAACCATTTAAGGCATGATCTACCATCAACTCATCTTGCCATGTTAATACTTTATAACAGTTCCACTGCAAATGATTAAAATAATATGCCAGTACTGTGAAAGTTTTATTTTTTAATTATATTTATTTATTTATTTATAGTCTTTAGGAAGGTTTAATTGCAGTGCAAACACTATAGTTGATTACAGCACATTAATGAAGTATTTTTACCCTCTCTTAGGGGT
>CM040458.1:11808913-11838373 GCA_022758105.1 Pangasianodon gigas
CTCCCCCCCCCCCCCCCCCCCCCCAATATGTTTACTTCCATTTATCTTTATTATGTACAAGTAACAGAAATTGCTGGATTTTTTAAATTTCTGCCTTGTCTGTAGATAATCATTATTATAATGTTTGCCCATGTGAGAGGGAGGAGAGGAGCTCATGTCATCTGAGGCTATATTTTTATGGTGTTACTGGAAATAAGCATACAAAATATACACGAAGAAATTGAAGGTAAGATTGAATGGCACAATCATTAAAGTACAGCAAATCATTAAAGTAATAGTGGAATGGCCAAGTATCATTGGAAAAAATGCACAAAGGAGGGCAATATTAACTGTAGCATAAAATGGCCATAGGAAGGCATGAGCTCTGAAACTGAGTGGTAGACCTTAATCGACCTTAATCATTACTATGGTTCAGACAAAGGACAGGCATGATTATATATGCTCTATTTAACACAGTCGTATCATCAGGTAAGCTAGAGAGACAGATGGGTGGAGGGAGTGAGATCTGAGAGATATTTTGGAAAAGTCTGATGCTGTTTTTTGGAATTATGTCTCTCTGAGGCTAGTACGCATTATCTTTACCTGTCAAATCTGAAAATATTCAGAGCCAGTTTCTCTGTTGTATCCACATTCATTTAAAGACATCAAGATTGTGAGAAATATCGTACTTATCACTGTTTGGGTTGTCATATTGTTTCTCATGTAGTCCTTTTCTCTCCTTTTTTCTATGGTTGCAGTGGGACTCGATGAAAGATGACAGAGGAGGTGATTGTTATAGCCAAGTGGGACTACACTGCTCAGCAGGACCAGGAACTTGACATCCGGAAAAACGAGCGCTTGTGGCTCCTGGATGACTCTAAAACCTGGTGGAGAGTCCGCAATGCCTCCAACCGTACAGGCTACGTCCCGTCCAACTACGTCGAGCGTAAGAATAGCCTCAAGAAAGCCTCACTTGTGAAGAACCTGAAAGATACACTTGGTAAGTGATAGGGCGTCCTAACAAGATTTTTCTATCAAACCCGCACAGCCTATAGCTGCAATTATTGTAACAAAATTTACACTAGTTTTCTTTTTTCTTTTCATATGAGAACATTATGCCCATTTTACCAGAAGTATATCTTTTATCCATTAAAAGCTGACTAGTTTTGTTCTTGTGTTAGACTTTCACAAGTTTATTTTGAGGAGGTAAAGTTTATTATTTATGCATTTAATCTGACACATGCTCAGGCTTACACTGTCACCAAGATTGCAGATGTATTTTTTTTTGACCATAGAAATGAGTGCTTTCTCAAAATTTATACACATAAATTTGTAAAATTGTAAAATTTAGCTTGAAACTCAGAATATGTATTATTCTGGATTCATCATTTTTCAAAACTGGTGTATAAATAGTTCCTGGTGTATAAATAGATTTGTAACTTCAGTGCACACTCAGTTCTTCTCTGCTAATGCAGTATTAACATTTTATCACACAATATTCTCATTTACATGTCCCTTGACAGATATAAAAAATGAGGTCTGTACCTTATAGGAGCTGGTCCTGGGATTTTAGGAAATGTACAGATTTCTGAAAGAAACTTAGCTTCAAGGCAGCCAGTTATGCAGTGGTTTAGATTGTATTATGATTGTTCCATATATCATCTGTGTAGTTTTATTCTTCCTATCAATAGTCATTAATCGTCTTTGTTAATGAGACGTGAAGTACATAACCCCAAAATGGCCGATAATCCGAGAATCAGGCTTAATCGTTTCTGATGGGAGTAAATGAAGAGAGATCTTAAACGGCTTTCTGAGAAAGAAAGCCCAGCTAAAGCAGTGGTATACGGTGGTAGTGGTATAAAGGACAGCCATACTGAGAAATATTCAGCATTCTGTTGCATATTCATCAATATTTTATCTACTGATTGTTAACAGTACAGCACAATTTAGTTTCATACAGAGTTGTGAACTCCACAATCATTCCGATTTCTAGGCTGATTCAATCGTCTGAAAGGGTAACGTGAACAATTTTACAGCTAAGTCTGTGGAAACAGTATGAGAAACACCTGTAAAAGAATGCACAAATAAATAAATACACATATTTTGGGTGTAAGGCCACGGAATTTCACTGCACATTTTGCATGATGAAATATTAGATGTAATATTTGCTAGATTTTACCAACTATGTTCCCATGATACCGATAAATAAACTACCTTACAAATGCAAGATTGACACAGTGATTTCTATCTTTTTGCTCTCTGACTGTCTGAAATGCAGACTGAACGTAGACTCAGTTTACAGTGCTCAGCATCCAGTGTGACTGGTTTTTTAGCCATCTCAGTGTTTGTGTTATACCTCTTTGTGGTCTTTTATGGAACGTTTTCTTATATCCCCTAATGCACGCTGGTTATTTTAAGGTGGGTTTTTTTTGGTTATTTTTAAGGTGTATTTTTTTTTTGTAGTGGTAGTTGTGTGTTCATGCATGCCATATATCTGTAGGTTTGCAAGCAAGATTAACCCTGTTCTCTAATGAATGGAAGTTTTGTCTCATGTTTTTCCCCTTGTGTAGGTGGAAGGCAAGCAGCACAGTGCCAGTCTTTTTAGCTTTTGAAAGGGCCTCCTCACTCACACTCCCCACACCCTTGTCATAAGCAGTCCTATGTGCTGGAGCTGAGTGGTCAGTATGGAAACAGCCTCTCACAGCGTTTTGCTTTAGGTGGAGATGAATGGTAGAAGAGGGTGGGTCCAGTCTTCCTTAGGTAGTGCTATTCACTCTGAAATAGGCTCATGCTAAATTGCCTTTCTTTGAAATATGGTGAAATAGGAGGAGAAATTAGAATTATCATCATCAATCATTTATCATCATCATGACAAGGGTGTTCAGTAGCTGGAGGTTGCTAACTGAGTAAAAACATAACACATATACACATAAACACATATTTAAATGTATGAACATGTTTAACATGTGTTAAACAGCAAATGCAACATCCACACTAGCTTTACCGGTAAATGTTTTGGCTGTTTACTGGGACAAGGTTAGGTGTGAATATGTGTCAGTCAAAATCCTAAAATACTTTGATCTGGCAATTTGCCGGAACCAAATCTAGCAAAATCTGAGAGCGAAGGGAGGCCCTACCCCAGTATTAATATAGTGTTCCTAATAAAGTGTTCAGTGAGTGTATTTTGCTTTATTAATAATTTTATTTTCCCTCCAAAACAACTCTACAGTTGTGGTAAAATATGGGTGAAGTACTGACTCACTGAGAATGAATATTAAAAGAAATGTTTTTGTCTCTTGGGCAATTGATTGGCTTCATATGATAGATTTCGTTACACTATATGTAAAATAAGAAGACTATTAATACAAATACACATGTGGAAGCTTATTTTGTGTGACAAACATGATAAATGTTCTGTATGGAGTACAGGCATGCATTTGTATTGTGTGTATGTTTTATGGTGATTATCTCTCCTGCATGCTAGTTTTGGTCAGTTGGGGGCTTCCTTCTGCTGTTCTGCACTCTTCCTCTGTTCTTTAATCGACAGCTATCTCCCTCTGCAGCTTTGTTCAAAAGAAACTTTGCAGAACAGTTTCACATTATGTGACATCTAAGACAACCAGCACATAATATTCTTGCATTCAAGGTCTTTTTCTTCTCTTCTCTCCTACTCCTTTTCAGAAGTTCAGCTCACGTATTGAATGCACTTGGTGGGACGTGCTTCTATTTTCTGATTTCCCAAAAGCTTTTTGTTCTGTTTGTGTTGCTGCCTTCATTCCCTGTCAGCCGAAGCCTCAGAAGTGCATGCAGCTCCCCAGGAAACACATTCTCAGATCACTAACAGAGGAAAAGTTTTGACTGGTACTTTGTTTGAACTGCATGCTGTTCTTTGTATACACTGGGCCATGTTCTCCCTCTGCAGGCTTCCGCCTGCCATATGTCATGACTGAGCTGGATCAATAAAGTCAGCGTCTGTTTTTAGACTTGATCTGTAACTGTACCACTCACAGCTAAAGCTAAACCTACTAGACCTGTAGTTTTAGACTTTCTTTTTCCCTTGTCTCTTTTTTTATTCCCACAACTGTACAGCTACGTGTTAGGATATTTTTACACTTTAGTGCTAATACTAGATTTACTGTTCATACCATGTCTTGTCGTGAACTGTATGTTCCATCATAAACTTGACCTTTATTCTGAATGTTCATGCTTCACATAATGATGCTGCCAGGCTGAGTCTTCAGGAGGTTTACAGGTTATTGCATCCATTTTGAGTAAATTTCAAATGTCATGCATTTTGAGGAAATTACAGCTGATAGCTGATATCAAGTAGGAATTAATTGGCAAGTACATTGCGGGCAGGTGCACTGAAAGTGCAGATGTAAAAGCCTTTCAGTTTGTCTGATGGCCTCTTGGAGAGTTGTGACAGGCATCAAATGTTCCCTTGTGTCTACACCTCTGTTATTGTACAGGTCACCACATGTCAGATAGACTTTTCTTTCTGCTGTGAGGGCTTGACAAAATGAAGCCCTGACATGCTCACTTCTACCCCCTCCACCCCATGCTCTACTGGCTGGTGTGCGTAAACCAGTTCTTGCTTTGAATGCTGGTTGACTGAGAGTCAACAGGTCTCAACTCACTCACTGTGCCTCACTACACTTACCATACAACAATGGCAGCTTCTCTTGTTCTGGTAATAGAGGGTCTAGGAGAATTGCTTATGTTGCCTGAGTATAGGAGATGTCTTATATGCCACTATCTGACAACAGAATGTGTCCTACTTAGCACAGGTAATGTATCTGTCCCATTTGCAGGGATTTAAATAGACACAAGTACCTCTTCCATAGCAAGACGTGCGTTTCAAATTATTTGCATGCTCTGTTCTGTATCAGCCAGAGAACATGTGCGTCTGCACATTGTGGCCGTCTTTGTTTCTTTATGCTCTTATGTAGATCTTGATAAAGCTTTAAAGACGAGGAATAAGTATTTAATGTGTAAAAATATAACAAGACCTCATTGTTTTATAATAGTTTATGTTGTATAATCCATTAGATGGATGATGCACAAACAACTCAACAACAAATCATTGTAAGAAACTACGTGCTTATGGCACAACAAGCTTACACCATCCTTCTAAATTGGTTCTGTGCCCTTCATGTATGCCCACCCAACCCACAATTCTTGTGTCTTTCAGGTCTCGGCAAAACGAAAAGGAAGACAAGTGCACGTGATGCTTCTCCCACACCCAGCACAGATGCAGAGTACCCATCCAACGGGAGCGCAGGAGGCAGTGGAGTGGGTGGGGCAGAGCGGATCTACGATCTAAACATTCCGGCAGTGGTGAAGTTCTCCTACACAGCAGAGCGCGATGATGAGCTGAGTTTAGTTAAAGGAGATCGGGTGGTGGTGATGGAGAAGTGCAGCGACGGCTGGTGGAGGGGGAGCCACGACGGCCGTGTGGGCTGGTTCCCCTCAAACTATGTCCGTGAGGAGCCGGCCTATGCAGATACAAATGCAGGCTTTGGAGGGGACACACTGGGGGGCTTTCGCTCCCTAAGAGCAGGGCAAGGATTGGGACTTGTGAATGGCCGCCTGGCAGGCACAGGGAGCTCAGTACTCCATGTGGTCCAGACTCTGTACCCCTTCAGCTCGGTTACTGATGAGGAGCTGAACTTTGAGAAGGGCGAGACCATGGAGGTGGTGGAGAAGCCTGAGAATGACCCTGAGTGGTGGAGGTGTAGGAACAGCAAGGGTGTGATCGGCCTTGTGCCCAAGAACTATGTGGTGGTGCTGAATGACGGGCCTGCTGGGCGAGGCCCCTCCCCTCCCATCAGCCACATGGGCCCGTCCCGTACAGGCAGGTTTGCAGGCAAGGAGTGGTACTACGGTAACGTGACACGGCATCAGGCAGAGTGTGCACTCAATGAGCGAGGAGTAGAGGGAGACTTCCTTATAAGAGACAGCGAGTCCTCGGTGAGGATCCACCTTCCCTCTATAACAAAACAGGAAGCACAGAGAACTCCTTATACATACCATAGCTATTATGGTTAGCTTTTTCTGAAGTGTTTTGTCCACAAGTAGAAGCAGTTAAAAAAAAAAAAAAAGATACACTGTTGGGTGGTTCTCTTGAACTGCTGCCATCTTGTGGAGAAGTGTTCAAAATGCAGTTCAATCCTTTTATCTTAATATGGTTTATTAAAACACATCTCTCTCTCTTTCTCTCTTTCTTCCTCCCCCATTTACAGCCCAGTGATTTCTCCGTGTCTTTGAAGGCAGTGGGGAAGAATAAACACTTCAAGGTGCAGCTGCAGGATGGCGTCTACTGCATTGGCCAGCGGCGTTTCAAAAGTATGGACGAGCTGGTGGAGCACTACAAAAAAGCTCCCATCTTCACCAGTGAACAGGGAGACAAACTCTACCTGGTGAAACCTCTGGCCTGAACTTGGCTCTATCCTACTGGACTCATTTTGCCTTTCCTTCACTATTTCTTTTGCCCTCTTCTACTCTCTGCCTATCTCCTCATAGGACTTTAATCAAGCCTTGGGTCTGGATGGCAGGATCCTTTCATGAGCAAAAAAAGGATACTTTGCGTCAGAGCCCTGTACTTTCTCACCAGGCTCTGTCAAGGAGAAACTGGATGTTAAGCCTGTTAAAAATTCTTTGTTGAAAGATTGAATTCCAGCCTCTGAGGAGGACCTAGAAATAAATATGGTCTGATTCACTGTGTGATCATTGTTAGCACTCCTTCTGCCTTTGGCATACAGCTCTTCTGCCCTTACTCGCATTGATAAAATAGCTTCTGCATTTAGATCCTATCTCACTCCAACTTAGACTGTTTCAGATACTTCACTTTGTGCATTAATAAGAAGCATATCAGGCAGCAGTAGGGAGGATTATGTTTTTGGTCATAGCATGTGATGAGCAACTAAGTTCAGATTTAGATTCATACACTGATCTTTTGCACTGCTTTATGTGTATGGTTTTTAGGGGTTAAAAAAAAGGCATGAAGTGCACAGTGGGATGCAGCCCAGATTGTGTGTCCACCTAAAGAGCCAATATGTAGAGCACATCAGCTCCTTTGCATGTCCGCCACCACAACTGTATCAGAATTCAGTTTAAATGTACTTCAGCACTGGACTGGAAGCTAAATAAGACCTACTGCTAATCTGAACTGTCTGCTCTTTAATCTTCCTGAGACTGTTTCAGCCTTGAAGCCAATTTCAAATGCTGACTTTCATTCATGCCAGCTCTCAATCTCACTGACTCAGTGCACACAGTGAACCTTGGTTTCTTGGTTCTTACTGTACTCAGCGCAAATGTTTACCATAAATACAAGTCGCTCTTCAGGGTTTCTTTAGGTTCAGGGTGCTTAATAAAGGGGCTATGTGTATCAGCCCTGATGCATTGAGGAAGAGGAGGGGCTAGGCATCTTTGTAGCCCAGCCAGGAGTTAGAATGTGTCTCCTTCTACAGCCAAATGTGCCACATATCTCGTGTATGGCTATGCTTAGTGCCCTTATCAACTCAGAATTCCCTAACATGCACACATCTTCTCTTCTCCCAATAACACTCACACTCGCCTAGCTGATTGTGAACACTAAGAGTAATAATAAATGTAAACTGTTTTTGTTTCTTTTATTTTTGCCACATCTGTCTGTTTACCAAGAAGAGTGTTGATCGAGTTTTTTTTTAAAGATATGATGTCTGAATGTTATTGAGCAATGTTATTTAATTCTTCTTTCCACTATATGTACATATATACATAAATATAGATATATATATATATATATATATATATAAAGATAAGTTGCATATATGAATCGTTTAGATCCAGCATTATGGTACTGTACTGAGGACAGTGTGGTGAGAATTAAAATACTTTTGTTCAATAAAAGTTTTGCAGAATAACAGAAAATGATTTTAGTGTGCCTTGACTTTTTGCCTTCTGTTTTAACTAACATCTCTGACAGAGTGGTAAGCAGACAAGCATTGTCCAGAATAGGAAAATAGAGGAAGAAAAAGAACTACGAGAAGCTGGCAGGGGTGGTGGTACAGGTCTGCTGAGATGGTGCTTCACACCGCTCTCCCTGTCTCATCTCAACATCTCATCCTTTGAATTCCATGTAGTTACAGTTACCTCTCCAATCAACCTTCTCATCGTTGTCATCTACTGCCCTCCTGGTCCCCTAGGGGCCTTCCTTGAAGAAATGGACATGCTCCTCAGTCTTTTCCCTACTGACAGCACCCCTCTTACTGTCCTCGGAGACTTCAACCTCCCTGCCGACAAGCTCCAGTCCTCTTGCCTTCTCCCTCTTCTGCATTCCTTCTCCTTAACATTCAACAGCTGTCCTCCTACACATAAAGGAGGAAACACCCTGGACCTTGTCTTCAGCTGCCCCTTTCCTGCTACAGACTCCACATCTCCACATCAGTGCTACCCCACTCCACATCTCTGATCATCTCTTGGTATCCTTCACCATCACCCTCCCTATCCTGCCTAAAACCACCAGCCATCAATACTTCTCTCCCACTCGTAGAAACCTCCACTCTATCTCCCCTTCCTCCTTAGCTTCCTGCACCCTATCATCCCTTCCTGTCCCTGACTCCTTTTCATCCTTACCATTGGAGCTAGCCACTGACACTTTCCTCTCCTCACTTTCCTCATCCATGGACCTCCTCTGCCCTCTATCTTCTAAACCCAGGAAGAGTTCCTGCCCTGCTCCTTGGCTATCGGATGTGTTACGCTGTAACTGGAGAGATTTAAGAACAGCAGAGAGAAAGTGGAAGAAATCGCAACTCGACACAGATCTTGCCTCTTACCGTGCTCTCCTGTCCAAATTTTCATCCGAAGTGACTTCTGCTAAGACTGCCTTCTACAAGGAAAAGCTGGAATCCTCTGCACAAGATCCTCACAAGCTCCACAACATCTTCTCTTCACTACTCAACCCACCGGCTCCTCCTGCTCCATCCTCCCTGACTGCTGAAGACTTTGCCACTTTTTATGATGAGAAGATTGAAAAAATCTGCCAGACATTCACTTCTACCCATACTCCTACACTACACACTGAGGATTCTCCTTCTCATTTGATGGCACAATTTTCTAAACTAGCAAAAGAAGAGATCCTGCAAATCACCTTATCCTGCAATCCTACCACCTGCCCATTGGATCCAATCCCTTCCACAATGCTCCAGACCATCTTTCAAGACCTCATCTCCTTCATCACCACTATCATCAATGGCTCCATAACATCTGGTCATGTACCAACCTCATTCAAGAGAGCAAGGGTTATTCCCATCCTGAAGAAACCCACTCTGGATCCCTCTGACATCAGCAACTACTGACCGGTATCACTTCTCTCTTTTCTTTCTAAAACCCTTGAACGAACCGTCTGCAATCAACTGTCTTGCTATCTCTCACAGAACAACCTCCAAGATCCCAATCAGTCTGGCTTCAAACCGGCACACTCCACAGAGACTGCCCTTTTGGCCGTCACTGAGAAGCTACATCAGCCAAACTGTCTTCAGTCCTCATCCTCCGTGACCTTTCAGCAGCGTTTGACACAGCGAACCACAAGGCTGTGTTGTCCACCCTCATGAGCCTAGGAATTCGTGGTGCAGCATGGCAATGGTTTGCTTCCTACCTGGAAGGTCAGTCATATCAGGTGACATAGACGGCATCCACATGTGCTCCCCGCAGACTCTCCACTGGTGTCCCACAAAGCTCAGTACTTGGTCCTCTCCTGTTCTCCCTCTATGCTCAATCTCTTGGTGCGGTCATATCCTCACATGGGTTTTCATACCACTGCTATGCGGATGACACTCAATTCATCCTCTCCTTCCCTCCCTCAGACACTCATGTTTCTGCTCGGAAATCAGCATGTCTAGCAGACATCTCATCATGGATGACAGCTCATCAGCTGAAACTTAATCCCAGCAAAACTGAACTGCTGTTCATCCCAGGTGATTCATCCCCATCTCAGGATCTTGCAATCTCCCTAGACAATTCTCTGATCTCGCCTTCGGTTACTGCACGCAACCTTGGGGTAACCATGGACAATCAACTGTCCTTTTTCTCTCACATTGCTAATCTGACACGCTCATGTCGATTTCTCCTTTATAACATCAGAAGAATTCGTCCATTTCTTTCCACACAGGCCACACAGGTGTCATTTCAAGACTGGATTACTGCAACTCACTCCTGGCAGGTCTGCCTCTGAGCACCATTCGTCCTCTGCAACTGATCCAGAATGCAGCTGCACAATTGGTTTTCAACCTTCCTAAATTTTCCCACACCACCCCATTGCTACATTGTCTCCACTGGCTTCCTGTAGCTGCCCGCATCAGATTTAAAACACTGATGCTTGCCTACAAAGCCAAAAACGGACCAGCACCCACTTATCTCAAAGCACTTATCACACCTCGCACAGCACCACGCTCCCTCCGATCCTCTAGCACTGCTCGACTGGTCCCACCATCTGTCAGGGTACAAGGAAGGCATGCATCGAGACTCTTCTCTGTTCTGGCACCAAGGTGGTGGAATGAACTTCCCCTAGATGTCCGAACAGCTGAGTCACTGGCAGTCTTCAAACGACGTCTAAAGACTTACCTCTTCCTAAAGTACTTAAGTTTGCACTTACAAAACCAAAAAAAAAAAAAAATGTATTGTCTGAGCGCTTGTCTATTACCTCCCCAACAGAGTGTTGGACTGATGGTATTCCTAGTTTGTGACCTAGTGAGCCAGTATCAGAATGTATTTTTGATAGACTTCAAAGCACTTTTGTAAGTCGCTCTGGATAAGGGTGTCTGCCAAATGCCATAAGTGTAATGTAAATGTAACTAAAACGCAGCAAGGTAATGCTGAAGATAAAATATCTTACAAAACTTTTATGCTGGTCCCTGAAATTTCAGTGAGAATTACTTGAGAATTTGTTGTTGCAAACATTGCTGCAGTTTAACATCTTGTGTTCCTTTACATTGCCAAACCCCAAGGGTTATTATGCAGTGACTGCATGGAAAAAATCCAAAATGATTAAGCTCATATTACATTATAAGACTGCAGAATGGGAATACATAACCTTTAAATGTCCAAGGGGCAGAATATAAAGAGAGAACATTAGGGGGCCTAAAACAGAACCTTGTGGGACACCATTTTGTGCGTTTTTAGCCTCTGAAGAATCTCTTGATGCTATTGATAAGTAAGAATTAAAGAAAATGCTACTTCTCTGATGATTTGGTCCATTTTGTATAATGATGAGTCAAATTTAGGGAATTAAACCTCTTTACACTTCTGTACAATTCTACTAGGTGTCATCTACTGGGTTTTACTGACACCCAGATACTAATTTGTCCACTAGAGATCCTTTCCTGGCATTTCCCAGTCTTACTAGTGCATACAGACTAATGTACATACACTCACTGAGCACTTTATTAGGAACACTATACTAATACTGGGTAGGGCCTCCCTTTGCTCTCAAAACAGCCTCAATTCTTCCTGGCATGGATTCCACAAGGTGTTGGAAACATTCCTTTGAGATTCTGGCCCATGCTGACACAATTCCTACAGTTTTTCAGGTGCACCTTCTTTCTGCGACTCTCCCATTCTACCACATCCCAAAGGTGTTCTATTGGATTCGGATCCGGTGACTGGGAAGGCCACTAAAGAACTCACTGTCATGTTCATTAATTCTAGTTTGAGATGACTTTTACTTTGTGACATGGTGCATTATCATGCTGGAAGTAGCCATTAGAAGATGGGAAATTGTGGCCATGAAGGGATGCACATGGTCACAGCATTTATTTAAATATTTAACAGCATTTATTTATTTATTCATTATTTATAGTTAGTAATTTCTGTTACATTATTTTGGCCATAAATGTGTAATTGTAGCTGTCTTGGGAGTAGGTTAAGTATGTTTCATGTTCATTTCGCCAGTGTGTGTCACTGTTACACACTATGTCACTGTCTCTAGAAGAGAAACGAAAAAAAAAAAAGTCATCAGCCTAATAATCAGATTATAATATTTTCTAAATGTGCCATTATGGGCAGTGTTCAGCTAAGATTAGTCATGTCAGGAGAATCTGAGTGCTCAAATAAGCTTCATGTATAATTATATTTCCTCACAGTTAACACATACAGTATATTTTAACCAATTATCTCAATGTCATTTCTTTCATACACATAAACAGAGTAGACGTGTCGTCTAATATAATCAATTTAGTGAGGTAAGTGAGAATATAGGTTACTGTATTTAGAATGCTGCTGTAGTTCATACATCCATGCTATTACCCCTACAGCAAAATCAGTCCTGATGGAAGATGTCTATTAGTGGGGCTTTTGACAATGTATAAATCATTGTCACTGTACTTTTAGAGGATCATAACTGTAGAAGAATATAATTAATGTATGTAACAACCACTGAACATCCGAACCTGTACAGAAGTGCAAATATGAGGTTATGCATGCAGGTAGATTTCCAAACTGACCATATATAATATTAAAATACAGTGCATCACATATGTATTTGCCCCCATATTTTGTAGTGTTACAACCTGGAACTAAATAATATGTCATGAATCTACAGAAAATATTACATAATGATGAAGTCTATTGAAGGGGTAAAATCAATATAGTTTGCCAGATTATTTACTTATTTTTTATTTATTTATTTTATTTATAAGTGAAAATTGTGATTGCATAAGTATTCATCCCTATTACTGTGAACCCCATAAATGACTTCTGGTGAAACCAGTTGCCATCAGAAGTCACATAATTAGGTGTATGCAGTCGATCTGTATGCAATTAACGTGTCACATGATCTCTTTATAAATACACCTGTTCTGGGAGTCCCCAGAGTTACAGAACATACCTGGAAGTTCTGGAAAGATATCAGTCAGGGTTTGGTTATAAAAAAATATAATCCCAAACTTTCAACATCCCATAGAGCACCATTATATCCATTATTTAAAAATGGAAAGAATATGGCAGAACTGCGACTCTGCTTGGAAGTCATCCACCAAAAGTCAGTGACTGGGTAAGTTGGACATTAGTCCAAGAAGCAACCAAGAGGCCAAAGATAAATCTGAAAGAGCTGGATAGATCCACAGCTCAGATCTTGCAAACTATATTGATATTTCCCTCCTCTTCAATATTATGGACTATTTTGTATAGATTCATGACCTATAATCCCAGTTAAGTCTATTTCAGTTCCAGGTTGCAACACTACAAAATGTGCCAGTATAAAAGGGGTGAATACTTATGCAAGGCACTGTTCCATGTTAGTAGTAGGCAGTGCAGTAATGTGTGATTTATTATCAAGAATCAAGACTCCTCATTGTCAGAGGTTTGAGTAAATTGTGAAGCTGTTTATCAGGAAATATGTGCTTATTTGGGCTCCTCTCTCTGTCTGTGCTGTCAAAGTCTCTCTTTCAGTGCAGGACTCACATTGGCATGTGGAGTCTGCTGCTGGACTGGCACACAGTCCTGGGAAAAGCAAACAGGGCACTCTGACTGTGAGGTGCCATGCAGTGACCTGAGGAGGAGCATGATACAACAAGCATCTGTCTATACCACCTTGGTTACTGTTAGAGGATTTCTCCAGTGTAGAGCTTGCTGTATGAACCACACTGCTAGCATCTCCAGGTATGTCTGTTGCTGTATTCCTCTCGTGTATAAGTGAGCCCCTTTTGCTGGATTCTGCTTGTTTTTAGTTCTAATGACAAAAAGAAACTTATTTTTGTGGGCATTATTGTTTATAGATTATATTTTTACTTTTATAGATTACAATTCCTGTTTGTATCTGAATGATCTAAATATGTGGCAGATTGGGAAAACCCATCAATTTTGACATTTTCTACTACATATAGTTCTAAAATATGTTTCCATTTTGCATGCATCACGATCCCAAGTAAAGTTCTAGCATTTTAAAGTCTGGTTATCCGCAAAAGTGAAAAGGGAGAAAACCACATTTAAAGATTACTTTCATAACCTAATCTTCTTATAGAAGAACAAATTGTAAACAATTACATTTTTTTAGAATTAAAATTCACTCATGGAAATTAAACATGAGCCTCATCGTTGTCTCTTCACGCCACTGATCTCTGTAAATGCTGACATCAATGGGGAAATAATCACTGATTCATTTAGTTAGTTCTGTCCTGTTTATTATTTATAAGGTTTTAGACATCTTTAGGCAGACTCACTTTTTTACTGCTGCATTTGTTAAACTGGCTTCTTACCCAACATGATTTTTGCAAACATGTAACCAAGGCATGGTTAGAAAGTAGCTTAAATAAAAAATATGCCTGTTGGGTTTTTTTTTTGTTTTGTTTTGTTTTGTTTTGTTTTGTTATACACATATACATAAAATGTGTTTACTTAAAGTAGAGATGCCAAAATATGTTATTGGCAGATAAACTCAAGTTTGATCGAAACCTGATTTTTCATCACTTTTGACTGTTTACCAGAATTCTGCCAAAGCGACATGCAGTGGTTATCCCCAGACCACCACACAAATGTCTACTTTTATTTTACAACTTCTGTGGTTTTAGTTTTTGCATTATGTGTAAAATACAGCCTTTCTCTTGCAGACAGAATTACAGCATGTCTCGTCTATGCATCTCAGTGTTACTCTGCACCATGATTCTCCTTCCTCTCTCCATAGCAGGTATCCTACCTGTAGATGTGGTTAACATTCCTATATATACTATATGGCCACAAGTTTCACTCACACCTGACCATCACACCCGTATGTGGTTCTTCCCCAAACTGTTGCCACAAAGTTTGATGCACACGATTGTATAGAATGTCTTTGTTTGCTGTAGCATTACAATTTCCCTTCGATGGAATTAAGAGGCCCAAACATGTTCCGACATGACAGTGCCCCTGTGCACAAAAGGAGGTTCATGGAGAGGCTGGAGTGGAAGAACTCGAGTGGCCCGAGCCCTGATCTCAACCCCACTGAACACCTTTGGGATGAATTGGAACACCGTCTGCACACCAGGCCTCCTCACCCAACATCAGTGCCTGATCTCACTAATGCTCTTGTGGCTGAATGGACAAATCCCCACAGCCACGCTCCAAAATCTAGTGGAAAGCCTTCCCAAAAGAGTGGAGGCTCTTCTGGGAACATCTGGAACGGGATGTTCAACAAGCACATATGGGTGTGATTGGTCAGGTGTCCACAATCTTCTGGCCATATAGTGGATTTCACACTTTTTTTTAATTAGAATGCATGTTCTGTTCCAGATATTGACACATCTGCCATCTCAATGAAGCCACAAATGACAGAGCTAATTCACTATTTTGTCTTGGTAGATTCTGTGTAGCTGAAGCTGGGATCTCTTTATCAAGACTGTAGTTTAAAATATATAGTCTGAGTTGGAGCCAATGCTTTTCCATGCATCATGTTTTTGTGTTTGTGTATCAGTCTCTCACTCAGGATCTGAAAGTGGAGAGGGCTCTCTTGATTCATTGGAAGGTAGGTACTATTTTAATGTGCTTATTTATTTATCATCGGTTTGTATGCATGTTTTCCTCACAGCTCTCCTCACTGTAGTTCTCCACACTCAGTGGACACTAAGTTAAAACAAACTTTTTGGTTCTCCTAACATAGATACCGTGAGCAAAATGGAGCGCGAGGAGACGTACATCATGCCCTACTGGAACATGTGGTCTTCAGACTTCTACGGCTGGATGGAGGAGTTGAGAGCTCAGGGAGCGTATGATACATTGCTGGACTTGGCAAGAACCTACTGGGCTCACTTTCCTCTCACCAGCTATTTAGGTTATGACTCTATCACTTATCCAGAACAGTCAGAGGATACTGACAACTGACAGCGTCTGGCTATGTGTTCTTCCAATGAGCCGTTTCTCCATGTGCTCCCTGGTACTGTAAACACCAAAGTATAGTTTCTGTGAGTTTCACTTTATATAGCCTCTTATGCTTTTCTTATCTATGCCAAATACACAGACACCAATAAATCTTTCTTAGGTTTTTTTTTTTTTTTTTCCATTCTTTTGACAGCTACCTGATTAACATGAACAGATTGTGAACTATTGTGTATTGGACCACATGGGTGGGATTGCTCATGTATTATATATTGCTATGTTGCACAAACACATTTATATTGACAGAGTCAACTTCAGGGTTATTGGCTCCCATCATAAAAATGAACAAAATGAATGAACATGCAATTAAATATACTGTGCAGGTTTATTTTACTACTGTAGTTTTTCTACGACAGAACATTTCAGACTCTCTTGCATTCCTAGGTTTGCTCATATGAAACTGGGTTCAAATACAGAGAGTAAGTGATTGGTTGTATCTGAGGTTGTTTTTGGTCTTTAAGCTTTTTTCTGTTGGAGATGTTGAGTCAGTCATCTTGAATTCTCAGCGGATGAAATGACTCCTACTTCTCCTCATCTCTCTTCCATTAACAAAAGTTGATGGAAGATGACAGGACATCTTACTACAATCTCCACCACCAAGTCTTGCAGCTTGCAACAACACACAGATGCAAACTTTACAGCAGTATTGTGTCTTTACATATACACATATTAGCAATGAAAACAGTGAACATGCAGAATACTGAATTGTTTTCATTTTCTATTCTAACAAATCTCCTCCAACCACTAGGCCAAATACAACAAGACAAATGATTTATTCTCCTTAAAAACAAAACACCTGTATCATAACCGAAAAACAAAACAGTTCATCATTACAATCTATACAATCAAAGAAAAATACACCACAAATAAGGCAGGGATAATTAATAAGCTAAAAGACTTTTACTCAATTTTTCATGTGTTTTCAAATGAATAGTTATTCATTAGTCCACAAACTCAACATTAAATCTTTTGAAAAATATAATGTGGCAAACTGAACAACAAAAAAATCAGGTTTTACAAACATCTAGCCAGTGAAACTCATTACTTTCTGTGGTAGAGAACTTTGATTTGTTTGGTGTTTGATTTTATAGCCACCAGTACTGAAAGTCAAGTCAAGTGGGTTTTTATTGTCATTCCTCTATATAGCTTGTATACATTGGAATGTCAGTTCTCCAGGACCGTGGTGCACATAACAGTACACAAGGCTACATGAAGTGCAAATACACAACAGTGTGAGATGAGTGCAGAACAATAAATACACAGAACATGGACTGTAAACTATTGTGTAGTGTAGCAGCAATATTGGCAGCAGCGTGTCTCATAAATAAAAAGTGTCTGATGTTTTTGGGTCATACTGGGTTAGGTGTTTGACTAGCCCAGGTGAGCTTTGGCAAGCAGCAGGGTGTTGAATAATCTGACTGCCTCAGGGAAGAAACCATTGCAGAGTCTGGCGGTGGTGTCTCAGATGTTTCTGTACCTTCTGCCAGATGGCAGGAGGGTGAAGAGTTGATGGGATGGGTGAGAGGGGTCGTCTGCAATGCTGGTGGCTTTGCAAACGCAGCAGTTACTGTACGAAAATCCAAAGATTCTGCAGACCTTGCCTGCTGATCTCTCTGCTTATTGCAGATGACTGAAAAGAAGACTTTCTTTATTCATGCTTATTGAATTAGACAATTAATAACCAGTAAACAATTGTTTAAGGAATCCATAAAGAAATTAATATAATCAATATGAAGACAACAACATCTTTTCATGAGGTTGATGGAAGTTTGTCAGACACGCCCATCCAGTTACTACTCAGGTGTTGTTTTGGTTCTGAAATAGGAAAAAAAATCACTTCTCTTCATAAGCAGTGTAACTAAATGCTCCTGGCAGGAGAATGAACCCTCCTGTTTCACGATGTACTCTAGGCAGTCTGCCATTAAAGAAAATAACAGTGTTTCAGTGTTTACATCCTCCATTAATTGTAAGCAGTTGGTTAAATTCCATAGCAAATAATTGCTAGTCTTTGCTTATGTCCTGAGGGCATAACATTAATTAAGAAGTGCCTCAGAGCTTTAGTAGCATACAATATCATCTTAGACCCGAGAGTTGCCCTGTGATTGCCCTGTTTTATTCCATATTTCAGCTGATTTTGTGTTTCCTCACAGTGGCTGGTTTGTCAGTAGTGTTAAACAGTGAGGCTTAGTGGTTGGATAACCTAAAATGCCTCTGAGGCTGGAAAAATCCAACTATTAGATCCTTTTATTAAACTTTTTAAGTTCTGTATTTAACTAGAATTAAAATAATATTTGGTCTGATTATGACTGTATTTAAATGCTTCCATGAAGAAAGAAAGACCCCTTTTACATGATGCATCAACACAATTTAAAAAACAAACAACTACAATTAAAAATACTGTGGAAAAAATATGACCCCTTCAGCTGCACTTGACTTGTTAATGCACAGTAGCCTGTGCCCTTGACTAACCTGTGAGTGCACAGAGAAGCAGTGTGTACAGCACAGCGCAGAACTTTTGCCCCTTCACGGGTAAACACTACAGAGACTGCACGTCAACAAATGCCTCTCTAGAACTTCTCTACAACTTGTGACAAACTAAACATCTGCTGAGATTGAAGAAAATACATAATACTCAGACTTGTGATGCTAATCTGATTATGAAAAACAATATACAGTATGTTCCAGTAGGTTCAATCAGTATTCCAAACTATCTCCACTTCTCAGATTCTTAGCTTTAAAATGTGCGATATTAAAAATAAAGTTATGTCTTATATGTTATGTTACATGTTATATGTAAAATAACGCATTGCGTCCATTGCACTGGGAGAATCCCAACACTGTACTCACTCATGCCATCAGGGATGTCCAAATGTTTCTCACTGTGGGCTCGATGGAATAGAAATGATAGAGGTGAGTTGTAAATGAATAATGTAAATAGATATTTACAGATTTCATTTAAATCCTGAACTGAATCCTGGCAAATAAACTTATGATAGTAATAATAATACAATTATTTGACATGGGGCCAAATTCTTGCACAAATAGTCCTACTGATTGGGTCTGACCCCCATTATACATTTACTCATACATTTAGTAAGATTAAAAAGTAGGCTTAATCTCAGTTAAAACTATCCTAAGGAATGAAATTTTTTAAAACTAATGCAAAACATTATACTACAAAATGAATTTTAAAGGATAAAGGATTATTAGGATAGATAGAAATAAAGCACAGACACAACAGCACATTAACGCAGTAATGCAGGGATGCTCACTGTAGCTATTTGTCAAAGCACATTTCTATTGCCTTGCTGATTTTACAACTATTTTACTATTGCAAAGCAATGTTGTTTTTTTAAATTAGAAAGTAGAGTAAGAATTTATGAAACAAGCTCAGCCATAGATAGGCAAAGAAGATCAATCATTGGTCAAAAGATCTCAAACTGTGTCTGGTTTAGAAAAAAATGGCAATGAGCCATTTGAGAATCGAGATTATAGCTCTTATTTGTGAGCTGAATAAAATGATTTGACTCCCTGAAAAGAGCCAGAATTCCCATTCTCTATCACGCGCACTCACTCCACATTCGCATTTTTTTTGTATTTTTTATTACAGCACTAGAGTGTATCGCCACGAGTTACTATCTGTATCTATATTTGGATTTAAACCCACAGTGGGCATGGCTTAAAACAGAAAGATGACAATGTTTTGTTGTTTTTTTTTGTTTGTTTGTTTGTTTGTTTTTTAAACAAAACAAAACAAAAAAACCACTCAAGTTCATAATTGGTCTCAAGTAGAGATGCACACAGGACTGTTTTTTAATCTTGCTCATGCAATTATTATATTTTTGGTTGTACCTGCCTCTGATATTTTCTAACAAATGTAGTTGGTTCGATTTTAACAAACTAATTTAAACTACCATGACCTTGACCAGGCAGTTACTAAAGATGAATGAATGAACAATGCATTGGGCACGGCTCACGTTCATGATGGAATGCGGTCTTTCTTTGACCTGCAGTCTTTCTTTCACTGTCTTAGAAAATCTGCTGAGAAAAGGAAAGAGACCTCACATATTGAATTCAGTGCCAAGAGAAATGTTAAAACAGTTTATGGGGTTCATGTTTTTTTCCCCTCTTCCAATTCAGATATTACAGTTGGAACAGCTGGAAATTTGCTTTTTGACTGTGGACTACTTTATTTTTTTACCTGTTTGTGTGTCACATAGTGTTCATACACATAGTATCAAGTATCAAAAAATACTTCAACTTAGTCAAATGTGGAAAACACACACACACGTCTTTTTTTTTGGTTTTGCAGTCCAAAAACTTTCTTTATTCTTTATCCTCCCCCCCCCAGGCAGCTTAGCAAGTTTCCACTGGGAGTGTTTGCATAGTTCCTCTCCCCCTCTCTTTTTCTCTCCACTGCATCCGGACCCTCAGCGGTAAACGAGTGCAGACAGAGAAAAAGAAGGGAGTCCACGATGATGTACCCAAAACTTTACCTACGGCTCTTTACTTTCCTGGCAATAATAACTCTACTGGCTCTCTCAGGTAAATGCTTCCTCCAAATGCTTCCTTTCACAGACATCTGTTAAAACTTTCCTCTCTGCCAGCTATTAGAAACATTACAAAATGCATTTATCTGTATTCTGAGACAAACTGAAACTGAGGCGCAGATATTCTGCTCTTTGTAACCAGTTGTAGATATGCATGAACAATGAAATACAATGAAATGCATATTTGGCCCAAACTTGCACTATTAAGAAAAATGCTTTCTTTTCAGGGCTCTTTGTTTAGTGACTCTAACTTTCTACAAAGGTTCTTCATAGAATCGGCTTTGAATTTATCTCTGGGATTGTGAAACTACACTTTGAAAATGTGCTTTTTGATATAAACAGACTTCAAAGATACATAAGCAACCATTTAAAAGTGTACAGTTTTGACTGGTGTGAAAAGTGATGAAATGATGTTACATTTAAAATCTGAACAATATAAACTGGGTCTCTCAGTCATAAATAAGCATTGAGTTTGTTCTTGCATTTGTAGTGTTATACTCAAGAAATCAAATTCATCTGTAGTTCATTCTACATTCAGAAATGTTTCTGGTAGGCACAACAGATTGCCATTGTCATCAATATTATCTACTTACTGTATAAACTTTTTTTTTTTGAGTCTCGTATTTCCAATTCAAGTAAATAATGAACTCTTAGGCCCACAGGAATTTACATAAAATGTAATTTTCAGTTGCCATCTGCTGCTGAAAACACATTTGCATATATCAATTATATATTTGCTGGCAGATACAAACTCCTACAATAATACCTGTGGAAGTAAGGGAATGAGCAACAGTTTAAGTGCTGTGGCATATAAACAATTAACTAACCACACTGCAGGCAGTTATAAAGCTTATCATTTACTCACTTCATCTAGCCTGATCACTCATAATTCTCTCTGGGCAATTTCATGCAAATGTCAAGCTTACCATGGAAAAATCAAGTGGGCACAAAAATCCTTTCAAAGTTGCCTATGTAGGTCTACATTCAACTATTTCGATTTATAATTAAAGAAAGTGCATAATTTTTCCACCAGAGTCAACCGTATTGTTTATACAACTAATATGAGCAGTATCCCCAAACAGCAACTCACAGAGCTGAGTTTCATTATTTCAACAGAGAGAAGTGGAGACTTATTTACCTTTCCTTAATCTCATCAATAACAAAGAGGGGATTTAATTTCATACTTAAAATTCATTTCATTCAACAATTAATGAATTAGCTAACACAAAAATGTAACATTCCCATGTATAATTAATGTTAATCCAGAAGTATTTTAAAGAAGTAAAGAAAGACTGATGTTCCTGTTATATACAAATGTACAACCTTCATTTGATGAAACAGAAACATTTTGGAATTCGTGGTTAATATGTTATAATAGCTGAACATTTTGGGAAGGACACATGGGACGATTTGCAATGGAGAATAGGGATGGGGTTAATTGTAATAAAAGGTTTAAAGTTTTATTGTCATGTGCATAAAGAGTGCTTTAAGCATCTATATACAATGAAATTCTTGTGCTACAGTTGCACACTCCTACCAAGACACACTGCAAAAATGAAAACTCTAATGCTGTACAAAAAAATAGCAAACTGTAATCACTGACCACAGACAAATGATAGCACAAAATTATTAATATACTCTAAACTAGTAAAAAATAATAATAAACTGTAAACATTGTAAACATTGAATGCAGTCAAAAAGTGACACAGTGGGAGATCTTGCACATACAGTACAAGGACAAGGACATTGCAAATAATCACACACATTTCAACACAATGTAGTATGAAACATAGTATGAACATGGTATTGAAAGTATGAAATATGAAATTACAGGTGATAGAATGGTGAGCTATATTGCAAAGAAAGGGAAAGGGGGATTATGGAGTGGATAATGTTGGTATATCAGAAATATGTGTGAAGTACTTATTTCCCATGCAAAGGCTGAGAAAATGAAAATGTCTCCTTTTTTCAATGCCCAAATTTTTTGGTCTTGTTTCAGGTATTTGTGTGTTTTTTGAGATGTAGTTTGGCTGGAAATTTTTCTGAAATCTGTCCGCCCTGGTTAATGATATTACCTTGAACACAGTTGAATAAAGCTTTGTCTAAAAACAACTCAAAATGAGCTGCTAGTCTATAGGCTGGTTGACTCTGTGTGGTTGATTCTCAACTGCTAATTACAGGATTACCCTAAAAATTCACTTTGTAGTAGCTAATAGCATAAGTCATGTTTGATAGCCTCTCAACTTTATTTTGTTTGAGGCTATGCCATTATTAATGTCGTCCTGCTCCACCAAAATCTATGGTCACGAGCCACTACTGGTTGATGTTCAATAGTAATATATGGGAAAAAATCTGAGTAAGCTTTTTGAAGAAGGGAAAGGAAAGAAGAGACTGTATGTTTCTGACAGTGCTGTGTGCTTTAGAAAATAGACATTGCAAGTATAAAAATAAAGTGAGACCAAGACGATTTTGAGATCATTACTTTACTCGAGTATTACACCACTGTTGTATATACCTATTGTTCACGCTTTTTTTGGAGCACCTCTAAACACTCTCTGCTAAATAGCTCCATATGCCAGTAACTGTGTGTTCACTGCTGAGGAATGTGCAGCGTGTGCATTTTATGAAAATCAGTGCTCAGGAATAGTGGAATAATTCAGTTGAGACTGTAAAGTAACCTTCCCACAACTTGTGTTTTCCTCCTAAAGACTTTGCTGAAGATGTAAGACTAATTCTATTTAAATTCATAATGTTTACAGATGTATCCAGCCAGAGCACTCTGCACAAAATTCTGAAGAAGAGAGAAGGTGCGTGAATATCCAGTGTCACTCAATTTGTCATAATCTGCTGTTCACGAGCTCAACTTTTGCTCACTTTTCGCTCAACTGCTCTCAGCTCTCCTAGTTCTGATCTTTCAAGCCTTTTCCTTAATACTTATATCATTTAGAAAGGTCTATTCCTTTTCATGGCTGTAATCTGACCATTTAGTCCATTTTCACATGTCCTCTTGAACTCTCTGCTCTCTGTTTCTCTCTAGCGGAGAGTGAGGTGAAGGCAGCCGCGGCTGTGGCAGTTCCTCCCTCTAAGGCCAAGCAGTTCCTGGCTTCTCTCCGAAGGCCTAAGAGGAACCTCTGGGACCGTAGCCGTCCTGATGTGCAGCAGTGGATCCAGCAGTTTATATACATGGGGTATGATGAGGCGGTGAGTTGAAGTTCCTAGTAACACTGTGACTCCATGAGGAAGTTCATGATGTCTGTCAACATCAAGAGCATTTATTTAAGCAGGACTTAATAATTGTGAATTAATTTATGGAGGTCATACAAATGCACACAGATGGCCTAATCATCTGCATTCTCTGTGTGCTGTTTGTGTGCGATGAATAATAACTATTTGGAAATGTAAATAGTAAATATTTTAGGGGAGGCTTAATCTTTTAAAAAAAAACTGTCTCAGCTACACTTCTGAGTCATTTTTTTTTTCCAAAACATAATTATGCAATCAAAAATCATGAGGTTCTGTAGTTTTTAATGTCCCTAAGGGTATCAAATTCGTGTCATGAACCATATATATTTTGAGGTTACTGAAGGTTTTTGGTGGTCAAATGTGGGTTGGAGCGATGGGTGCATTTACAACACACTTCCTACATCTCAATTGGTTTGAGTGATTGGATTTTTAAAAATTTTTCTTTCATTTCACTTAAGTTTGTCATTGCCAATTCCCACCCACCGCTCTCCTTTCAGCTACCAATCACAGTGGGCGACTTCATACATGCTTCCTCTGAGATACATGCAGCTTTCTCCCATCATCTTTTCAAACTCTCTGACGTTCATGTAACCTCAGCAGCTAAACACCCTTGAGAACATTCAATGCCTGAGGGTGATACTTTATTTTTCTTTCAGAGACTAGAGACTGACCTGGCGTACTGGAAGGACTATGCGCGCTCCACAGATCAAGGACGGCAGCATCACTATGATGAGAACTCTCCCATGGGTCCTCGCTACGCCACCTCTTACAGGCACGGAGCAAATGTCAACTATGACTACTATTAGCTTTTGTTTCTCCTCAGGAATGACCTCATCAAAGCCAATAAAATGAATGCAATTCTGTGGACGAGCAAAGCGCTTTATGATAAAGAAATTTCTCCACACTACAGAATCTTTACAGATCTGTTCTTTAGAATAGATGGTGCAATGAGCAGCAGAAAACACTCAATCTGTGCCCTATACCACAACATTAACTAATAAACAAATCCTTACAGACGGATATGTAGCGTAATGAATCTTATGTTGTAACCAACATGTTTTGAATAATGACGTTTGTCATGGACGTAACCTTGTTGCACTAATAGCTGCACAGATGACTTTATTACATGCCTGGTTTACTCCCCATGCTGATTAGAGCCCAGAGCAATCTAATCAGTAACATTATTGGTATTATATCTCGGTCACCTGTAATAGAGCAATGTAGTTAATTAATAGCTTCAGATAAATCATCTTCCCCTCCATAATCAAAAGCATGCAAGGATGCAAAACAATTAGTGTAACCTGTAGATAAGTACATCATTTATATAAAACATTTTTATAGTGTAACCTAAATGATGACAAGTAAAGCATACTGAAAAAGTAAATAAATCTAGCTCCTCCTCAGATGCCTGAGGTTTAAAGTCCACAAAACTGCATTTACTTCGTAGTGCAAAGCTTTTATATATGTGTTTTCCGCTGTTGTTGTGTGTGCATGCATTTCTGTTCAATGACCACTCAGTAGTCAGTTGATATTATGTACAGCAAAAAACAAGAACAAATAAACCTGGTTATTAGCCTTATGATCACTGAATCATATTTCATCATCATTTTTTTCACCTGTTACCAAACACAAATTAAAGAAGGTGAGAGTTAAAAAGTAGAATAACGAACAGTGTAAATATTTTATTAAAATAGCCTTTTTCACCTGAAATCAGAAAAAGCATAAGAGTTCTCTTTGAAGTGTGACAATGGCAACAGTAGACTTGGCTCGAAATTACATAAAAAAGCAGAAACACGTTTCACATAGTTTTCTTTTTTCTTCAGAATAGCGCCGGACGTCCCACTGCAGCACATTCAAGATAAATAAAGTGGATATCACTACGCTCCATAATAAATCTCAACACTGAAACAAAGACATTAGTAAAAAATGATCACATCAAACAAAACTGCATGGCATAAATGCACAAAGCACAAAGAGGAGTTTTTCAACATTTTCTTAAATAATAGGCAATTGACAAAATCCAAAGTGCAAGACATGGTATTTAGCGTCTGGTTTTTCTCTTTTTTTTTTCTGAGGCACACGTTTGAAAAGCAAGCACAAAAGAGGCAGTTCTCGCTAGAGCTGCTTTTCCAAAAAACTGAGGGAAATAAGAATACCAAATCACCCGGTTTATGGGGGAAAAATACCTCAGTGTAAAATGGCTGCTAGAGGCCACATGTCCCAGCATCCCTGAGAGAAAGCCTGTTCTCTAGTTGTGTCTTGGTCTGCCTTTCTTCATACGGGCAGCCTTGGGTTTGGGAATATATTGATTATTGGCTTGATGTTCCAGCTCCTTGCTGAAATACTGAATAGTTTTGTTCAGTCCCTCCTCCAATGGCACCTATAGTAAAAAGCAAACACATACATTACATATTACCAAAAAAACAAACAAACAAAAACAAACACACAAACAAACCAACCAACCAACCAACAAACCCCAAGGAATAGTTTTTATTGGATGGGGTGGTGTGGGGGGTGTGGGGGTTTAGGTACAGCAAACAGCAAATCTCCCCTTCTCCCCTGACTCTCTATATAAAAATGTCAAAACTGATTGCGTCTCTCATGTGGTTACCATAGTAACAGCAACTGTTAACATAGCACATGACCAACAAGGACTGTGCTGTATATAAAACCTACACACTACATATCAAAAACAGGAACCTTTTGAACATAACTTTTCATCCATTATTTCAGCAAACTATAAATATATCTACGTGGGCGAAGAAGTTGAAAACCTTTTCAAACTTGGAAACGGCCATGTGGCCATGTGTTCACCTCAAGGCACACACATTGCTTTTTGTGCTGCAGCACTTGGTTGAAAACTCCATCTCTACAGAGTGTCCAGATAGTCAGGAACCAATGAGAGTAAAACTACATACACTTAATTTTGTATTTATTATCTACAACAGAGGTCCACATGTTCACCCTTATGCTTTACGCAAGCAGTAGGACAGAGCTACCATGCAGTGCTCCATTCGAGGGGTGTAAGACTAGTATTTTGTACAGCGAGAAAAGACGCAGACGATGGAAGCAGTAAACCCTATACATCAATCATGCAATTGCTAGAAGAATACTTCACACACTATCACTAGTCTATCATAAACCTACATCTTTGAGTCTAAATTCAAGTCCAAAAAAATGATGAGCAATGTCTCAGTACATGTTCTGGCAGTTAAGAGTGTGGTTTAGTGCTCACCACAGGCTCCCATCCAAGCAGCATTTTTGCCTTGCGGATGTCTGGCCGCCGTCTCTGAGGGTCATCCTGTGCTTCTGGAAGGAACTGGATATGACTGCGGCTCACTGTACACAGAGAGAGAGAGAGAGAGAGAGAGAGAAAATCAGAGTTAGAACAATGACATTTATGTAGTCACTCACAACAGACATCAGTTAAGGGAGGAGGCAAGAAGATAGCACGTGTGAGAATGTGATCCCAGCTGTCTTTTTTTTTTTGAATCCACTGCTTTACTACTCACCAACTAGGCTTTTAATCATCTGAGCAAATTCCAATATGGTATGTTCCTCAGGATTTCCCTGAAAGCAGAGCAAACATATGACGAAATGCAATGTGAGAGTGACAGCCATGTGAATTATCCTCTGGTTCATGTGCTCAGTGTTGTGTGCTGAGAAATTACATGGACAAATATAAAATGATTTGAAATGTCAGACAGCAGATTTCATTGTATTACTTCATTAATGAATGAATGAATTATTTAATTACAAATTGTCCATTTTTTTGGTTCTTTTTTTTTAACAAATGTAATAAAAAAAAAATAAAATAAAAAAAATTCAGTATAACAAATTTGATTACTTTATTTGTCCAGTCGTCATCACTACCAATGACTATTGTGCAGTAATATCAAATCTACACACGCTACATATAAAATATTATGAAAAAAATTAACATTTACAAAATATTTTGACCATAAAGACAACCAAAAATGTAGTTATTAGTGAAGCATTACATCATTAATGAAACTATTACGTCTTTTTTTTTTTTATAATTAAGTAAGTAAGTTTATGTACTTAAGTAAGTGTATAAATAATTAATGAAGTAATTAATTGGACAAATTACTTTATATTTGAAGAACAATATTCAAAATTCAATCAACCAAATACTGAAGGTGATTATGCTTATTATAACCGCTTTTGATTTAGCCAGATGGTAAATATTTCCCATATAGCTGTTGAGGCCCCGCTATGTACTTTCTAATTAATATATATGTCATTTATAAGTCAATAAATTAATCAGTTAACCGATCAGTCAGTCATTCAGTGAATCAACCAAACAATTACTAAAATCCTCACCAGGTTAACAGGACTGCTGACGTTACTGTTCATCAGGGCCACAAGACCATTCACAAGATCACTGAAAGAGAGGAGGATGAATTAATGTTACAACATTTAGCTAAACTAAATTCATAATGGCACATGCTTTATTTTCCACACAAGAAGTCATTCCAGAGTAACCTTAATCTTTTTTTTTTCTTTTTTTTTTTTTTTTTTAATGAAGCCAAACAAGCATAATCAACAATTGTGTTTTACTATTTGTAATTTAGTGTTTACTTCATTGTTAGTACCCAACTCTTGGACTCTTGACAAGTATAGTTATCTATCTACACCCATTTCACAATAACACACAAATTCCAAGTGTCTAGTCCTCATCACTAGCAGGCCTGCACTAACACAACCACTGGATGCATTTCAGACTACAATATAAAACATGATTAAAGATCCAATGACCATACACTCAGCCACTTTTTTTTAAGGTACATCTACTATATACATTCACCAGCCACTTTACTTTGAACACCTCTACTTTTGTTCATTCATGCAATTACCCAATCAGCCAATCATGTAGCAGCAGTGCAGTGCATAACATCATGCAGATACAGGTCCAGAGCTTCAGTTAGTGTTCATATCAAACATCAGAAAGTGGAAAAATGTGATCTCAGTGACTTTGACTATGGCATGCTTGATGGTGTCAGGTGGGCTAGAGTGAGTATTCCAAAAACTGCTGAAGAGATGAACTGAAGCAATTAACCTGTATCTGCATGCATTATATGCATTACACTGCTACCAGATGAGTGGCTGGCTGGAAAATGCATGAATGAGCAGGGGTGCAAGTGTTCCTATTAAAATGGCCTGCGACTGTAGGTATATAAATACTGATTATAACCCATTTGTAGATATGCAGTTTGTCAGTGCATGCAAGTTGTTTTTTCAGCAATAGTCACAGAACCACAGCGGCCTCAACACGGACGGACGGACAGACAGACAAAGACAGAGACACACACACGCACCAACTCTATCATGGACCAGGACAACAGCTGTGTAAGGAATATCAGAGCTGCGTTACTGCTCTCTTAAGGCACAACTGAAAATCTCGTCTCTCTTCCACCTCTCTTCCTACTAGATTTCTGACATTTTTTTCATTCATTAGTGTAAAGAAACCTCGAATATGAAAATGACTACATAAATAAAAGGAATTATCATTTCAATATTAAGTAGCAGACCTTGATGAGATTGTAATGATAATTCCTTTTATTTATGTAGTCATTTTCATAAAATGTCTTCTGCCATTATTCCTTTTCCTTTTATTTATGTAGTCATTTTCATAAAAAAGTCTTCTGCCATTATTCCTTTTCCTTTTATTTATGTAGTCATTTTCATAAAAAAGTCTTCTGCCATTATTCCTTTTCCTTTTATTTATGTAGTCATTTTCATAAAAAAGTCTTCTGCCATTATTCCTTTTCCTTTTATTTATGTA
>CM040458.1:11838473-11857100 GCA_022758105.1 Pangasianodon gigas
CTTTTCCTTTTATTTATGTAGTCATTTTCATAAAAAAGTCTTCTGCCATTATTCCTTTTCCTTTTATTTATGTAGTCATTTTCATAAAAAAGTCTTCTGCCATTATTCCTTTTCCTTTTATTTATGTAGTCATTTTCATAAAAAAGTCTTCTGCCATTATTCCTTTTCCTTTTATTTATGTAGTCATTTTCATAAAAAAAAGTCTTCTGCCATTATTCCTTTAACTATTGCTCTTGCTTTCTTTCAACAAACGGTAACGAAGGTCATCCACCAAGTGCCATCAAGCAATAGTCTATTCTATATCAAGCAATCGAGCAATTTTCAACCAATTCAAGCAATCATCCAAGACAAGCAATTATCTTTTCTATACCAAATACCAGTGGCACAAAAGCTTTAGTCGTCCTCATAGGTTCTCTGGCTTTAAAAACATTGTAACCATTAAGACAAAACCTTTATTGTTTTCACAAGACCGTCTAAAAAAAAACTGATGTATTATTATTATTATTATTATTATTATTATTATTACCCATAGAAATGATGGCAAAATACTGTATATACATCAGGAAAGGAATAATTTTTAATAAATTATAAAATAATAAATCATAAAATAAATTACAGAATAGTAAATCAAAAAAAGAATAATAATGCGAATACAATGGATATAAAATGTCTACACACCTCTGTTAAAATTGCCAGTTTTTGAAATTGCCAGTTTTTGAAAATTAAAATGCCAGTTTCATAAAATGAATGAAAATGAGATAAATCGTGTCAGATGTTTTTTCCAACTTAATGTGACATGGCTACAAAGAAAATTCAGTGAAACAAAGAAAAGTGAAAAACAAGTAGAAATGCTTCAGAGAGAGAGGTAAAAAAAAAAAAAGAAAAATTTTACCTGGTTCACAAGTGTGCACACCCTTTAACTAATACTTTGTAAATTACTTTGTACTTTGTATTACTCTTCCTTGCAAAAATGCTCCATATCTATCAGATTGTGAGGGAATCTCCTGTGCACAGCCCTCTTCATGTCATTCCACAGGTTTTCGATAGGATTTAGATCTGGGCTCTGACTGGGCCATTCCAAAACGCTGATCATCTTCTTCTGAAGACATTCCTCAGTTGACTTGGATTTGAGATTTGGGTCGTTGTCATACTTGAAGTTGAAATTTTACTTCATCTTCAGCTGTCGAACAGAGACCTGCAGGTTTTGTGCCAAAAATAGATTGCTATCCATGATCTTGACTAGAGCCCCAGTGCCAGCTGAAGAGAAGCAGCCCCATAGCATGATGATGCTGCCGCCGCCACCATGCTTCACCCTGGGTATGGTGTTCACTGAGTGATAAACTGTCTTGTTTTTGCACCTAACATATCTTTTAGATATCTCCTCAGACCGTAAGACATTTTGCCACATGGTTTGGGGTGATTTAGGCAGGCTTAGATTTTTTTTTTGTGTGTGAGAACGGGCTTTTGTCTAGCCACCCTACCCCATAGCCCAGACATGTGAAGAATATGAGAAATTGTTGTCACAAGCAGGGAGTGACCAGTACATGTATTCCTGCTGCTATTTTAATGTTGCTGTAGGTCTCTTGGCAGCCTTCTTGGTAAGTTTTCTTCTTGTCTTTTCATCAATTTTGGAGGGATATCCTGTTCTTAGTAATGTCACTGTGGTGCCCCATTTTCTCCAGTTGTTGATGATGGCCTTCACAGTGTTCCATAGTACATCTAATGTTTTGGACATTCTTTTATACCCATCTTGATCGATACCTTTCAACAATGAGAGCCGAGTCAGTCAGATGAAACCAAGATGATGTCAAGAAAATCCTACAGAAACAGCTGGTCTTTATTTGGGGTTAATCAGAATAACTTTATTGATGACAGGTGTATGATAATTACTGTTGAACATGAATTTGAATGTGATTGGTTCATTCTGAACACAGTCACATGCAATCATTTATGCAGCCAGGTAACTAAGTTTTTTCCTTTTTTTCCCTAAAATGTTTCTATTTGTTTTTCACTTGAATTTTGTTGGTTGCTGTATCACATTAAAGGTGGAAAATGATGTGACAATTTAACTTGTTTTCATTTTTTTATACCAGAAAATCCTGTAATTTTAACCGGGGTGTGTAGACATTGTATATCCACTGTATGCTTGGCAGACTTACTGCTATTCACAATGTGGCTAAAGTACCAAATTGCAGTCTTGCACTGTACTGTGTCTAGTGAATCACTAGTTCTACAACAGCTTCTCAAATGTTACTTTCCAAACACTTTCAAACTTGTAACCCTACCTACAGTCATCCTCACTGTCACAGCACAACTGTTTAAATACTCTTTTCTATTTACGCTTAAAATGCATCAAAACTTGCAGCAAACAACTTTCTTTCTCCATCAGACACTGACCAGCAGTGAAAGTCTCAGAAGAGAGAAACTGACTTTATTGCCAATTTTTCTTCCTGCCAGAACTCCCTATAAAGAGCTGAATATGAGGAAGCTCTCATGCAGAAAGAGTGATTATAAACCTTAAGACTGAGCCTAATTATTAAATTAAATAAGGTCACTTAACACAAACTTTTAATGCTTGATGAATGAATTTAAGGAAGTGAAGTCATTTTCCCTGAGATCATTTCGAAAGACAGAATGCATTCAAGGTTCTTGCTGCTCTATTCGGGCAAAACTAGTTAATCAAACCCTGTACGTTGTGGTTAAATTTTTGCCTTTCTGATACAGTATTTATTTATTTTTTTAAATAAATGCCTATGATGGCTCTTATGTCTGCCCTTGGCAGAAATTCATACAGACTCAGGGGCAGCGATGTGGTCACCCCTGAAATATCACTGGCCACCCCAGAACTGATAGGCTGTTGCTTAAATTGAATTTTGGGAAATCAGTGCTATTCAATCATGACCTATTTTTCAACTATTGCGTGATTTCCTGGCAACTTGTTCATAAATGAGCCTTTCCTTTCCTTTACAAATGTCCATAGAGAAAAGGAAACAAGACTTGAGTTGAGCAAGTCTCCTCATTAAAAATGACTCCTACATGGCAAATCAATTAGGACTTGCATAAAGCATGTGCCTTGTGCCCCGAGTCCCCTGGGATAGGCTCCAGGCTCCCCGTGACCCTGTGGAGGATAAGCGGTACAGAAAATGGATGGATGGATAAAGCATGTGCACTGGTATAATATAAAACACTTGGAAAGGAGGTGGCCATGAAAATCAGGTTGACTGTTCAATCCAATCACATCATAACATTATTTGTTTCCAGATTGGATTAAGAATATCCTGCCTGTAGTTGATCTGAGAACCCTGATAGAAATGTGTAATTCATCACTGGCTTAACACTGCAGCACTACAGTTTCAACGCTCAGAAAAGCTAAAGGAAACACATATAGCTATAACAAAATCGGTGGACTTTCTTTTAAAAGACAAAAAAAAAACAGGTAGACTATCCAGAGCTAAGCAGTGAATTGAGTCAATTTAATATATTTTAATTAAGCTATGTTCCATTAATCAGGTTACTACATTATTTAGCTAGTTAACTAGTTGATGTGGTTTATCTATATTGTCTTGTCACATTTTTCAAGTCAATGGTAAATCAAATCAGATTAATGACAAAATGCAAAACTGGAAGCAAGCTTTGCCATAAGCCAGTCTTTGGATTTTAAAAAAAAGGCGGCTAGTGAAGCTGCTGAAGCTGGGTAAGGTAATCTACTGCTTTATCTGATTGATTTCTGAAGGGGTCAGCAGGTTTACATGTGATTATCTGAGTGCTGTTTGAAGAGATTGCCTATTCTGAATGAATTAGCTCTTGTGAGGTGCAAGCTGACCTCAGCTGCAGTCAGTATACGGGTGCACATATATAAAAATCTGTCTGAAAGAGTATGTTGTTAAGTAGACTTTTTCAGCAAAATATCTGTTTTCATGCAGGCAGCAAACTAAATAATATATATGCTAACCACGTATTCATCTAGAAATGAATGTTTTTAGAGCTAAAACTACAACTACAAAAAACACAAACACAAAAGAGTATGCATGTTTGTACATTATCTGGGCATTGGTGATGATGTTTTTTGTTGTTGGCCTTCGTTTTGTTGACTAATAGTCCTAAATTATCAGCTATTGCCTGATTATCTTTAAAGTGAACTTTCCAGTGATTGTTTTAATCAACCATTGAATGATTAAATGATTAAAAATACAAATTCAAACAGAAATAGAAATCTCCAATATTGTATAGTATTATTATTATCATCCAATGCAATATATACACAATAAACATGACAGCTGGTTGTGACTAAAATACTGAAATGAGCATATGCTGCAATGTGTCGAACTATAGCACTGGCACATTCAGATTCTCTGGCATTATGTCTTGCTTTACTATGGCCACAACACACCAGCTATATCCCACTCTGGAAACCACCATTACAATGTTCTAGATCCACCTCTGGGTCAGATAACATCACTTCTCCTCTCCTTCTTGTCTCCACAGAACAACTGTCTTCCTCTACAAACCACTAATAGACAGACAAATTCCTCTCCATCAAAGCAAAGTATTATCAGGCTATATACAGATACTGCAACACCTTTTGAATCAGCTCTGTCTCTGTCTTTTATCAATAATCCATCAGCAGCAATTGTATTTTCTATTTCTTCAAAAAAAAAAAAAAAGAAAAAAAAAGAATGCAACATAAGCTCAAAGCTCAGTCAACAAAGCTGCACAAGGAATAGTTCATGTCAAACTTGTGTTGCATCAGGTCAGTTGTAATGAACAGGATTATTTATATCATACATACAGGAAGGACATCTGACTACAATCTGAATCAATGGCACAAGCTACTTGAATGAATGGCACAAGCTACTTAAGTCAGTCAATCACCAGAATCAGAGGCTTTAGTGCCAATACAGTACGAAAGCATGTGATTACACACAGCTAGTTTAGGCTGATAGCAAACTCTGGTGAACATAACTTTTTAAAGTGTTTTTTACTACCAAATATAGGACTACTACTAGCTAGCAAACCAATAGTAGCCTTTCTAAGTAGCTTATATACTTATATGTGCTTCAGTGAGTCAGTGACATTAATCAGTGTTGTGCTAGTCAGACCACAGTGAACATGTGAGCGAATGCTGATCTTAAACTTTCTGACGGCTTACCTGACATACTGAAATGCTCTGGTCTGAGATCCTGAACCATAAACCTAAAGAAAACAAAGAAGAGCATACATTAGAATGACATTAACGTTAGAGGTTCAATTCTCAATACACCAAAACACTTGCTTCTAAGAGCTATTATGGTATGTTACATAGTGGTGCAGCATAAAAAAAAAAAATAAAATCTTTGGCCACCAGTACAATGTGTTACTTTAGAGCAGTGTGTGTAGAAGCTCACCGTCAGGGGCTCCCCCTGTAAAGCCTGCAAGATGAAGTTACTAACCACCCGGCCATCATTCATATGCATCCGGGAACCGAATGTGTTGAAGATCCGTGCTACTCGCACCTCTACCCCCTCCTGAAGAGATAGAGATATACACACATATTTTATATATATATATATATATACACACACACATATACATACATATATATATACACACACACATATACATACACATACATACATACATACACACACACACACAAATATATAGATATAGATCCATCAGTGGACAGTGGATAGGTTTAACAAACCGGACTTCTTGTGAAAACAGTGACAAACTGCAACACTTGTCCATATAGTACACCGTTATAGAGGGGATTTATCTATAATTGTACTATCCGTTATCACCCAGATGAGGATGGGTTCCGTTTTGGTTCCTCTCAAGGTTTCTTCCTCATATCGTCTCAGGGAGTTTTTCCCTTGCCACTGTCGCCTCTGGCTTGCTCATTAGCGATAAATTCATAAATTTAAAATTTATATCCTGAATTGATATTTCTGTAAAGCTGCTTTGTGACAAATTTGTGACTTGGCCGCAAGTCACTTCACTATATATATATATATATAAAATGTGTGTGTGTATATATACACACACACACACACACACACAGTATTATATTAAAAAATATAAAAGAAAAACAATAACAACCAAAAAAAAAACAAAAAAAAAAAAACACAGCTTCTTTATAGACTGGTCAAGGTATACAGTACGCTGTAGTGTAGAAGTGTAATGCTGTGCCAGGAGGAGGGCAGTCAGGTAAATCTCATTCAGTACTGAATATCTCTGTACTGTTACCATTAAGTACTGTTAAGTACCCATGGAGGTGGAAAAACAAATTCATATTATCATAACATCAGGTTATGTGGTGTATGTGGTTAAGTATACACCGATCAACCATAACGTTAAAACCACTGACAGTTGAGGTGAAGTGAATAACATTGACTATCTCGTTACAATGGCACCTGTCAAGGGTTGAGATATATTAGGCAGCAAGTGAACAGTCAGATCTCGATGTTGATGTGTTGGAAGCAGGAAAAATGGGCAAGCGTAAGGATCTGAGCAACTTTAACAAGGGCCAAATTGTGATGGCTAGACAACTGGGTCAGAGCGTCTGTAAAACAGCAGGTCTTGTGGGGTGTTCCCGGTGTGCAGTGGTCAGTACCTATCAAAATTGGTCCAAGAAAGGACAACCGGTGAACCTGCGACACGGTCATGGGCACCAAGGCTCACTGATGCGCATGGGGAGCGAAGGCTAGCTCATCTGGTCCGATCCCACAGAAGAGCTACTGTAGCACAAATTGCTGAAAAAGTTAAAGCTGGCTATGATAGGAAGGTGTCAGAACACACAGTTCATCGCAGCTTGCTGTGTATGGGGCTGCGTAGCCGCAGACCGGTCAGAGCGCCCATGCTGACCCCTGTCCACTGCCGAAAGCACCCACAATGGGCATGTGAGCATCAGAACTGGAACCTGGAGCAATGGAAGAAGGTGGCCTGGTCTGATAAATCACATTTTCTTTTACATCATGTGGAAGGCCGGGTGTGTGCGTGTCGTTTACCTGGGGAAGAGATGGCACCAGGATGCACTATGGGAAGAAGGCATGCTGGCGGAGGCAGTGTGATGCTCTGAGCAATGTTCTGCTGGGAAACCTTGGGTCCTGGCATTCATGTGGATGTTACTTTTACACATACCACCTACCTAAACATTGTTGCAGACCAGGTACAGGTACCAGCTAATGGCAGTGGCCTCTTTCAGCAGGATAATGCGCCCTGCCGCATTGCAAACATTGCTCAGGAATGGTTTGAGGAACATGACAAAGAGTTCAAGCTGCTGACTTGGCCTCCAAATTCCCCAGATCTCAATCTGATCTGGTCAGAGCTGTTTTGGTGGCACAAGAGGAACCTACACAATATCAGGCAGGTGGATTTAATGTCATGGCTGATCAGTGTATATGCGCGTCAGTGTGTTCACACTTGTGCGAGTTGAGAGGTAAAGTGGTATAAGTGCATGTGAGATGTAATCTGATTATAACCTGATTAGACAAGGAGATGGCAAGAGAACCTGAAATATGTGATGACAGTTTGCCAATAAGAGTCTACCCTGAGGTGACAAAGGGGGCTCACTGGTGACAAATCTACCTTCTTTATAGCTGCTGCTCCAATACATTCCCTAACTTAACAGAGGATTAAAAAAGGAAGGTGAAAAAAAAAAAAGAGAGAGAGAGAGAGAGAATGGCACAGTAGTAGTAAGCTAACACCTAATATTGTAATACTAATACTGGCATTATGGATTTGTACCTCATTTAAATAAGACATGGCCAAAAACAGTCAACAAAGAATCTAAAAAGAAAAAGGGTGATTTAAATGGATAAATTGTGGATCTTTAAATAGCTGGAGGATTAGACTCACATCAGGAAATCATTAGGAAAATATTTAGAAGAAAAATGACCCATTCAGCTCTGCCTCAGCCTCACATGCAAGCAAAGTGTAGAAATTGTCTTAAAAACAACTTTAAAAAAGCAACCTGTGGTATTTGTTTGGATGGTGTTATGTATTTGGATGGTATTGTGGTATGTGTTCATATGAAGACTGTATGATGTTTATTTATCAACGTAGAACACAAAACATTAAAAGTATGTATGTTGTGCTCAATCTGAAATCACTGAACTGTAAAGGAGAAAAAGAGAATGACTATAGATAAACTCTGGTCTATTCTGTTATCTGTCCTTCTGAAAATGTTTCCATGATGGTCATGCAATTCTATGCATGTATGAAAGGCTGAGAATATGATGAAATTACACAGCAAGTAAGGCTTCGGCTGTGGTGCAGAAGATAGGAAATTAACTGATGAAGTGACAAGAAGATATCAGACCCAGCCTGATCCACCAAAGGCTGCTGCCAATCACTCAGATGGATATTCACACATAAGGCTTTAAGGAAGACCAAGACTGTCAAGAAAAAAATTGTTTTTGGCAAACCTTTTACGTCCACATTTTACATTTTACGTCCACCCAATTTTCCATTTAAATTGCTTACCATATTCCTCAAGGACTTTAGTACATATGAAGTGACAGAGGCCACATCTCAAACAATCCATGACTGCAACATCTAATATACCTCAATCACATGTTTCTGTTCTTTTTCCTAGAGTATAATGGAACTGTTTCATTTAATAGTGTCCTCAGAAGAGTGTATAATCAATAGTAAGGAAATGAAGTCAGCAGGGCAGCCATAATCCAAGCTGCCAGGTACAATTTCCTCTGAAAGTATGCTTGTGCAATGGCTCTGATCAATTTTCCCTCTTTCCTCAGCTTCGAAATGACTTTTCTCCCACAGACAGCTCTCTGGTCTTCATGTTGGTTTATCCTTTCTAACAACAACAGCAGTCTTCATAGATAAAACCAAGAGCTCAAACTAGGAGTAGACATTCAGAGCTATTAATTGTTTAAACAATCAGTCTAACAGGGCACACCTGGATAACAAGAAACACTTGCCAGTCACTTGTCCCAATATTTTTGATCACTTGAAAATTGGGTGGGTTCAAACAAAAGGTGCCATGTTGTAAGTTGTTTAACACATCTATATGTAAATATCAAGAAATGAATGCTGACATTCTGATCTATCATCTCATATTCATCTTTTGAACTCAAACCCAAATGCCTTCAGTGTATAGCAAAAACAAACGAATTGGCCTTGCCATTCCACTACTTTTGGAGGGGACTGTATATCACGGACCACGAGACAGCAGAATTGACTAAGCATTAGCTGTATTTTTTTTAAAGGAACAGTTTGGGCAAAATAAAATGTACAGTTTTCTGTTTACCCCAAATGGCCTATGTGGGTTCCACCTGGTGTTTTTCTGTTTGTTTCTGTTATTTTGCACTTGAGCTGTGAAGACTATGTAGCTAATAAAAAACTGAAATCTATCATCTATAGTTGCATAGGAGGAAAATTGTGGCAATAGCTGTACTTAATAAAATAGTAACATCAATTTAGGTTTCGTCATAGGTATCTAACATATGAGCCTAATAAAGAAAACCATTTTAAAAACCAAATACAGAAAAATATACAAGTGGGGAAAAAAAAAAAAAAAAAAACAACTGCAGGGGGTGAGTAACAGATTCTTTATGTCTTGTAGTACTGTGGCAGTTTGCATTTCTGGAAAGCTGTTACTTTAGCAAGATAAAAGATGTCACATTGGATTTTCATGACAGAGAGAGAGAGAGAGAGAGAGAGAGAGAGAGAGAGAGAGAGAGAGAATTTAATGTGATGTGTATATTATTCAAATATACAAAATTCACATTCAAATACTTTTGTCTGCTTCCAAGCTCCATACAAATGCAGATATAAATGCAGAACAAAACAGACACGTGACCACAGACCCAGAAACTTAGTTCTGGACACACCAAATGTCACTAAGTACACAGTGAGTTCTGCACACTGCTCTAGATAGATAAGCAGTATTTATTTAACCAACTTGAGGTTTTTGTCCTCCCTGTCTTATTCGAAGCCAAATTATGGTACAGTATGTTTTTCTCTCATGGCAAGACTGCACTGCAACTCTAAGGCTCCAACGCATATGAAATACTTCTTACTGAAATAATTCTTCTTAAAGCTCTGGCCAGATTGAAAAGCACCAGACAAATGCTGTTATTAAATTAAGCAAAAATGAGCCAATACAGTAAAGCAAAGCTAAATGTTTAGCAAGAAACCTACCGCAGAACTGCCAAACCTCCAGAGGTATATGCATAGTCCCAGGGGCAGGAAGAGGGTTGTTGGTAGCATTACAATTTAGATATAGTCTTTCACATATCACTTGTCTAAGGTAGAAACTATAGAGCATGTATATACGGGGTTCTAAAGTAACCAGCAGGCTCATTTGTTTTAGTTATGATGTAACATTAGGAACGTTCACATGCCGTAAAATAGAAACGTTTACAGTTTACTTTCTTTCTTCCTATTCTAGAAAAAGTATGTTAGATAGATCACGAATTAGAATCCTGATGATGACACAGCCTATTTGCTAGAGCCACTGGCTCAAGCCGTTAGGCAAAGTTCTCTGATAAAGCATGGCAACTTTGCATGGCAACGACCTTCGCATCTCCCTATTTGCAGATGGTCTGCTTCTCTACTATCCCATGCCGACTCCTCTACTGAATACATTCTTCAACTATTTGATGAATTCAGATCCCTCTCTGGTTACAAGATCACCTGGACTAAATCAGAAATTACGCCCATAAATGCTCTGGCCAGATCAATACAACTACCAATGGCAACTTACCAACAATTGCTAAAGATAACTTCAACAGTCTAATGTGCAAAATTCAGAACAGACCTTGACTGGTGGAGCTCACTGACGGTCTCCCTTCAAGGAAGAATTTCTAGCATTATAATGAATATCCTTCTTAGATTTAACTTTCTATTGCCTTTGCCCCCCAAATATGCCAATGAAGCTGATATAAATTTATATGAGGTAATAAATGTGCTAGAATACAGCGTACTACACTGCAGCGTCATAAGCAATCTGGAAGTCTCTGCCTGTTCTCAATTTATATTACACATCGATTCAGTTGAAGGCTGTGGCCGTCTAGATGAGCACTGTTAGAGTTCTTTGGTGTTCAATTGAGGATGCTGTGGTGAAATCCCACAGACTCCGGGATTTACCCGATACTGGTCTTAACCAAAAGAATCTTTCGCTTAGATTTGGTCCTATTACTTCTACTACTCAGAAGGCTTGGTGGGCAGCTGATAAAATAATGGGATAATAAATAAAAATAATAATTAAATTAATAAATTAATAATAAAATAATAAATTCATCCATGCCGTTATGGAATAACCACAGTCTCCTGTCTGGTGTACAACCACTTACATATCCTGCTTGGAGAAATAAAAGCGTGTTTACATGTAATGATTAGCTCAATGATTTGGGTCTGTGTAATTTCTTAGAGTTAAAAGGCAAATTCACCCTCCCGTGGACATCATTCTTTTTATATCTCAGACTGAGATCAACTGTGAAAACCTATGGGGTCCCCTGGGATAACCCAATCAGTCCAAATCCAATGACTAATTGGTTTATGTCTCGTTCCTCCAAACGGGGCACAGGTTCATACATTCTACACCATACATATAGCATACAATGGTTATGGTTTCCACTCCTTATTGTACCATATGTAATGCTACTGGAACTTTGTATATGTTTTGGGACTGCATCATCATCCAATTTTGGGAATGTGTATTGTTGAGATTGTAAGATCTGATAAGAACACCCTTAGGGAAAATCCCTGTTTATTATAGTTTATTATGTGATGACAGCTCTTTTACCTTTACACTGACTAAGAAGTGGATAGTTTTCATTGGCATAAGGGCTGGAAAAAAGACCATATATTACACAAATGGTACAATTCAGGTATAAATATGCTTAGGCAATGGCTTTTATTTTAGTATGACATAGTTTCATTAAGACAAACCACTGCAGTGATTAATAAGGCCAAGCCAGCTACAGTAAAGGCACAGACAAGGATTACATTGATTCTGAAGGACCTAACCAGTGACAACTGAAATGTATGCCCTTTATAACCCACTGTGTATGATGTATTTTAATTGTTCCATTTGGTGTAATGTCTTTTTGTGATTGCTGTTACTGTAATCTGTGTTTATCTTTTGACACTCTCTGGGATTCTTATGTAACAAGATAAAAATTAATTTTCAAAAAAAGTGATCACAAAAAAACATGCAGATATTCTTTACACAAAATTATGTAAAGATTGGCAGGTCTGCTACCAAATAAACATGACGAGATTGAGTTCCTGCTAGGATTCATTAGTCGGCTCAACTAGTATTCTTTGGCCCCTTTTAAGACCAGTTTTCCTCTTTTCTCCCTCACCTGTCTCTTCCAGCAAAAAGAAACTATATAAATTCATTATTCATTAAAATATTATTAGTAACACTATCAGACATACCTGTTTCATGTATGCATAACACATAGTTTCAGCCACGCGCTTCCCTTCATCATAACAAGCCCTCGGGCCGATCGGGTTCACATGACCCCAATAGTCTTCATTCTGAGGATGCACCTCTGGATCTACATGTATACATACACACAGGGCAAATCATTTACCTACATGTTAATTTGATATGATAAGCTGTCCAATTACTCACGAACTCATGAACATGCATACACATAAATACAGTAGACAGCCCTAGGAAGCTCACTTTCACACACCCTGCTGGGACTAGCCAGCTGAACAATGCACTGAGAGAGAGGGTAGGCTATGAACCAGCAACAGTGCATATGTGTGTATGTGTGTGTGTGTGTTTGTGAGAGAGTGTGTGTGTCTCATTATAAGGGAGTCAATCTGAGTGTCAGAGTGAGATAGACATTAACCGTGTCCTCCAGCTTCAGATCACCACACAACACTTGTCTCTTTGTTTCAAATCATAGTAGTGCCCTTAAGCTCAGTTTTCTCAAAAGCTTCACTGAAAATAGGCAATAATTTCAGCTGAATAACACTCAGTGTTTGCCAGATTCTATCATCTCAAACTGAGCAAAAAATGGAAGTCTTTAAAAAGCATGATGATAATTTTTTTAAGATGGCATTGTTATGCACCTTATTTTATTTTGATTGTGTTTACATGTGCAATGCTTAGATGAACACTTTCATTATTTAATGATACTCCCATACCTCCATAAACCTCTGACGTGGATGCAAGAAGTAGTCGAGCACCCACACGCTTCGCCAGACCTGAGGATAAAGAGAGACATGAAAATCAATCCTCTATTGTCAGCTGGATCAATTGTTTGCTTTGTTAAACAAAAAACAGCAATCATGAGCCACAAGAGTCACCTAACCCAGATTCAGTATAAATGACAATCAAGGCCCAGAGAAAAATAGACTTAGAGCACAAATATGCTTCAGTGACTTTTAATCCAGAATTCCATAAGGCACCAGTCTCTCCCAGTATAAACCCTATATGCACACTCCAGTCTGCAATGGGCTTGAAAGCACCGTTTGAGTCTGTGCTGAAGAGTGGCACAGGAGATTAAACAGCATTTTTAATCACTTTCTAATTATTATTGAAATTATTTCTCAAGTCTTAAATTATTTCAAAAGTGCCATTTTTTAATATTTTCAGATGAAAGTTTTAAGGGGTATACCTAAAAATATTAATTAGTGATTAATAACTAGGGATTAGTTATTATTATAAATATATACTTATCTAATGTTGACTAAGTCAAACATACATTATACATATTATTTCACATTAACAAACTCCAAACTTGAATCTTTCACGTGACAAAATCCAGATGACATGAGAGATTACTAATGCGAGATTGGAGGAAGGTGGCAGAGCTTTTAGGGCATCAGTTAATACTGTAGACTTCAGTACATCTGTGCAAATCATTCCAGATTCACGTTTATTTTTGTTTGGGGGATTTTTTTTTTTTTTGAGCGATAACATGAAGCAGCACACTCTGATATTAAAATGCAGAATTCCTACACAAAAAAAGCTTGGCAGGTCTGAATTATCTAAGATGGAAATATACACATATTTTATAGCTTTTATCGCAAATTATCTCGTTGCAGTCGAGACCAAGAAACTTGCTACTAACAAACATGGCTGCTTGTGTAACAAAGTGATTTGTTCTTCTAATGGAGGAAAAATACAGGTAGAAAGGTTGTAGTGTCCTTACATTCACAATTACACTTCATCAGGGCAAGGCAAAGGATAAGGCAAGGAGTCAAGACACAGCTGTTGAAAAATGAAGAGCTTTAACTCAGCCAATAACCCACTTTACATTATACATACTCAGTACAAAGTACAATAAAAGTAAATTCACAAAGAGTGCAGAACTCCTTTGGCTTCCTTCTTCCTACTGTTTGAGGCTGTAGAAGCTAATATAGGATTGGGTGAAGGGTAATTTGGAGAGTAAAGGAAAACCACAACGGAAGTTAGAAAGAAGTGGTTTGATTTCTCTTTTTCAGGATACACAGATACAAATACCCAACATACACTCTGCTATCGCATGATGTGAATGTTGTGTGACAATACTTACCAAGCATATTAAGAGTGCCAATAGTGTTGGTTTTTAGGGTTTTGATGGGATTATACATGTAATTGGGAGGTGATGCAGGAGAGGCCAAGTGATAGATCTGATCCACTGAAAAGAAAAAAAAAACAGAATGGTAAAATGCTTCCGTATACATTGGAAACGGCTATGCATCATCTTAATCTTCTCTAAAGTTGCATGCTGCTAAACTCGTAGATTTATACATACAGTATTTTAAATATGAAATAATTATCCAAACAGGAGCATATCTGGTATAAAGATCAGTAAAACACAAATATGGACCACAGTAATTTATTTATAATTTTTATGGCTGTTTGGTTAATTCCATATATGCTTGCTATGGATATCAAAGGACAACATACGATCTTAGCCTGTGATATGGGTGAATATCAAATAATGCTAGTTTTTGTCTTGGAAGACCATTGTATTTACTGTAGTCTGTAAAATCGACTGCATCATCTGGACTAATTTATGTACCTAGACACAGGCATACAGAGAAAGCTATTTCAATTTGAAATCTAGTCTGGTGCAACAAGACAGGGTCTGTCAAGCTTTTTTTTTTATTTACATATTTAGTTATTATTGGAAAACTCTAGAATGACTGCTATAATGTGCTTTCAACTGTAGAACACTGAATGAACGAGAGCAAGGGTAAGTGCAGTCAATACTGGAGGTTTGCGCAGGCACGCGTGCACAAACACACACACACACACACACACACACACGCCTCTTCACTAAGCCCATGTTGACAGAAAAGAGGATGAATGATAAATAGGAAATGTGGGGAAAAAAACACATTCGGTTTCAAGACAAATAATAAACATAACAATGAGGAGGCACCATGCCACCATGATCAGTGTCAGCTATGGATTAGTAACTGAAAATTCAGGTTTGTAGTTGACAGACTGGTGGTAAAGAACTAGTATAAGTTACATAAATGCATGATAAACAAATGTTACAACAAATCTATTTTAGACAGAAAAAAACATACAGTGTTCTAGTAGGTTTTGGTGACATGACAAAGGCATATCAATTTCTGAATTTACTAATAGAATAGAGAAGCATCAAAGCTGACATATGTTACAAACGAGAGAAAGTAACACATCCAACACAATCACATTTAACTGCATTGCATTTAGAAGAAAGTCTACACAAGTCTAGAGACTAGTGACTTGTGTAGAGCGTCAGTGTTATAAAAGGCAGCTAAATTGAGGCTTCAATCCCAAGTGGACAGACAAGTTAGATAGCTGTTCACACCTGATATTTTCATGTGTCATGAATGCATCATATGGTTGCATTAAAGTATTAAAACATGCCATTTCCTTAAATCATTATTTCACCAAGATGCTAAATTTCTCTGGTATAATTACGTATATTGTTATAAATAAAAGAATAGCTGCGTGAATTAGTAGACCAATTTACATAAATAGCCTATATACAGTAGTAGCAGGCAGAAATCATGTTAAGAATGGTAAGAAGAAATGTGTGTATGAGAGGAGACATGTTGTGGCCAGTATGCACCTTTTAATATAGAGAATTTAATTCACATAATGTATGCAAAACGTTCAATCTGCAGACAAAAAAAAAAATCAACCTGTTACATGTATCAAATGTGGTGCAAATGTGGTCTGAGTGATCAGATAACGAAATGATTTTGTACCCGTTCACATTTGTTCACACGGATACCATGTGGTATCTGTTCACCCGTTCACATCTGTTCACACAGATACCATGTGGTATCCGTTCACCCGTTCACATCTGTTCACACAGATACCATGTGGTATTTGTTCACCCGTTCACATCTGTTCACACAGATACCATGTAGCATAGGTACCTATCCCTAGAAACCCAGGGGGAAAATAAAGTCTGACATCATGAGTACAAATACCATAAAACTGCCACATGAACAGAATGTCTGAACAAATTGAGGAAAAAAAGAACTTATATGAAAGCAACAATGTCTGTTTTAGTGATAGTACACAACCTAAACTTGTCAAAGAACAGCCACTGACCATTTTTGACTCAGTAGGCAAAATAATTTGTTCTAATGAAGTACAAAACAACATTTGCTGAGTACTTAGTGTTACTTTTACAAGAAAGACACTAATTTCAAAACTACATACTATTGTAGCGTTATAGTATTATTGACGCATGATTTCTGCACAAGAAAATTTGAGAGAGAACAATTTTCTTGTATGGTTCCATGTGAAAATCTTCTGTATAATCATTAATCACAGCACCTTTATCATTGCATATGCTCTACAATGTTAAGACCTTGTTGTTTTGACAGGATTACAACTATTCGTCAGTAATGTTATCTACGTAGCCACATCCAAATATCCCTCTGTGCAAATAGTTTAAGACCTCATTAAAATACCAGGACGATTTTCCTTTTAATAATATTCCAGAAAGTGTAGAAGCACGGGAATACTCACCTTCAATATAGAGCGGTTCCACCACATCATGGTTGATGAGCTCGAAGTTCTCATGGCCAATCCAGTGCTCTACATTACGCTTGCGGCCGGTAAAAAAGTTATCGACCACAGTCACCTCATGACCGTCCATCATCAGTTTATCAGTCAGGTGGGAGCCCACAAAGCCTGCACCACCAGTGATCTGCAGCCATAGGAAGTCTATTAAATGACTAATTCAAAACAGATGTTGAATGCAAGGGCTAGCTTCCATCAGGAATCCTAGCATGTGACACTAAATATGTCTGAATGTCTTCCAGCCATCCTTCCAACTTATTAAGAGCCTCTACACATCATATAATCCTGTACTACTCACATGCTAAATTACCCATGTCAAATCAAATTATACTAATTTCCTCGTATCCCTGCCACTTCTCTGTGCCATGTCTATAGACTACAATTCAATACCTGTTGACTTGTGTCATTCATTTAGTGCACTACATTGCTACAGATGCGACAAAAATGTGACAACACTTCCATTACAAGGGATTCATGTCCTCAGTATTGACTTGTTCTAATTCAATTTGTAGGAGAAAATGACAGGAGCACTTCTGAGTGACACATGAGACATCATACATTATACAGACTGCCGTAATAATTACATAACACTCCTGGGCCTCCAGTCTGGACCTTAGTGAAAACAGCTAATCAAAATGGTATGAGAGAGAGTTCTTACCAAAATCCTCTTGCGATCCTTCTCAGAGAGAAACTTCACAGGTGGATACTTTTGTGTTAAACTGGAAAATAACAATCAAGGTTTGAGGAAAAATTGATCCCAACTGAAAGTCTAACATGAGCAACATATGAGTAAGCGGTGATAGAACAAAAAACATTTTAATGCAAATGCTGTAACTGTTTCAGGAAGAAGAGGTGAATAATTGTGGGCTTGATATTAACATACAGTGGTGCTTGAAAGTGTGTGAACCCTTTAGAATTTTCTATATATCTGCATAAATTTGACCTAAAACATCATCAGATTTTCACACAAGTGCTAAAAGTAGACAAAGAGAACCCAGTTAAACAAATGAGACAAAAATATTATCCTTGCTCATTATATATTGAGGAAAATGATCCAATATTACATATCTGTGAGAGGCAAAAGTATGTGAACCTTTAGGATTAGCAGTTAAATTGAAGGTAAAATTGTAGTCATGTGTTTTCAATAAATGGGATGACAATCAGGTGTGAGTGAGCACCCTATTTTATTTAAAGAAAGTCTGATCTTCACAACACGTATGTGGAAGTGCATCACGGCCCAGACAAAGGAGATTTCTGAGGCTCTCAGGCTGGAAATGGTTACAAACGCATCTCTAAAGAGTTTAGACTCTACCAATCCAGAGTCAGACAGACTGTTTACAAATGGAGGAACCATTGTTACCCTCCTCAGGAGTGGTCGACCAACAAAGATCACTCCAAGAGCAAGACGTAATAGATCCTTATTATAAATCCTTATTGAAAGTGAAATATTTTTATACACCTGGGCAACAGTGTCCACAAAAAGGTGCTGTAAAAAGTGTCACCCTTTAGATACTACATGCATCATTTCACTGGTAAACAAAAGACCTTGCACTTGAATTAATTTTAGCAGTAACAGGCAAACATGTTAATCCTATTAATCCTTTAGTGGCAGCAGAATATTCCCCAGGCTTGGCATATAC
>CM040458.1:11857200-11873526 GCA_022758105.1 Pangasianodon gigas
TGAAATATTTTTATACACCTGGGCAACAGTGTCCACAAAAAGGTGCTGTAAAAAGTGTCACCCTTTAGATACTACATGCATCATTTCACTGGTAAACAAAAGACCTTGCACTTGAATTAATTTTAGCAGTAACAGGCAAACATGTTAATCCTATTAATCCTTTAGTGGCAGCAGAATATTCCCCAGGCTTGGCATATACTGTATCTCACATGTTGTATTTACCCATCCATGTGCACGGATCAGTCATAACATTAAAACCACTGACAGGTGAAGTGGAATCAGAGCTGTTTTGGTGGCACACGATGACCTACACAATATTAGGCATGGTGGTTTTAATGTTATGGCTGATCTGTGTATATGAGACAGTTATCACTTAGTATGACTTTATGTTTAATTAAAAAATACAGAAACAATTAATAAAGGACAAGTTTGTCTATTTGTGCTTCAGTCCACTTATTTGTGCTGCACACTGACCATACTCTATAAGTTGTCCAAGCTGAAAAGCAGATACAAAGCTCTGGACAGTAAAATGCACGGCATGTCAGTGAAGGCACTTAATAAGTTTAGAAAAAACTAAATTTACAGGTGAATGCAAATATACCTGAGCTCAAGATCCCGAATCTTCTCTCTCAAAGGTGCAACAGCCTATAATCAGAAGAAAAAAAAAATCAAAAAAAGGCTGCAATGCAACAGATGAAAAGGAATCCATATAAAACAATATAATCACAAACAGTAAATAAATGCAAATTCATTCAGTAGTTAAGTAGTGAATGTGTAAGAATAAGTGTTATGGTTAAGCAAAAAAAGTCATGAAAGGGGAAACTGCCTGTGGAGGCCAAATTGAGGCAGATATGAAAAGTGAATAATAAAGGTTTAACCTTCAAACATCAATAGGGGAAAAAAATATTTTGCTTTTTAAAGTGCCACTTCATTTGCATGCAAAAATATGTTTAATCCCTAAGGTCGGGCAGATATGAGCACCACACTGGCTAAACAGTTTCTTTCTTTGTTGAGCAGCTGCTGCAAATCAGTAATGATAAGATAATGGTGATTGGCTTTAATGTACACTCACTGAGCACTTTATTAGGAACACCTGCACACCGACACATTCATTCAATTATCTAACTCAGCCAATTTTGTTGCAGCAGTACAATACATAAAGTCATGCAGATACAGGCCATCAGCTTTGGGTAATGTTCACATTAAACCACAATGGGGAAAACATATGATCTCAGTGATTTTGACTGTGGCATGATTGTTGACTGATATCCTGGGATTTTCACGCACAATAGTCTCTAGAGTTTACTCAGAATGGTGCAATAAAGAAAAAACATCCAGTGAGCGGCAGTTCTGCTGACAGAAACGCCTTGTTGATGAGATAGGTCGACCGAAAATGGCCAGACTGGTTCAAGCTGACAGAAAGGCTACAGCAACTCAGATAACATCTCTATACTATGGTGGTGAGCAGAAAAGCATCTCAGAATGCACATCAAACATTGAGGCAGATGGGCAACAACAGCAGAAGACCATGTCGGGTTCCACTTCTGTCAGCCAAGAACAAAAAGCTGCAGTGGGCACAGGCTCACCAAAACTGGACAATAGAAGACTGAAAAAACATAGCCTGGTCTGATGAATCTCGATTTCCGCTGAGGCACACAGGGTCAGAATTTGGCACCAACAGCATGAATCCATGGACCCAACCTGCCTTGTGTCAACAATCCAGGCTGATGGAGGTGGTGTGATGGTGTATGGAATGTTTTCTTGGCACACTTTGGGCCAGTTAATACCATCAACCATCGCTTGAATGCCACAGCCTATTTGAGTACAGTTGCTGAGCGTGTGCATCCCTTCATGGCCACAATTTACCCATCTTCTAATGGTTACTTCCAGCATGATAATGCAAAAGACATCTCAAACTGGTTTCATGAACATGACAATGAGTTCAATGTTCTTCAGTGGATTTCCCAGTCACCGGATCTGAATCCAATAGAACACATTTAGGATGTGGTAGAAGGGGAGATTTGCAGCATGAAAGTGCACCTGAAAAATCTGCAGGAATTGCATGATGCAATCATGTCAACATGGACCAGAATCTCCAAGGAATATTTCCAACAGCTTGTGGAACTCATACCATGAAGAATTGTTTTGAGAGGCCCTACCCCAGTATTAGTATAGTGTTCCTAATAAAATGTTTGGTGAGTGTATGCTTGTAAGGTATGCGCACATGATTACACAATTTGAGCATCTATTTCTTAACGTGTAATATTTTGTATTAACAGACCTTTACTTAAACTCTCCACAGGGTTCAACCACAATTGCACTTTTTGACCATGTAGTACACAGTTATAGAAGGGAATTATTTATAATTGCGCTATCTGTTGTCACCCAGATGAGGATAAGCTCCATTTTGAGTCTGGTTCTGCTCAAGGTTTCTTCTTCATGTCATCTGAGGGAGTTTTTCCTTGCCACCGTCATCTCTGGCTTGCTCATTAGGGATACATTTATAAGTTTAAAACTTATATCTAAAATTTCTATAAAGCTGCTTTGTGACAATGTCCTTTGTTAAAAGTGCTATACAAATAAAATAGAATTGAACCCCTCAAACACAGTTCCCTACATCTACATCCACATCTTCACAGCAATGTCCTGTTTTCTTTTCACTGTTATTTTTTTATTCCACCTAAACCTAACTGAATAACTTTCACCAATCTGTATAGAGTGTAGTGTTTCCCTCTTGTATGTGTGTTGCATAGATTTGTAGTGCAAGAGGATAATGTCCCAATACATTATAAAGACATGCACATATCCTTTCTAAGAAACCAAAATGTGTCTAGTTATTTTCTCATTGAGCATCAGTCTGAACAAATTGTGACAGAGTGGGAAATAAACAGCTTGTCTTCACCAACCTCATCTATCCTCTGCTCAATCTTCAGCTCACTATGCTCCTGAATCGACCTGTGTGGCAGAGAAACAGATGAACATTTAAGGCACTATGCCCATACCAACATATGTCTTTATGCCAGAATATCCAGGACAGTTTATTAATGATAAAAACACATGGTGAAAGCATTCAGGTATCACAGTTCCCATAATCTGCATCATAATATACAGCCCACCTGATGGTTTGGTCCATCAGGGAGATGGCAAGTCAAATATGAGGGGAAAAGTTTAATTACACTTCCTGATTTATCTACTGGTTAATTAATGACCAGATGCAAATATTTTGCACCATTTTCTGCTTGCACTCTGAGCATCAACAAGAGCTGATATAAAATTGTTCGCACTGTGTTCATTGCACTGCGGTCAATAGCAAACGTCAATAAGAGTTTATTGCAATTTTTGCACTATGTGTATTGTTATAAAGTTACAGCACTGTAAAGTAATAACACCCCACTTTGTCTACTGCAGTCATGTGAATATGTCCAATTTAAATAATCCTTATTAAACAAATCAGGCACACATTATTAAATGACAAGCGCTGACAATGTAATGGCTGAACTTAAACCATTAATTCTGATCAGGCAGACGTAGATAAAAGCTCAAATGTTATCCTCCTTTCTCCAAATGCTGTTTGTGATACATGTCTTAACTTTAACATGTGCTTCACTGGCTTATTACAATTTAATCTCTGTAAGTGATTCTGTTGACTCAGAAATATCCTGTATTGCATTTATCCATCTTGTACATTATGCATTTGTGATATTTCTTGTTTATTGCTCACTATTTTTTTTTTTGACCAAGCATATGTTGCACAAAGCAAACCATCTTGGAAGGTTTGTCATTGGTTTCCTTTTATTATACACTTGTGCATTAGCATAATGACAATCTTGTATTACTTGCAAAGAGTGTAATCTTCTTCTAAAACAGTTTTATACTATAGAACATAAACAAAAAATAGACAGAGAAAAATAAACAAGAAGGAATAACTGAGTTACATTTTTACCTCATGTTGGTGTAGGTTCCCCAGACAGCTAAAAAAAAAAAGGAAAAGAAAGGAAAACAAGAAAACTTGCATTAATAACATTAACAGCATGTCACCGATGCAATTCAACATATCAGAAGACTTATTTCAACCCGTCTTTGTGGATTAAACAGAGTAGGCTATACACCTCAGCCATTAGGAGATTATGTGTGTGTGTATATGTGTGTGTGTGTGTGTGTGTATATATATATATATATATATATATATATATATATATATATATATACATATACATATACACACACACACACACACACACATATATGATATACTATGTTAGGTCTTTTAAAATGAGCTCTTCTGACTTTCCAAAAATTCCAATAAATAAACACATGAATATGATTTTCCCATTTAAACTGCACAGTGCTTAAGTACAGCCCAGCTCTCATGGCAACGGAAATGTCAACAATGTCAAGGACTACAGGTAATTTGCAGAGCTGTGCCATGCCACACCATCCACTGGAAAAGAGACATGTTTTCTGTGCTTTATCAGCATTATGTGCACTAATGCGATACATCTGTGGAACCAGTCAGTTTTATTGGTCAACTGATACATCAGTCAATTCCTAATAATCAATATAGTTTATAGATCAGACAGATGAACTCACAACCTCAAGTCCATCTTTAATACTAAAACCTTTCACCTATTTCTAATGGAAAACTGCATTATCAAGGAAATACAATTTATTACGCTAGCTGAAACAGGACTCAATATTGTACTGAAGCATTATGCAATCTGGCTTCTGAAATAAACTGACAGATTTTGAAGGCAAATGTTTACTACTAGAAAAAGGAAGCAATTTCTCTGTGTTCCTATAATTAAATCCTGATACAGCATCACGAGGGTTTTGGGCATTAACCTTCAAATACTTTTTTCAAATATTGCATAAGAACAGTGATAAACCATAAACCACTAAGGAGGATGTTCAGCACCACGGAGAGCAACTGATCATCATAACAGCTGAGCTTAAGTACTAATGTGTTTAAGTGCAAGACAGCAATGCAACAATAAGTCAACAAAAACTAATTCGAATTATGAATATTTATCAACATGGATTTTTATAGTTGATGCATAATTTACTTAACCAACATCAAAAAAGCACAGGCCTCTATTTTTGTGTAAAATGCAAAACACTATTAAAGCTGTTGGGGGAAGTGGTTTATTTTGCACCATATTGCACATGTTTTCAGTCAGTGCACTCATGTCCCAAAATGTCATTATAACTGGTAATGCAAGTGAATGATGTAATTTGCAATACAAAGGCTCAAAACATAACAAGCCTGGAGCAATCAGATAGGATGAAGAAAAAGGGTTAACTGAGGTGAACTTTAACACAACACAAGAAAATGTGATCAGTAGATAATAAAAGATTGAGCCATGTTCTCTCTTACTAGAAAAATAACTATAATGAAAGAATGTTATTATTATGTTAACATTTAAGGAATTCTGTCACTTCAGCTGTGTGTTTTTTCTCTTTGCTCTACAATATTCTTTATTCCTCTTTTCAAACAATCAGAAAAAGAAAAAAAAATAGTTCTTATTGACTTTCTCAGGACAAACATTTGGTAAATATAAGTATGTGGACACCTGACCATCACACCCATATGTGGTTCTTCCCCAAACTGTTGCCAAATATTTTCATGATAATGCCCCTGTGCACAAAGCAAGCTCCATTAAAACATGGTTTGCCAAGGTTGATGTGGAAGAACTCGAGTGACCTGCGCAGAGCCCTGACCTCAACTCCCCAACCTGAACATCTTTGAGATTGACTGGAATGCTGACTGCACCCCAGACCTCTTCACCCGACATCAGTGCCTAATGCACCGTCACTAATGCTATTGTGGCTGAATGGACAAATTCCATTCCACAGCCGTGCTCCAATATCTAGTGGAAAGCCTTCCAAGAAGAGTGGAGGTTATTATAACTTCTTATAAAGGGGGAGCTACATCTGGAATGGGATGTTCAATAAGCGCATGTAGCTGTGATGCTCAGGTGTCCACAAACATTTGGCTACATAGTGTGTCTTTAAATGCAGCTATAGTGTGCAGCTAAACATTCTGAACCCTGCCACCTGCTGTACTACACACATTGGCTGAGGCGCAATATGCTGGCGCTAGAACTTTTTTTTTTTTCCCATTAGCATGCGTGGATGACAGATGATCTTTTCAGAATTACAAACATGCAGCCATATAGTTTTTTTACTCTCATACAGGTGAGAGTGGGTGGTCACATGTTAACCTCATGGGACAAAGAAGCGCCATGCTGATGAACAGGAGAGCACTTGCACCTCTTTACCCACTACCACACCTTCGCTTTACAGTTAAACATGCATTCACTTTACAGTTAAACAAATGGAGAGAAAATACAGGTGCTAGCCAGACTCGAATAAGAAGGACTATGGTTACACAATCCCCTCTGCTGGAATTCATATATTTAATTGTTTCCCTTATTCTCTATTAATGTATTATTGCAACTAGCTAACTAACTAGCTCACCATGAGTTACATTACATTACCATTACGTTAAGTTAGCTACCATTTTCAACCTAAATAATGAAGTTGAGCAAACAAAAAAAAATTAGTGAAGCATTGTCATGTTTGATATGATATTTGACATTATATTGATGTCAGCCGATACCCACTGCTGATCCGATATGGATGGGCATCAAACCAACTCTCTGCAAGCTCCTGTTAACAAGTTATGTGAACCATCAGAGGTGTGATGGCGATATGCTTTACCTGTTTGTTCAGAGAGCAAAATAGGGTAATTTCCTGGTTTTTTTTTTTTAATAATTCAATTTAAGTCTTACTATCCCAAAATGTAAGCACTGAATGTAAATGTAAACACCAATGACGACTCACTTAAATTAAAGGACAAACATGTACCACAATAGATAATGGTTTAAAATGTTTAATTTTACTAAATACACTATAATATAACTGTCAGCTATATTTTATTGTTGCCTTGTTCGAACACGATTTTTTGATGTTACAAGTATTTGGTTTTTGATGTCCCAAATACTTGGCCATGTTAGGTGGGGCGTTCGAGCAGGCTGTAAACAAGCCCCGAGGTGACACGTCTGTTCAGTTACTGAGTGCTCCACAACAAAGAGACAGAGAAAGCTCAAATTTCATATGCGGATAGATAGGTTATTACTTTGAAAGATGACATGCAGCATTTGTTGATATAGTCGCTATTTTCTTTATATGAAAGCTATTTTTGCACAATAGTCACACTGTAGACGCCAGCATCTACACCAACAGGGGGCCTTAACAGACAGGCTACTACAATTTGTGTCCTGTGTTCACATACAAGATCTGTTTCTTCTCAGAGAACATCACACTAGCTCAGGGCATAAAATACATCTGTGGATCTGATCAGAAAATATGTTAAATCTGATCAGATACCAGCATGTTGTTAGTATCAACCCTGAGACTGATAATCAGTAATAATCAGTGATAATCAGATAATCAGTCCATCCATAAAAAATCCACCTGTAACAGTGTGATGTTAGATGAAGAGGAAGTTTCACCTTAACTTGCACTATTTATAAAGCATAAAAGTGTAAGGCTTAAAGTTCCTGGAGGACTAGTGGTTAGGCCACGGCGCTCTCACCGCTGCACCCCGGGTTCGATTCTCGGCCAGGGAACCGACCCCAGCCACTGGGGTTGCGTGGTACAGTGCGCTCTCAGTGCTGGTCCCAAGCCCGGATAAAATTGGGGAGGGTTGCATCAGGAAGGGCATCTGGCGTAAAAACTGTTCCAAATCAAATACGTGGACCAATGATCTGCTGTAGCAACCCCTAACGGGGGCAGCCGAAAGAGGAACAACAACAACAACAACAACAAACATGTAAGGCTTAAAATTCTCTCTTTGGTATAGCAAAACTTTTATGAAGCTTGCTTCTTGTCTGGGCAGCACAGGTATCATTGCTGCCTCACAGCTTCAGGGGTCCCGATTCGGTCCTGAGCTCTGTCTGTGTGGAGTTTTGCATGTTCTCCCCATGTTCATGTGAGTCACCTGTGGGTTGTCTGATTTCTTCTCACCTCAAAAAAACATGCAGGTAGGTGGACTGACTACACTGAATTGCTCCTAGGTGTGAATGTTTGTGAATGTGTGTGTGGTGCCTTCCATCTAGGGTGTATTCTATGAGAACAATGCACTTATAATTGTACAGATGACAGTGGTTGGATTTAGCCTATTTCCTCCTCCAGACTGAAAGGAATGCCTGGCTAAGCCACTGGTTGATCTTGCACTTGGTGTGGTGTGCAGTGACTCCACACACAGCTCATAAACAGTCATGAACCAGTTTAACCAGCAGGCAAGTTGAGGGAGAGAGAACAAGTAGAACAGAAAAAAAAAAACCTCAAGATCTTCAAGTTTGATTTGTGGAATAACATTACCCAGTAGTCATGTCATGTAAGTAGTGTGCACTCACAGGCGATGTATGCGATGAGCCCGAGGGCGACGAGGAGTTTCATAATTCTTCGGTTAATGACAGTAATGAGCCAGTGCATCCGCATCATCTACATGCAGCACATGCAGCACTGAAGCCGGAAGTGGAGCTCCCTCACAGCTACTGCATTATCCCGTCCTGACTGACCCACGCTCCAGCACGACTCTTCCTTTAATCTCTATCATTCACTCACTTCTATTACTCTCTCTGTCTCTCTCTTTAAAAACAAGCAGAACTCGCTTTATAGCGCTGGCGACTCCAGGAGTCCAACAGCATGTACATGTATGGACAGGTCGGGCTTCTGCGCTGCTAGCTAGCGGGCTAGCCGTTAATAAACAGACTAAAACACTGTCTAACTTAAACTTTTATCTCGCAAATAAACAGTTTTAGCACTCACAGCCTTTTGTGCTTTCGTCCCATTTACCGGTACGACAAAAAAAAAGTTGCATTCTTCTCGGTACACACAAGAACTTCCTGATAGCTTGCTAGCCACTTAGGTCGACAGCTAGCTAGCCAACTACGCATGACTCCAACGAAGACATTTCACTTACTACTGCTACGAGCTGTTTCCTTCACTGTTTGAGACAGACCCTGATTCCGAGGAACTATATGCCGCCCCGACCTACTTTCTCAACATCACCAGCTATTAATAACCGAAATAAGAGTGCAACCACACGCCGTTTTTGCCCTTATGAGTTCTGAAGCAGCTGTACACAACACGAGCGATGACATCAGCTATCGATTCATTATCCTGCCGCGGTAGCAACAAGGTTTAGCTAAACTGGCCGAAAATGTGCACAGGTGGTGTACTCTTTATAGCAAATTCATACAACACTTGTATACAACGTGTTTTCCATTTCTCTGCGTTTAAAACTAAAGCTAAGAAGCGACTTTTTTTTCTTTTTCTTCTTTAGGAGAGTGCGTATGCTGGTAGGGGAAAGCAGTCGAGTACAGATTTCTTGACCATGAGAACAGAGCTTCATTCATAGTGCAGACAGCACAGCAGTATTCTATTCACACATAGGCTACTTCATACAGTAATTTTCCATTTCACATACTTTTCCTTATACCAACAGTTATGCTAGTAGTGAAATGAAATATTGTCCTAAGTAAAGAAAGGCACATGCATTTCAATTTTCACATTAGATGGTGATTATAAATGGTGAGTATAAAAAAGTCACATATGTATAACACATTTGAATGCAGATCTGCAATCATTTAGTTAAAGTCAGAACTACCTGGAATTAGGAAACCAGTTTTTGGCAAAACTGTCAAAGATTGAGTGCTAAAGCAATTTTTTTACCTAAATAGCCCATGGACATAGAATCTAATTTAGGCTTAACTGCTACATTAAAAGGTATGCTTTACTGATAAGATATTTCCACACTTTCAGATCTTAGGTCAAACTTAGTGTTTCAACTCTGTTACTGCAAAAAATCTTAGTTAATGATTTTCACACACACACACACACACACACATTTTGGCATAGTGCAAAGTACAATGCATATCTGATGTGAATAACACAGTGCTGTGCAAAGACATTTACAAGATTAGAAAATTATTAGGAGTTTTCCACAACAGCTTCAACCCAAAAACATTTTTGAATGTGACAGAGTAGGATGGTTGTTAGCCAAATGTTGATTTAGGGAATTTATTCCGTTCAGGTCATACAGGAAATTGTCCTTACTGAACCATCTGTTATAGATTTTGTATTTCATTTGTACAGTCATATAGTGTATATAATGAGGTTATATTATGCAATGTATCTGAGAGCCAGCTTTAATAGTGCTTTATATACTGAATTCCATATCTGACATTTGAAAATGAATGATTCACTTGAGATTACTTTTCCCCTGTATTGATTATGCACAAATAAGTGACATTTTATTTGATTATATTTTCCTTAAAATACTAAGCAATATAACTTAAAACCCATTAAAAATTTGTTCACTGTGATCACTTTCATCTCCTTCCCTCTTCTAATTACAGTCCTATATTTGTCATGCCATTTTATTTTTTAACTAAATTCTTAAGTGCAGCTTTTTATTCACTGCTAGCAAGAGCATATTTGTATTGTTTACACTGTTTGGGCAGAAAAACTAAGCCAGCATTTTAAAACAGAGTGTAGACAGTCCTCTCCTATGCATTTTAGTCACTGATTTGAAGGAGCTAAAATTCTGATTACCAATATGTGGTCCAAACAACTGATTATACAACAATAGTTTTAGCTAAGCAGGGCTTTATTAATATAACTTAATTTCTCAAACTCAAATAAATAGTAAAAAAGGCAACTTTCCAAAACAAATAAACGTAACATGGCCATAACGTGGTGAAAAAACAGTGGGACTCCCAAATGGGGCAGCTGTCATAAAAAGTTAGTGTTGACACCAAAAAGTCTTTTGAACCTTAATATCAGACTATCAGTGCAAAGGGTTCTCAGCAGCTACTGGCAAAGCAGACATTGTGGAGGCATTAACAGGCCCAGTGACATTCCAGGGGCCTTGGGAGACAGCAATGTAGCTGGCATCTTGAGGACCATCTGAGGCAGAGGAGCAGCCAGGACCATGAGTTGAAGCCATTGCATCACAGAGGAAGAAGAATCCAACCAAGGAAATTCTTGACTAAAAGCTTCTTGGGACACCCATTGCTTGAAGCTGGCATAGAAAGGCCAGTATCTCCTCCACAGCCTGAAAAGTTTGAGTCTTAGCCCACTCATTAGCTCTTTTATAAGCCACCTAAAATCGCAGTAACATAATTACAAACACAGGAGCTTAGCCACTTTGTACAAATGAAAACTGAAACCCAACAACCCCTGCAAATGTAGGCACAAAAACAACTGCAGACACACACAACCTTATTTTCCTCTAAAATATTCTTCACCTTCTTGCCTTCTGGTTACTTTGATTCCTACTTATTCACACCAGGGGCACGTTATATGAGAACATGCAAAGCTCCACACCGACAGTAACCCGAGCTCAGGGTTAAACCAGGTACCCTGGAGCTGTGAGGCAGCTACTCTAAAAAAATATTAAGTCTCTCATCAAAATGTGATTTAACTGCTTATACTAAACTTAATTTAAACAGCTTTCTAAATACTAGATTGAATTATGTAGAGTGAGTGTGATCAATTCGCATAATATTAACATGATCCAATTATGTTATCAAATCTCGTCAATCTTGAGCTCGGTGAGAGCACAGGGTTTGACTTTCATTCAGGGCTTTGAAATTGCATGATCAAATCATGACGGATGGAGGAAAACAAATTGTATTAATGTAACTCAGTTCAATCATGTGGAACCGATGTACGTATTTGAATTATGTAAATTCAATTAGCTTTTTTTTCTGTGCTTTAAGGAAATAAAATTTTTATTGGTTAAGGGTTAGTAATAATACATTGGCCTTCGATGGAAACCAACTTTGACATGGAAATGGTACTATGAATCCTTGGACTTCTTCTGAGTAGACTTCTTGGATTTTTTCTGATCATGTTGATCAGTGATTATTTAAATTTAAGGACCTCAAAAAAATGCATGTTTGCTTCATTTATCAAGTGGTGGTTTACCGATATTGTTAGCAACTATTGTAGCTACAACACTGTTTTGCTGTCCTGTATGTTCATTATTCTATGTAGTTGTTGTCCTGTGTATTTATTGTCCTGCACTCAGCTCACACTGTTGTGTATCTGCACTTTGTATAGTCTTGTGTACTGTTATGTTTTACACCATGGTCCTGGAGAAATGACATTTTGTTCCAATGTATATAAGCTATATAGAGGAATGACAATAAAAACCCATTTGACTTGAGTTTTACATTTTCACTGAAACCAATTCAATTCAATTTTATTTGTATAGCACTTTTAACAATGGACATTGTCACAATGCAGCTTTACAGAAATATGTGATTGTGTAGCCAGGAAATTCATTATAGTTTTCACATGAAGTCTATTATCAACTGTTATCAACAATCAAGTTATCAACTGTTCACTGATGGAGACTTGAGTGCAAAACTGTTCGAGGCAATTGCAGTCCTGAAGCTATCAATTGTAGTCCTATGCCACTGTAGCCATTGCAAAACTGTTTGTATCAATTGCAGTGCAAAGCCAGCATCCAAACATCTCAGTTAACCACAACACTCTATGCCCATGAACCCTCTAGATCTGCTCTTTTACCTAAGAAAAAAAAAACTATTCACAAAAGGCTTGACTCAATAAATATGTTTTCAGCCTAGTCTTAAACACTGAGACTGTGTCTGAGTACTGAACACTAATTGGAAGGCTGTTCATGGGCCTGTTCATGAGATTATTGATTAAACTCTGTGCAGTAGCTGATGTGAACGCATGTTTGATGAGGTAGCATGGTAAGCTGCTTATATTATGACTAAGACACATTTTAAATGAGATGAGATAATGAACTGAGATAGCTTCAGACTGTGGAAATATAGACTATATTTTCTATATTTAATCCAAATGTTAGTATTTGATCAGCAGTTCTTAACCTTTTTGTGAGTGCGACCCATTTTTAAGATTGACAATATTTTGCGAAATGCCATGTCATTCGGTTTTTGGTATTCTGTGTGCACGGATATCCAAAAATCCGCCAGTGGCTTTTCTGTGAACCTCTGCTTCAGGGCCATTTCTGTTTCCATGTCACCCAGTGACTCTTCAATTCAGTTGCCATTCCTGTCAATGATGTCTCTGTAAAGGGGTTTCTAATCTACTCTTCTGTTACAGACATGGCTTGATTTTCAGGGAAATACTCACGGAATTGCATTTGCAAGTCATTTCGGTGAGCCCTGATAACCAGGCCGCAAGTTGACTTTTGACACGGTGCGCTCGTTCAGAAAGTCATCCAGTAATGGGAAAGCATGAAAGTTATCACTGTCCAAGCGAGCTCACCATAATGACAGTTTTCTGATCCATGCTTCAATGTTATCAGAAAGAGTGAAGATGAAGAAGTCCTGTATTCAGATCAATAATTCAGCTGAAAATGTCAGCTAGGTAGGCGAGAAGGGCAAGCCATTTTTCATCAGAAAATTTTGGAGCTAGTGGGGAGTTTTTCTCCAAAAGAAAGATCCTCACCTCCTCTCAGAGCTCATAGAGTTGACTGAGAACTTTACCTCTGGAAAGCCACCATACTTCACTATGGAACAGCAGCTGCTGGTGTTCTGCACCCATCTCTTGACAGAGAACTTTGAAAAGTCGTGTGCTCATATTATATACACTTGTCCAAAATAAAAGTTTTCCTTCTACCCCCTTGCTACCGCTTTGGACCCCCAGGTGAAGAACAGCTGTATTAGATCAAGAGTGTGACCACCATTATGAGTGGGTCCTATTACGTTCTGATTAACCCCTACTTAATCTAAAATGGACACCACCGTTGTTCTCAGAGGGTCTTCCATATTATCAAAATGAATGTTAAAGTCTCTAACAATTAATGGTTTGTATAAAAAACAAGGTTTGAGATGAAGGCTGCAAATTCACAAAGGACTTCAGAATATGGCCCTGGGGGGTAGATTTATTTTCTTGGCTACATGATATGTTAGTATAAAGAACTTCGTTGAAATTATGACTAGGTTTTTGTGTGATTTGCCTAGATTATCATTATAAATAACTGCGACGCCTCCTCCTCTGCCAGTTAGACGAGGCTGATGCATGTAACTGTATCTGGGAGGACTAGCTTCATTTAATGCTACATACTCATTTGGTTTAATCCATGTTTCTTTTAGACACAGTACATTAAACTCTTTATCAGTAATAGTTTCATTAACAATAAGTGCTTTAGATGTAAGAGATCTAATAGTTAACAGTCCTAGCTTCAGATCAAAGGCGCTGGCTATGTGCCAATTTTATGTTAATTAGTTTACTAAAACAGAATTTCTGAGTATTTCTACATTTTTGTTTCGCTTTACCTATGCTTGCCTAAGACCCTAAGATTACTCCAATGCTGGACTTGGGGGATTGCTAACTCTGCTTAAGGCAGCCAGACTTTCCCCTACAGAAACTATGCTGCTCTCACTAACCCTCTGTAGAGCCTGGATGCACACCTCTTATGTTGCAATCTTCTCTGTCAGAGCTAACTAATATATACTTCCATCCATCCATCCATTCTCTGTACCACTTATCCTACACTGGGGAGCCTGGAGCCTCTGTCATTTCTCAAGCAGACATGGAGACAGGGACATGGAGAAGTGCTGTACTTGTTGCATGTGCATGTGTGCATTTAGAGAAAAAACAAATGGATTACTGTCTGTGTGGGAGTTTCGCCTTGTACTTCTTGTGTCCATGTGGGTTTTCTTCTGGGTTCTCTGGTTTCCTCCCACTTCCTAAAACATGGCAACTCTAAATTGTCCCTATGAATGAATGAGTGTGAGAATGTGTGTGTGTGTGTGTGTGTGTGTGCATGTTGCCCTGTGATGGGAGTATACCTGCCATGCATCCTGTTCCTGGGATAGGCTGTCTAAAAGAAAGTGTAAGAGAAAAGTAATGACAACTTGAACTTCACCAGCACACAAGCTGCACTGTAATTTCTATCAGAGTATGTAAAGAGTGTCTGGAGTAGGTTATAGTCATGTGTTGTCTGAGAATGAGTCGGCTCCTTGAGTCGGCTCTTTTTAGGTGAGCCGTTTAGATTTTTTTTTTTTTTTTTTTTTAAAGATCCTGTTCCGTGCAGTGAAGTGTAATCAAAATGCTTCCATGGAAACCTGTGTTCAACATCTCAGCTGTTCATAGCTGTGAATAGCGGGGTGTGATTGACTCCCAGCTGTGTGTAGCTATGAGGCAGTGTGAGAGGGAGCATCCACTGCACTCCTGCTTGTTGTGTTGTATCATGCATGTAGGGGAGGCGATCAGTAAATAGAAAGAGAAAGAGAAATTGTGTGCACAGAAACAACAGGTAGCCTAAAATAAAATTAATGCAAGAATGCTGACTGTATTTGTCAGTGCACATTTTAGTGCCTTGTTGATTTTTATTTTATTTTTTAATTATTGAAATAGATTTTTATTAAATGCAATAATGTTATTTTGTTAAAATAGAACCTGTTTTTATGAAACAATATCAGCCATGGTTAGGTGAAAAAGAATAATCACTGGTGAAATGATGGGAAATTTGTCCTGTTCAGTAAAAAATGGCAACGAGTCATTTTTGGGAGTCGGCTCAAAGAGTCGGTTCTTATTAGTGAGCTGAGTCAAATGATGTGACTCACTGAGAAGAGTCAGCAGTAAGTGAGCGCATCATACTGGCTGCAGGTGCAGCAGCAGGTTTCTCCCTGTAGTGTGCTTTAGTAAAGCCTGACTGCTGCGTGTTCTCTCAGCTGGACAGAGTTAAAGTCCAGCTTCAGCATGAGTGATAAGGACCTGCTCACTCTTCTGGACGGCAGCTCGAGCGACTCTCCGGTGCCGAAGCTCTCCCCCGCGGGCTTCGTTGCGCTCTCCGTCTTCTTGGGCTTCATAATGACTTTCGGCTTTTTGAACAACTTTGTGGTCTTGGTGCTTTTCGGTAAATTTAAGAAGCTCAGGACGCCGGTGAACATGCTCCTGCTGAACATCAGTGTGAGTGACATGCTGGTGTGTGTATGCGGCACGAGCCTGAGCTTCGCGTCCAGTGTGCGCGGCCGCTGGCTGCTGGGGAGCACAGGCTGCATGTGGTACGGCTTCATCAACTCCTGCTTCGGTGAGCAAGTGCCCTGCACAAACCAATCTCACTTCCACCTTAGAAATATCATTAAAAAATCACAAATATCATTAAAAGCTATTGCGCATGGACTAATCCACTTTTTTTGCTCTACTTTTGCTCAAATCTGTAGAATGAAAAAAAGGAGGTGGTGGAATTGCATTTCAAGCTGAACTACATTCAGCTGACAAAAATGGATTTTTAGCCTATCTTTTAATAAG
>CM040458.1:11876568-11887119 GCA_022758105.1 Pangasianodon gigas
TTCTTTTTAGAGCTGCAAGTCCTGTACCCATTCATTTGTATACTGTACATGGACTTCCAAGTGACTTGAAATTGTTAAATTGCTCAAAACAATAAGCACTGAACTGCACACCAGATAAGCAATGTCTGGATTTGTAAGAGGAGGTAGCATATCCACTCTGTTTGGGAGTATGTATGGATCCACATCATCAGCAAGACTAATTTTATCCATATACTTTTCTTGGCATTCCTGTGAAGTTTGTCACAACACAACCCCTACTCCTTTGATTTGCTTTAAAGCATGACAAGTCTGAAAAAAACACAATAAAACAGCAATCTCTTAAGCTCTCGCAGTGTGTGTGGACCCACGTCCTACCAAAACGGCATAGCAATCTGATAGTGCACCATGATGTGTGACGTCAATTCCCATGCCCTATTGATGAGCATTCTGTTGTCATGTTACGTAAAATCTCAGATGTGATAACACTATAACAAGCTCTGACTAGCCGTTACGCCAGTCTCCTGCAGATTGCTTTTTGATGTGAAGCTGCAGTTCACAAATGATTTTTGATCAAATCCCTGCCACAGTGGTCAGTTCAGAGGTTAATCTCTTATTAGATTAGACAGTCATTATCATGCTGCTGGTCAGATGCATTGTAGAGCTCCTCCAGGCTTTGTCGAGCTAGCTGGTTTGCAAAATGTACTGCACACCAGAGTAATCTAATTATACATTGGTCTAATTCATGGAGCAGCCAGTGGAATTTCAGATGATTAAAAAAAAATACATCCATTTTGTCACACGCTATTTAGTCGATTATGATGAATACATTGCCGTAATTATATTTTTACAAGAAACTGTTTCTTGTATGATGATTTTTTTAGATTGCATGTAATCTTGTTATTGCTGATCATATGATTTTAAAGTAAATTTCGGAATCTCTAGAATGATTGATTACTATTAGGCTACTATTGTAGTTGTTTTTAATGAGTGTTTAATGCAGCATCTAGATTTCCTCTCTCTCTATGGTTGTGCTACTCACCACATGCTTAGGGAATAAGTTTGGTTGTAACATGGCACAAATGGCAAAATCTCAAAGATTGAAAGTGCGATAAAATATGAATGAAAGATATGTATAAAATATTACAGTATATTACAGTATATTATAGACACAAGCTAAATCTAGTTTGAATTATGTGTCTATGGGACATGAATTTATAAAATTGGTATATCTCTTGCTCTGTTTACAACAGAGAAATAATACTGATGACACCAGACTCCACAAGCTGATCAGCTGAAGATCTGTTTTTATAAATTGTAAAAGTATCAAATAATTTGATTTACAGTTATGAGTTCATTAGCAAAAACTTTCATCTTTCAAAAACTTTCTTCATTACCAAATATAATACAGTTGTTCATCAATGCGAAAGTTTGTAGAACATTGACCAGAAGAGGGCACTGTGGCAGTAATTGCAGCGTTAAGCCTGCTGAAAGGTAGTGCCTAGGTCCTGTGCAGCTTGTGGCTATATCTCTAGTTATTTACCTAGTAAAGGTTGGATTTTCAGTTCAGCAGCAAGAGTTGCATTTCTGTTTTTTAAATAATATGGCAGTAACAAATGCTGGTATATGCCTGTGTTAACTTTGTGTTGTCTGAAGGTATTGTTCAACAACCAGTATATGGAAAATATATTAAAAGTTAGTAAAATCAAATCAGACAGTATGTACAAATATGCACAAGCAAACTGTACTGGTTAAAGTCGGAGGACCAGTGCTAGCTTGACAGTGCCCAAGAAATGATGGGAGATTTTGGAGTGATGTGTTGGACGGTACTCTCCACCACCAACATCAAAACACTAACTGAGGGAATATCATTTAGAAGAATGGTGATCCCTCCAGTACAGTTTCAGAGACTTGTAGAATCTGTGTAAAAGCTGTAGAAGCTCTTCTGGCGGCTTGTGGTGGCCCAACACCTTACAAAGACACTTTATGTTGGTATTTCTTTAATTTGTCACCCATCTACACTATATGGCCAAAAGTATGTGGACAACTGACCATCACACCTATATGTGCTTGTTGAACATCCCATTCCAATGTTGGTCCCCCCTTTGCTGCTATAACAGCTTCCATTCAAGACTTTCCACTAGATTTTGGAGCATGGCTGTGGGAATTTCTGTCTGTTCAGCCACATGAGCGTTAATGAGATCAGGCACTGCTGTCAGGTAAGGAGGTCTGGGGCACAGTCAGTGTTTCAGTTCATCCCAAAGGTGTTCACTGGAGTTGAGGTCAGGGCTCTATACAGGCCACTCGAGTTGGACTTCCACTCCAACCTTGGCAAATCATGTCTTCATGGATCTTGCTTTGTGCACCGGGACATTGTCATGCTGGAACAGATTTGGCTAGGCCCCTTAGTTTCAGTGAAGGGAAATCGAAAAGCTACAGCATACAAAGACATTCTAGACAATTGTGTGCTCTCATATCTTTACAATTGAGACAAGCTGCTTGTTTGAATAACACTGGTAATAACAGTGTTAACATAGCACATAGCACAACAAACATCAAATATAAATAATAATACAAATAAAAATACTACTACTACTACTAATAATAATAATAATAATTACTGCTGATTGTTTAGGTAATTGGCCTATCTGTATTGTTAAAGTTCTGCTCTCTATCTTACTTTATCTGTTTTTTCAGTGTTACCTTGTATCATTGCATGTCTTTCTAGGTGTGAACCCTGAACTTACCTCTTTGACTCTCTCTTTTCCCTTCTCGTTCTTAGGTATTGTGTCTCTAATATCCTTGGTGATTTTGTCTTATGAGCGCTACAGCACAATGACAGTGTATAACAACCGGGGACCAAACTACCGTAAACACTTGCTGGCAGTTGGGGGCTCATGGCTGTACTCTTTGATTTGGACAGTGCCACCCCTGCTGGGCTGGAGTAGTTATGGGTTAGAGGGAGCTGGCACCAGCTGTTCAGTGTCATGGACCGATCGCTCCTCTGAATCCCACTCCTACATTATCTGCCTGTTCGTCTTCTGCCTGGGTCTGCCAGTGCTGGTGATGGTGTACAGCTATGGCAGGCTTCTATATGCTGTCAAACAGGTGAGAGCTGGGCTCATTGTTCATTAGAGAGGGACTATCTGATGGAGTGATACAGTCTGATGGAGTGTTTAACAAAGGGCTTCAACAGTTAATCTGAGTGTTGTGAAATTCAGTGGCATTTAAACCATTTTGCATGATTCACACATTTTATATCATGAAGGTCACAAGACAAAATCTGGAGGTGTGAATTGATGTGACCTGTCTAGTGTTCATGACACAAGTCCAGTATTGGTACACATTCACATACAAATAGTCCAAAGTCTTTCAAGTCTTAGGACAAAGACTAGCACATCTGCTAAAAGATGCCAACCTTTTTTAAATAACCAAACTGAACTTTTCTCACTATTCTACCTTTACAGATCACTGAAAGAAAATAACTGCACTGCACTACAAATAAATTGCATTTTGCTCTGTAGTTTTGTGTTTCCTAACGGGTGATGCACTGTTGTTGTAGCTATAACTGACCTGAGTTTTGATTGAATTGTTTTTTGAATTGAATTGTATTCTACAAATACCGCTGTAACATCTATTACATTACAGCCCAAACCTGTTCATAACCCTATCACAGCTTTAAAGAGGCATGTCTTTTTCTAATGAGCAAATATCAAAACTTTGAAACTTTAATAGCCTCATTTCACTGAGAACAAATTCACTGAGAAAAAACTACGAGTTGCTTGTTATAAACAGCTAGAAATGCTAAATGCACTCCATTGTAGATTCATGAACAAACGTGGACCCTTTTCCTTCTTTCTCATGTTCAGTTAGGGAAGATTCGTAAGACAGCTCGAACGAGAGATTACCACCTGTTGATTATGGTCATCACCACGGTGGTGTGTTATCTGCTGTGTTGGACACCGTATAGTGTGGTGGCCATAATGGCCACGTTTGGCCGACCGGGAATCATTACACCTGTTGCGAGCATAATCCCGTCTCTACTTGCCAAGAGCAGCACTGTCATCAACCCAGTTATATACATCTTCATGAACAAACAGGTAAGAAATTTTACTCATAGGTAACACACACTAGAAAACATTTCTAAATCCGCATACAGCCTACAGTGTAGATTAAATATAACCCGTTCATGGCGCAAGAGGTAAGAGAATGTATGAAATGGAAGGCTACAAGGAGAAATGATTATTCAGAAGTGACTTTATTGGAGAATCCAACTTGGTAAGACGAAACAAGACTAGAGAGGGTTTTAGTCACTGTGTTATTTTTGAGGTCTAGACTAGGTTACTGAAAAACATGTAATCAAGAAATCTTGGATTTTCAGAAAGGTCTTGTGCACAATTTACATGCACCCAAAAACAGCAGTGTAAAGTGTCAGAACAATGGGATACCACACTGTTTTTTTTGTTTGTTTCTTTAAAGAAAGTTAGCAAAAAGAAAACAGTTAGGCAAATAGACCTAGTGCCTCAAAGAAAAGCCCATATTGATATCAGTTGAAAAGTACTAGTAAAATTCACATTATGTAAGGCTATTACACAATATCTTTTCCCTTTGACAATATTATTTCCATCACAAACTCAACTGGCCCAAGTAAAAGACTTTTTTTTTTGACGATATATCAATAATATAAAACACACCCATTGCTTATGCATGTTTATTTTCATGTTAGAAAATGATAAACACGCAAATTCAATTAAAATAATCACATTTGTATTAACAAATGAACAAAGAAATGACATCAAAAGCATCCAATGGCTTTTGAAGGTTAACTGACTTAACTATGTACACTCCTTAGATCATACCTCAAATGTACCACATCAGATCATATTTTAAAAGGCTGTGTGGTGGCAAGAGAGAGAGAGAGAGAGAGAGAGAGAGAGAGATAGTCCATAAATAGCTGAACAGTGATAATTAGTGTTGTTTTGGCAAGATTAGCCTTCACATTGGATTTGAAGTGGAAACAACAAGCAAGTCAACGTTATTTTGAGGGTGTTGCATCCAACAGACAGCTGTCGAATTAATGTAGTGTTCGCATCTAGAGCTGTTGTTGAAATCAGCCCAGCTAAACAACACTGAGCATGCAATTTCACTTTCTGAAGACTGAATAACAAACGCAGAATGAAAGTGACTGCTTTAGGATATCAGCATCCATTTAGGATATCCCTCATTTTTTTACTATCACTTATGGACACTGAAATTAGGTTTGTGTGTAAAAATACATAATTCACCCAGTAGTAATTAAAGCTGACACTGAGTATTTTTGCACCCATGTTTTCACTGCAAATTCAGTGTTCTGGCCAACAAGAAAACCAAAAATTGCTGCTGTCAAACAATTTATGGACATGATAGACCATCAGATAAAGAGAGTGGGCTAGCAAGAAAGAAATCTAGCACAGATTCACAGCACCACAGTTCCAGTCCATAGTACAGATTCACAGCACCAAAGTTACAGCCCCAAACACACAGAGGCCCTTACAACCTGATCAGGAAAACACTGAACACTTATTTGGCACAGTATTGCCAATACCCAAAACAGTGCATTCATCATCTCACCAAGTTGCCCAATATGACTTACTCTATTCCTGTTACCTACAACAACCTCAACAAATGTAAAGTAAGAAGTTAGACTTAACCTTGCTTTTTTCAGCTTAATTACTGTTACACTAACAAATAAATATCTTTACAAGCCCTGCTACTTAGCATGCGTTGTCCACTTTGCAGTGTAAAATTATATAGCTAGGACTTTATTGTGAAAAGTAAAAGTAGTCAGTCACATCAAAAACAGTCTCCACAAAAGATTAACGCAAACTGATCTTTTCTGTATTTTGATCAGATTTATGTGTAATGGACTACAAATATTTAGGGAAGCACAGGTTAGAGTGGCAAATTTTAAAACAAATTTCCCAAAAGTCAACTCATATTGTGTTGCTCTGAATGCACAGAAAATACAGGGAGCAGTGTGCGACCCTTTTGTGGCTGATGGTGCTAATGCTGTGATTAAAGGCTTATTAGACATTCAGTTAGTGTTCAGTAGTGCACTCCTGTATACATTCCCTGCAATAAGAATGAAAAAAAAAAAAGCCTTCTATGGGCTCTGCTGCAGTTTCCTCTCATCTCATCACCATTAATATGCCTCTCTAACGGGGAAGCACAGGATGGTATGTGACAGAGAGATATATAGGATTCATCTAGAGCAGGGAAAGAGCAAAAACAGAATTCAGACCAACATTATCTCATTTAAAAGAAAAGAAAACAAACAAACAAACAAAAAAAAAAACACATTGACAGGATGACCCTAATTGCAAAGCAAAGGATTTGTTGCAGTATTACAGATTAAATTATCTTGACAAGAAGGAAAACCCATCACCCTATCAATCAATATCAGTTTACATTACCCCAACATGGGGCGGGTAGGTAGTTATCACAAATGAATATTACACTACCTATAGATGTTCCTAAATGAAATATTTAACCAACAGATGGAAAGAGACAGCACGTTTCAGAGTCTGACATAGACCTGAGAGCAAACAGTAGTTCCCAGTTTTGCCATCATAATTTACAGGTATACAGAACTTCAGTTCTCCTCCTTTAGTCCATACAAATTTTAGTTTGTCATTTCCTTTACAGATAAATGGCACGTAAGGAAAACAAATGTGTATACGTCAAAGATAACACCTTGTACTTCTACTAGTATAAAAAGCTCTATTTACATAGATAAAACACAATGTGAAGGTAAAAATCAGTTCAAATAAAAAAAATTTCAAAATACAATGCAAGGAAATTTGTTTTCATTCGCTTTTGACTTCTCCGTAGGGAGTGTACGAAGACCTGTTACATCCTGGACAAGATACAGAAAACAACCAGACTGTGCTGGTTTAAACACTATACGATAAATACCACCGCCACTCATTGGTTGTATTGCCAAAGGGGAGGAAAAAAAAATAAAATAAAAATATTTAGATGAGTGTGGTTTTGGTTGAGTAGGGAATGGATGAACAACAGCTTCAGATGTTTTTGAACCCAAACGGTCCCCATAGAGTACAGAATGTTTTGGTTGGAAGTTTTGTTTTCTCAGCTGTATGACGTGTAATATGGAATGGCATTCTGTGCTTTCATTCCCCAATCATTTTATGGCAAATGAACATACAAGAGAGAAAAGGTATGTCATTTACAATATAGACAATATATGGCACAGACCAGGCAGTACTCTCAGACATGCACCACATTTTTCATTTGTGAACAGCTGAGAAAACTGTAATACAACAGAAAGCAATATCCACTCCAAATACTACTCAAAGTCAGGTACCATCACTGGTAAAACAGTGTATTTAATTACATCAATAAAAAAAATTATTCCTTTTTTAGTAAGAGCATTAATTAATATTTTACATGTGTGTGTGTGTGTGTGTGTGTGTGTGTGTCTATAATGGTGACATTAACTGTTAATGACTATTCAATTCCATCACAGGCACACAAACACTATCGGTCTTGTCACATGATGGCTAGCTACAGCAAAATCACCAGATACCTAAAACAGCTTTTCTATGACAAACCTATTGCTACCCAATGACCTCTACATCACACAAGGCTCAGAGAACGCAACTAAAAACTGCCTAAAAGAGCAGAATCAGTCTCTGTGGACTGCCTGCAGGTGAACCTTAAACCTGCTTCCCAATTATTGCAACCTTTCCTCCAGGGATCAGAGTTCAGGGGTCACAGTGGATGGTCCTAAACCCAGGAAGTGTGACCTTGCCTTTCCTCCGAAGGTCGCTTTCAGATCCGGACTTGATGTGCTGGATGAGTATCTTCTCATAGAGCAGAGGGTGATAGGCTCCCAGCGTACATGCAGCATCATAGTAGCGCTCGTGGTAATGGCACAAGTCAGTCTGTCTTAGAGATGGAATGTACTCGTAGACGTCAACCTCTTCGCATAACCACATCATCAGTAAGATGCCTGTAATGCAGAGCAAAAAATTTATAAAATGAAGTCAAAAGGCTATAGACACCAAAACACACAGATGCATTCTGTCATGTCAAGGGCTCTAAGCACACTGATGCATACAGAAACTAAACCATAAAATGTCTCTGTTTCCTGGCCTCATTTACACTTTCACCTCTGTCTCCTCTCTCCCTTCCTCTCTAGTTCTACAGATGTTTCCTGATGCTGTTAGGCTATAAGGAAAGGTCAGCGGTGATGGACGGCCCCTCTTTAATGGCCACCAAGAACACAGTGATCCAGCTTAAAAACATCATGCACAGCAGCCCAGTGTCCTGTACAGCACATGCATCCCCCCTCCTGCAGGAAAACAGGTGTAGCATGATCGCTATGGAGCAAGGCAGCAAAACTTAACTTAGCCTTGGTGTTCCATACCACAGTTTCTGTGCTCGGGCTCTGTGTCTGTGATTCGATCAAAGATTAGTTTCCAAATTTGCTGTTGTCTTTTTTTTTTTTGTCATATTCTTTGTTTTGTGTTGATGACTAGACATGGTCTTGTTTATAAGTCTTTTTAGAGTAACTTCTGTTGCCTAATGACTTTCTAAACACTATGGTGCTGAATTAAGAGCCATTCCCCTGTGATAATAGACAGAAATAAAATCATATGCACTGCAAAAGCATGGTGCATTTGTGGGTGGCACAGTGGTGCAGTAGGTAGTGTCTCCACCTCACAACTTTAGGGTCGACAGTCTGACCCTGCGCTTGGGTTACTGAGTTTCTGTACATGTGGGTTTCCTCTGGGTTCTCTGGTTTCCTGGTGGACTGATGTCTCCAAATTGCAACTAAGTGTGTATTCACCGGGATTCTCCAGATCCACTGGGACCCTGATCAGGATAAAGTCTTAACTGAAGAAGAATGAACGAGTGGTGCATTTGTCCAGTGTTCCAGTGCTGTTTGGATGTATCTAGCTAAGTAAAGGTTCTGTGTGTGAATCTAAATTAGCTGATTTAACTGTGAAAATTATAGTATTCAGTAACATTCTCTGAAAATAAAATTGCATTTAAACTGCATATAATTGCCCTTATTCATCTTATGTTGCGTGAGTGCAAGACAGATCAGAGTTGTTTCACTTTCCTCAGTAAAATGCTACAAAATGATCGCTGGAGGTAATAAACCTCATGACTCCTGATAGCACATAAATTAAGAGGAACCACAACTGCATTAGACCACATTCTAGCCTTGCTATAGAGTAGTTAAACAGTCTCTTCACACAAGGAAATGAAACCACATACAACAGAATGTGCCATATACACACTACCATGGCAACAAGATCCATATGTATAGCAAATGAGTATTTAAAAAAAAAAAACCCACATGGTTACGGTCATATGCTAAATACTGTAAATATGAAAGTAAATGTCTTACCAATGAACCCTGATGAAGGTGGATTGGGTTGAATGTTCTCCAGTGTGTTGGCCTGGATCATGTCCCATAGTTGCCAGATAAACTTGGGGTGCAGAATGTAGAAAGGCTGAGCAGGAAACTGCTTCCTGTACTTCATGTATGGAGTGAACAGGTTGTAGTCTGGGTTCTTATACCACTGAACACAAACATACAGAATTGTATTTTATTCCAGTTAGTTTTTTATTCTCTATTATTAAGTCACTAAGATCTATCAAAGTCATATTTTGCAATGCTGCAGACTTTTTAAATGTATTGAGAAATATTTCCTATGCCTTGGTTGACTTATAAAACAGTGTACAGAAAAAAAAAACAACAGAAAAACAGTTCACATCAAAATTACAGTGGCTTGAATTTATCAAATTTGAATAAAATATGATAAACACACATATTCTTCTTGTCAGTATTTTATTGCAGACTGTATGGAAGCGTGACTAGAAAGAAACTGTTGCTCAAGAAGAGCCATATGAAAGCACGAGAGTGACTCAGTGAAGAGTGACCCTGGAACGGTCTGTGTCATTTGTAATCCAAATGAATCTGATGACTTGTTAGGTGGTTGAATATACACTGCTCAAAAAAATTAAAGGAACACTTTTTAATCAGAGTATAGCATCGAGTCAATTAAACTCCTGGGATATTGATCTGGTCAGTTAAGTAGCAGAGGGGGTTGTTAATCAGTTTCAGCTGCTTTGGTGTTAATGAAATTAACAACAGGTGCATTAGATGGGCAACAATGAGACGACCCCCAAAACAGGAATGGTTTTACAGGTGGAGGCCACTGACATTTTTTTCCCTACTTATCTTTTCTGACTGTTTTTCACTAGTTTTGCATTTGGCTAGGGTCAGTGTCACTACTGGTAGCATGAGGCGATACCTGGACCCTACAGAGTTTGCACAGGCAGTCCAACTCCTCCAGGATGGAACATCAATACGTGCCATTGCCAGAAGGTTTGCTGTGTCTCCCAGCACAGTCTCAAGAGCATGGAGGAGATTCCAGGAGACAGGCAGTTACTCTAGGAGAGCTGGACAGGGCCGTAGAAGGTCCTTAACCCATCAGCAGGACCGGTATCTGCTCCTTTGTGCAAGGAGGAACAGGATGAGCACTGCCAGAGCCCTACAAA
>CM040458.1:11901123-12012064 GCA_022758105.1 Pangasianodon gigas
CTCTGTAAAAAATGGCTGTAATTCCTAAACGGTTAATGCAATATTTTTGTTAAACCCCTTGAATTAAAGCTGAAAGTCTACGCTTCAGTCACATCTTGACTGCTTCATTTCAAATCCACTGTGGTGGTGTACAGAGGCAAAATTACCAAAACTGTGTCACTGTCCCAATATTTATGGACCTGACTGTATATAATATACAGAATGTATACTTGAGAAAGTCTGTCTCCATCATAGTGCTATTTAAAGCATTTTGTGAAACAAAACGTGTATTTTTAATACTTGTTTTTTCCTCCTCAGACTTCAAAGAAGTATATCCTCTTTCAGACAGGTTTCACTTGTGTCTTAAAGTCTGACTTTAGTTTTTTTTGTCCTTAATAATTTGAATTGTTAGGTAACTTTTTTGGGTCCTACCCATGGCTGGCTGTGGCATCAAATGTTAGGAAATATTTTATCCCTATAACTATGCAAATATGTGTGTTATACATGTAAGTATACATGTGCTTTTTTTGTGCAACAATATCTGATACACTGCTATGTGAAAGCATGGCCAATGGATGTTAACAATCAATCATCCTGCATTAAAACCATTTGATGAAAAAAAATGACTTTTGCAATATGCAGTGTATATTTAATAAGCTTTGTATGCATATTTAGTTAACATTAAAAGAACTGTAATACAAAAAACCTACAATGATGTATACTTTCAACAAGGTAAGTTTTATTCTGATGAGTAAAGAAAAAAATAAGCCTATTAGAGTGTGAAAGTGCATTATACTGTACGAAGAACCTAGTTCTTTGGTTAAATTTGTAATTTTTTCACATAAGGCACAATTAGGTTTTTTTTAATCCATAAATCATTGACATAATAAATGTTTAGGTGCTTTTACTACCTATCGTTATAGGGTCCCTGGTGGTCTAACAGCTAAGGATCCTGCTCTCTCACCTCCGCAGGCTGGGTTTGATTGCCAAGATCAATACACTGGGAATGTACTCTCAGTGCTGGACCCAAGCTCAGATAAAACGGGAGGGTTGCGTCAGGAAGGGCATCCGACTATTATTGCTTAGCATTACCTATGGTTGCAAGCATGACAGAGCTGACCCATACACTGTAACGGCTGGTATAAAACTTCCGAAAAACCTTTTCTCTGTATCTCATAATTTTCATGCAAAATATCAACTCTGCAATATTCTGTCTGTTTAAGCAAATCTTGCAAATATTGTAAAACATTTACTCCAAGCACAGCCATGGTGAATAAGGCATAAACAGTATAATCAGGTTGATGCACCAGGCAAAACCGTGATAGATAGAAGTGACAGTTTCAAGGTGTAGAATAAATAAATTACTGCATAGAATTAACTAATTAATATTGCCCAGGTAGCAATAATACATAATGAAATACATATTAACCATACTTCAGACATGGCTCTGCACACTTGTAGTTGAAATCCCCTCCACAAAGCTCAGAAAACCCATACTCAAATTGTAGACAGGATATGCACATTTTACATTGGACATAGAAGCCTACAAAATGGCAGGTTTTTCTGAAGTAAAAGAATGACACTAAAATAAATCAGTTCAGATCTTTTTCCACCTTTAGTGTGAAATTGCAAAGTATACAAATAAAGTGAAAAAAAACCCCAAAAAAACAACAAACTTTAAGGAAAAAAGAAAAATAAAAAAAAACTTACAATAACCTAGTTGCATATGTGTGCACCCTAAACTAATACTTTGTGGAAGCACCTTTTGATTTTATTACACCACTCAGTCTTTTTGGGTAAGAGTCTATCAGCATGGCACATCATGACCTGGCAACAAATTGTAAGGGCATCTCCTGTGCACAGCCTGCTTCAGGTCAGCCGACAGATTTTTATTTGGATTCAGGTCTGGGCTCTGGCTCAGCCATTCAAAAACATTGATCTTCTTTTGGTTCCTTTGTTGATTTGGATGTATGCTTTGGGTCACTGTTGTACTGCAAGGTGAAATTCCTTTTCATCTTCAGCTTACTAGCACACACCTGAAGGTTTTGCATTAAAATCGACTGGTATGTGTAGCTATACATGATTCCCTCCACCTTGATAAAAGCCCCAGTTCTGGCTGAAGAAAAGCAGCCCTAAAGCATGATGCTGCCAACACCATGCTGCACCGTGGGTACAGTGTTCTTTTGGTTATGTGCTAATTTTTTTGCACCAAACAAACCTTTTGGAATTATGGAATTATTATACCTTTTGGAATTGGTCTGATCAGACCATAACACATTTTGCCACATGGTCTGGGGTGATTTAGTTGAGCTTAGTCTAGCCACCCTACCCCATAGCTCAGACATGTGATGAATATGAGAGATTGTTGTCACAGGCAGAGAATAATTAGTACTTGTCAGATATTCCTGCAGCTCCTTCAATGTTGCTGTAAGTGTCTTGTCAGACTCCCTGGTAAGTTTTTGTCTTGCCCTTTTATAGATTTTGGAGGGACGTCCTGTTCTTTGTAATGTCACTGTGGTGCTCCATTTTATCTATTTGTTGATGATGGCCTTCACGGTGTTCCATGGTACATCTAATGTTTTGGAAATTCTATTATACCCCGCTCCTGATTGATACCTTTCAACAAGTGAGATACCACGCATGCTTTGTTAGCTCTTTGCAGACCATGGCTTCAGCAGTCATATGAAACCAAGATGTGAAGAAAATCCTACAGAAACAGCTGATCTTTATTTGGGGTTAATTAGAATAATTTCATTGATGACAGCTGTATGATAATTACTTTTGAACATGAGATTGAATGTGATTGGTTCATTCTGAACACAGCCACATCCCCGATTATAAAAGGGTGTGCACACTTATGCAACAAGGTAATTGTAATTTTTTTATTTTTCCTATTTCTTCCTTTTTTCTGATTGTCTTTCACTTAATTTTTATACGTTGTAATTACATTGAGGGTGGAAAAGGTTCTGATGTGATTTATCTTGGTTTCAATTTTTTTTTAGCACAAAAAACCTGCCATTTTAACAGGGGTGTATAGACTTTTTATATCCACTGTACATCTATGTACCAGCACAGCTGTGTGTACTCAACACTAGGTCATCGTGCCAGCTTTATTCGTATGTGGCTGTTTTTTAAGCTTGAGAGAATTATAATTGATTAGGTTTAAAAAAAGAAACCCTTATCTGAGCATTAACCACCACTCTGCCATGTATGTGTGTGGCTGATGGGAGCGAGTGGCTATGCACAGGTGGTGGGGGATTTTCCATTTCAGTTCCTAGTAAAATAAAGGCGACAGATGGCAAAGTGGGCAGACAGAGGAAAAAAAAAAATCCCCTTAGGGAAAAGGTTTAAGTAGTACAAAGGTAAGGTTCATGGCAAAGCTGGTGGACTTGAAAAAAGAAGTGAAAACCCAGGTATTCACAGTGTGCTTGCATTGTAAAACAAGCTCAAATCACATATGAAAATCATGACCACTTGATGCCTAATAAAAAAGAGGGTTTCACACCACTTACAATACACAATTCCAACTTCTGAAAACTAAGAAAACCATATTTATATCTTTGGAAGTTCAGCTTATCAGGGACAATGCTAAAAGTTCACACAAATCCAAAACGAACATCAAAGCCTGAAAATAAAGCTTAATAATTCAATTCTATTTATATTACATTATAAATTCCTCTGGATAGACTCTGGATTTTTTTTTCCAGATCATCTGGTTAGAAATAACACAATAAATGTATATATGTGTGTGTGTGTATATATATATATTATATATATATATATATATATATATATATATATATATATATATATATATATATATTACACACTGTGCAGAAGTCTTAGGCACCCTATTTCTTTTAGTACAAACTTTGTTATAGATTTTTATTTTATGACTTCTACATTATTGATTCAGTACAAAAACTTTTTAGATTTCCAAACATTAGTTTTCCAGCACAAAATTAAATGTTACAGAAAAATGTTTGTATGTCAGTAAAGAAAGCAGCAGATTACATAAGAGACACTCTTCAGACAAAAAAAAAACAAACATAATGAAGGCTGCTGGGTTTTGCTGCAAAAATAAGAAGCAAGTGTGACAGTCAAAGTCTCCAGAAGAACTGTGGCTGGTTCTGCAAGATGCTCAGTAAAATTTACAGCTCGTTTCCTTATAAAACTGCACTAATTGTACCTGAGACTACTATTTTTTTTTTAAAGCGAAGAATCTTCACACCAAATATTGACTTTGTTTCATTTATTACTGTTTACTGCTCTTTATAGTATTTTTTTTAAATGTAGAAACATTTAATTTCACTATTTTTGAAGGCATCTTTGCTCTACAGCATTTCTTTGCATGTGCAAAGTGAAGCCATTTGAATATTTTTCCTTCAACCTGTGTTTTTTTCCCCCCCCCCATGTAGTCAACTAGAATATATGAACATATAAATTCCAGGCAATACAAAGTGCTATCATTTAACTTAAATAACCTGTCTGTGGTTGGTCTTTCATTTTTCCTGTAGCAAGAAAATGACCAGAAAGAAACCAAGAAACCAAAAAATACACATCTACAGCTCTACCTCTGCATGGAGAATTATTCAAAAAAGTACCACATTTATGTTTTGAGTTGTATCCCATTAAAGATAACATGTCCAAAAGCTGTCAATTTTCCACAAAATTTCCAAGAAATCAGCTTTACTATGAAAGCCTGCTTCCATTGTGGGAAAAAAAAAACCACTGTGAAAATATAATTAATATTTTTACAAATACACACTCATCACAGAATCCAGTCTTTAAACTGAGGTGTATTAATGGAAGAGCTTAAAAATGCTGATCTTCAGTGATCTGACATGGACTTCCTGGTTTATACATTTCATTATGTAAATGATCTTCCACCACAAGTGTGAGGTAGCCTTAACCACAACCAATCACACACAAAGTGTGAAAAAGACATGACAAGCAGCAGGAGTGCAAAAAAAAGAATGTGAGAGGCTAGCACTCCATTATTTATGTGGCTAGAAGGCGGCTTCACACTGCATGGGGAGCGTTCTGCGAGGCTGTTCCTGATCGTTATGCAAGTCGTTCACACAAGCACACAACCGTCACACACCCCCAAAATCCAGTGGCATGCATACATTACTCTTTATGCACACAGATCTACAGCTTTATTACTATTGTTAAAACAGGCGTGGAAATATGAACATTGCCTGTGATGGGGATTGCTATGTTAATAAAAGACTACATAGTATACTCTTACCCCCTTGTCATGTATTTTTGTTCTTACATTTTCCATTTTACTCAATGCACTAAAAGCTCTTTGGAAAAAGGCCCCAATGCTCTTATTGCCTTTAAAGTCATTCTTTCAGCTGGCAGCCAATACAGAATGGAGAAAAAAAACTATAGAGATAAAAGGTTTCCTTATTGGACAACCCTGAAAATGACCATAGCTGGTGTCCTCCATTTCATTACCAGGCTAGGAAATAGGAATATTCTTGTAAATGGTATACTAATAGAGGTTGTATAGGGTCACTAAGACCCCAGCCTCTCCATTACTCTGCTTTAATAACTTAAAATACTTTTAGTAAACCTGACTAACCCACTGACAACATTAGAGTACTAGATTATTCTTCTTCCCTAAAACTATTTCCTTTCCATATCTTCAGACGCATTTCCTTTCCTTCTAGTTTCTGTTGTTTATAAGAGAGAGGGACCTTTCTGCAATTAATGAAGCCAGGCATCCTGTTGAGAGCAGAGAGGGACCTCCCAAGCCCTTCAACACACAACAAATCCATTTAGCACATAGTAGATACACATACTGCAGCAGACAGCGTCTTATTTCCCTAGAATAAAATGCTAAACAAATTACTACCTATAATGTATGCCAGAGCCAGAGACAGTAAGGAGAAGAAACGAAGATAAGCCCGAAGGAATGCAAACCTGCAGTGGAGCTTTTTAGGTAGCCCAGTGAAAAAAGGGTCTCAGAGGAACTTACCAGTGATTTGGAGAAAGGGGGAAGAAGAGAGAATGTGAAAATAAAACTAGTGGGATGAAGTGGCTGTGACTGTTTGGAGGAAGGGAGAGCAGCAGCTTGTGAAAGTTATCAGCTCCAAGGCTGAATTCACACCTCCATTAGCAACAAGCCCATTTCAGCACATCCATTATTCATCCCGTTTGGTCTGACTTCTCTCCAAACAGTAAATGGAATAATATACGGAGGTAAACACTGGCTGAATCTGAAAACTCCGGCCCAGTGAAACAGATCCTCATGCTTTTGCATGTAATAGGTGTCCTTGATTTAAGCCATAACAAATATTTAAGAGGCTGAATAATTTCATCCGGACAAGATAGTGATTTGCTTCAAAGGACATAAGCAGGTATTGGTTTTTAATTTTGACCTGGAATAAAAGGTGGTGAAGCATATATTTAAAGAGCTAATCTGTGTGCAGATTGCCAAGCTGCTCAGAGGTTGATTGAAAACCATGGGCATAAACATCCTGTGAACTTTTATAAGGCAATTAGACAGAACTCTCTAAAGGTAGCCTGAGATGGGCAATATAATTATATTATTACACCTGGGCCTGCCTTTTAAAATGATAACGACCTTGAAATATAACCTCCAGGCAAAATCTAACGGATCCCAAGAAAATGCTAAAGATCCAGAACGGAATTCTAAATGAAACACTACAGTCTAAATCCATACTTTCTAGTGGTTTTGCAGAAGGCTTTGGTTCAATGCTGTTCAAAGTAAAGTGACTTGCCTAGTTCATAATTGCCTGTGGCACAACTGTTAAGCAGATTCACATATACATTGTTTTTTTTTTTATACATACTTTAAGAATGCATGAAAAAAATTTGCCATAAAATGTTAATATGCCATGAATTTAATTAAATTTTATATGTGTAATGCTTTTAAAAAGTCATTTTTTGCAAAGCAGCTTTACAGAAATCTGGTCAATTAGGTAAAACTGGGCCAATGTAATGGAAAAGTCTTTTGTTGCCTCAAAAAAGATTTTTGTAAACTGCAATAACAGCCTATGAATTTTTCTCTTACGCCAACCATTAAAACCTGTAGTTGTGTAAAACTGAAACATGCACATGTAGCGTCCTGATGTTGCAACTTTTGGTTTGCAATTATTGTAATACATAACATCATTTGCCCTGCGCTGTTCAGTTTTTATCTTCACAGCAGAGAAACCGCACACATGTATCAACTAAATATAAACACAAGTCTCACGATAACCTGACACTGAGGAACAAACATCTCAAGAAGCAGGGCCGTACAGTGCTCAGGGCATTTCCCTCAAACATTTGTCTCTTTTGAATGTTACAGGGGAGGCACTAATAGTTTTTTGGATAAGATTTGAGCTGACTATTGTTCAATGAGTGACAGCAGAATGCTTGTGTAAGCTGTAATGTGCACGACTGTGATTAGCATGTGGTAATTCATCAAGCTTTTCAATTTCGCAAAGCTGGATGTAATAAACCTGCTAAATACATGGAATTTGGTGATAAATAGGCAAGACAACTAAGAAAACGGTAGAGAAAGAGTAAAAAGGACACGAAGATTCAGAGCTAAATATTTCCCTTTATTTGACTGCTCATTCCGGTAAATGACACTGCAGAACTGGGATAAGGGGGATATGCGCCACAGAGATAATAGCACTTGCGTTTAAATTCCTGCCATATTGCCCTCTTCAAAAACAGAAGAACATGAAAGCCCACTCAGTTACATAAAATGTCATTCAAACGTGCTCAAATGGGAGGTGAATCATGTTCAGGCATCATCTAGAACCATAAATGGGAAGGAAGAAAAAGAAAGGAGAATTGGTGAAGGTTTGTGGTTTGGCCTTTGTTGTTGCAAATAAATACATAGGATTTTTGGAACATGCTTTGCTTTTTAACCATGCTCTGGGTCATAACATTAAACAGCCAGTGTGCTTTACACCCTCAGATAGATTAAAATGAGTAGTAATAGTTTCAAAAGCAGTAGTTTCTCACATCAGTGTACAGTATATCCAGCTGTAATATATTCTACCGCAAGGTGTTTTCATTACTCCCAACTAGTTCACCTGATTTCCAACTAATACTCCACTCAAGCTGGCTTTACACTAAAGAATTTTTGGCATGATTTTATTGTTGCAGACAAAATGAATTATTATAATACATTATTATATATGAATTCTTTGGTTGTGAGTTTTATTATGGTCTTATAACGGATAATGGGACATGCTCACCGGCAGCTGATTTAGTGCCATTGCAACCGAAGGTAGCTAACAACTGTCTGGCAGTTCTGGCAATTTACAAAGCTTTTTATCAAAATCTGTATGTGTAAACACTGCTACAACGCTCGTTTAAAGGAAACCCGAAGGAGCACACCATAGGATTACACAAATCTCACAAAATACAAATGCGGTAGTGGCAATGATAAAATATATACGAAACATGCTAATTGACAAAAATATCCTAATTATCTCAAGCTCCCTTTGAAAAATGTTTCTGTTTGCACTATGTGGCTCTGTTTGCAATATAGTTTCAACACATCATCACAGTCTATCTGATCTCAGTTATAAAATTCAGCCAAGATTTTAATAGCATCATCTCAGACAGTGTGACAAGTCATAATTTATGGCCCTCACTCAGAACACTGAAAAGGAAGTCATTCACTCTGCCTTGCAGAAACAGAGGCCTGGCTATTGGCTCTCTGTGCGGTACAGAATACACAAACATAATTTTCTCTGGATATCTACAGAAATGTAGCACTTCCAATTAACAAAAAAAAAACTGTTCATTGACATGTGACACACTGCTATCATAATAAACAAAAAGCCTGTTTCTATATTTACAAAAGAGTCAAATTCAGCTTACAATTCAAAACGCCAAAGCTGCGGCTAGCCTTACATGACAGGAACGAACTTTCTGGAAATTCCCTCATATTTATCAGCACCTCCACACAGTACTTCATTCACTGTGTAATGAGTAACTGCTAAAGCAGAAACCCTGACCCATGGGGACTGAGCTGTAAATACCTGGATTACTTCCTCCAAATGGCCAATATAATTATTAACAATTTTTTTTTAATGTGATGTGCATGCTGTGGTATTACTATGAATGTTATCATCTAGCCTGAAAATGGCTAAATGGCTAGACAGGTACAACTGAATCTGTACCACCTGCTTCAGTTTTATTAAGGATTCGAAAGAGATTTGATAAATGTTTAACATGAACCCAGCTATATGCTAATGCTAGCTAATGTTAGAGAACAACTACAGTCTGTTTACCAGAATTTTATATCCAAGATACTCCTGTTACTGTATAACTCATTGAAGCTTCTAGCGTAAGTACTTCTGTAATTTTTGGAAAGTAAATGTTTTAGCAACTCCTCCAAAGAAAAAAAAAAATCAAAAAAACACACAAGCCAGGAGCAAGACTCCTGACAAACAGGATTCTTGACATTCCGGATTTATTTTTTCTAATGTGAAATCATGCTCAGGTAAAGAATACACACATCTACACGCCTCCTCTTGTGTCAATTCACACACATACACACATCTACGCCCCACCTCTTATGTCAATTTTCATTTGATATGTTTTCACTGTGTACCTGAGCACAGACTTAAAGCTTCTGTCCAACATGCTCATGTGAACAGACGCTAACTGCACACACAAACACATGTAGGCAAAAACCTACACAATCACACACTTAAACAACCTAAATCAGCCTCTATTGAACAAACCACACCAGACACGTCAACTACACCATTGTCAAGGTGAAAATGAGGGCTTATTATAGCAGCCACCTGGCTGGAACACACACAGTCGAGTGATGCCGGTAAGCTCTGCTGCCCAGCACTGCAGTGCTCAGAGCCAGGCCTATAATTACACACACAGACATGCTGCGTTTATATCCCTTCAAGCCCAGAGCGGGCACTGTGTCCTAGCCCAGACTGAGCTCTCTCACCTCACTAATCCCAGCTCACTCCCCCACTCTGAAGCAAGAAGCCAAGTGTATGTCACACACACTCACGCTCTCTCTCTCTCTCTCTCTCTCTCTCTCTCTCACACACACACACACACACACACACACTCACACAAAATAAAATTTAAAAAAAAAATAAATCACTGTCACACGTATCAAATTTGAGCAAACAGATCAACAGATCAACAGATTAGGATGGTGGTTGTGTCCAAATTTTCAAAGCATCAAGGCTGTTTGCAAAGGTACAAGTGAAAGGCACTGCCTTAACCACAACCTGATGACTGACTGACTGACACAGAGAGAGAGAAAGAGAGAGAGAGAAAACAAGGAAGAGAGAGAGACAGTATGTGTGTGTGTGTAGTATTGTGTATAAAACTCTAAGATTGAGTGACAGACACAGCCACCTAGGTTAATGGGAAAACTATATAATCTTCAACTATATGAAATTTTCAAAAGACAGAAATGAGGTTTTTTGTACAGCTTGAGTGTTAAAGACATGGCGTGTCAATCAGACCTATTACTCTTGTACAGTGTGATCCTATAAATAAGGGGCTTTGACAGGAATTAAAAAAAAAAAGTATTGTGCATGAGCTTTGTAGTTTCTTCCTTGTTCCTGTGTTTCGACTCTTCTTTCCTGTTTTGCTGTTTACAGTTATGGCTTTAACTAAAAAGTGTGTTCTAGGTGGTGCTCTGATGAGCCTTGATTTAAAAAAAAAAACAAACAAAAAAAAAACTTGTGCTGGAAACTTCTGAGTAAAATTGTATTTGCATCACATTAGCTACCCTAGTCATCATAATAACACTGAGTAGACTAGACTACTAAGCATGTGTGGGAGTTGCTATCATGGGGACTGTGTGTAAATACTTCACACGAAATAAGAAATCTGTGTTGTGTACGTCATGTTGATACTTATGAATTTCTTCCTGTCGTGTGTTTGAGTGAATGAAGTAAATGAAGTCCTTGAATTCAATCTTTTAACGCTCAGTAGTTAAAAAAAATAATTGGACTGTTATCAACTGATACTCAAGGTTTCAGTATTAGTATCAGAAAAGAGAAAAGTGGTACTGTGCCATTTATATCCAGGAGTATTAGTATCTTTAGCTCAAATAATATGCTTGTATTTGTTTTACTTGTATTTGCACACACATTTACACACACATTCACACCTTGGGGTAATTTTGTGTGGTTAATCCAGTGTATGAGCCATAACAAAACAATACATTCAGTGTATTCAAAAGACAAAGCTCTAGTCTACAGTGTACACTGTACTTGCCATTACTGTACCCATTGTGCGAATGACCACATAAAAAGACAATCGGTCTCTTTCTATGTTCCAAATGTGTCCACACACACACACACACACACACACACACACACTTAAGACATCATGGGGCCAGTTGGCTAAAGTGATTTATTTACAATCATGGGGAGAAGAAATTACACCCTCCTACAATTCTGTGTTATTTATTTATCAGGGGATAAATAACAATTGTGTGGTCCTCACCAACTTCTAAAAACAAACAAATAACTTCAGGTGACAACAAAAAAACCAACAGATTTCAATATATAGTCATTTTTTCCCAGAAAGTAAACCAACATTCAGAAACCAAGTGGGGAAAAATAAGTACACACTTCCTACTTCCACAATTATTAAGAGAGTAATTAGCAGCCAACTATTTCTCATGAAATCAAGAAGTGCGACTACCTCTATAAAAGCAGAACTTTTGGCAGTTTGGTGTTCTGAAGTACTCAGGCGTGTGTCCACATCATGCCAAGAAGAAAAGACATCAGCCATGACCCCAGAGAAGCAATTGTTGCTGCTCATCAATCTGGGAAAGGTTATAAGGCCATCTCCAAACAATTTGAAATTTACCATTATACAGTAAGAAGGATCGTTTACTAATGGACAGCCTTCCGTACAGTTGCCAATCTTCCCAGGAGTGGGCCTCCCATCAAATTAAGTTCAAGGTCAGACCTTTTAATGTTCAGAGATATAAATAAAACCAAAGACCCACATCATGTGACCTACAGGTCTCTGTAAGCACATTAAATGTTTATGTTCATGAGAGCCCAGTCAGAAAAAAGACAGAACAAGTATGGCTTTCATGGAAGGGTGGCTAGGAAAAAGCCCTTCTCTCCAAAAAAAGAATAAGGCAGCATGATGTAGATTTGCAGAATTGCAACTAACAAACCACAAAAGTTCTGGAACAATATCCATGGAATGATGAGACCAAGGTGGTGATGTTTGCTCATCATGCACAGTGGCATGTTTGATGAAAACCAAACACAGCCTATCGCTATAAACACCTCACACCAACAGTCAAGCTGGACCTGGGAAATTTGCAGTCACTAAGACAATGATGAACGCCCTTTATACCAGAATATTCTTGGGACAAATGTGAGGCCATCTGTCCAGCAGCTTAAGGTTGACATTGGGTCATGAGACAGCACAACGATCCCAAGCACACCAGCAAATCGACATCTGAATGGCTAAAGAAGAAAAAAAAAAAAAAAATCAAGGTGTTGGAAAGTCCAGACCTCAACTCCATTGAGATGCTGTGATGGGAAGAGAGGTGTGCATAAAAGAATGCCCTCAAGTAACAATGAACTGAAGCAATGTTGTAAAGAAGAGTGTGCCAACAAGTCTCCAAAACAATGTGAGGGACTGAAACTTCTATAGAAGACATCTACTTCAACTTATTGCTGCTAAAAGTGGTTCTACATGTTACTGAATTATAGGGTGTACTTATTGTTTTCCCACCTGGTTTCTGAATATTGGTTTACTACATATTGAAATCTGTTGTGTTTTTTTTTGTTGTTGTTGTTGTTGTCACCTGAGGTTATCTATTTGTTTACAGAAATTGTTCAGGACCACACAATTGTTATTTAGGCCCTGATAAATAAAAATACAGAATTGAAGGAGGGTGTACTTTCTTTTTCCCATGACTGTAATAAGACTCCAGTCCCTGCAGAGTTCAGCATTCTGCTTCATCTATAATGCCTCTTACCTCCTCAGCTACTTATCAAAGCCTTAATGGGCTGAATTTGGGGCATTAAGGATAATCAGATTTCTGCTGTGTTAGGATCCTCAAGGATACAGACAGCAAACATGTTGTTCATGTACAACGACACGCTATAGTTTTTTTCTCCAAGTCATAACGTTGCAAGGGAATTTTTTTTTTATTCATACTGACAAAAATGTCATTTATCAGATTTCACCATAGTCCTGTGCTCTTCTTTTGCATCAAAGGCATCTACAGCAGAATATCTGCAGATAAAGTGAGCTTGGTCTCTTTAGAATAGTTCTTTACAGTGAGACATGCAGCAGATTTTGTCAAACAGAATACAACATGATGGGCTGTGATAAACCTTTTAAAGCCCTGGCTGAGTGCAGTCAGCAGGATTTGTTTCATCCTATTGTTGTGTTCTGGGACAGGCTTCAGAACCATCATGACCCTGACCAGTACCAGTAAAGTGGTCACTGAAGATGAATGAATGATAAATATCTTGATAAATTTAAAGAATTTAAGAACAGAGCTGCCATTAAAAACATAAACCACAGAAGAGTCAGCTCTCAGGTACACGAAACCAGAATCAGACAAGTTATGACAGAGCTTGCTGCTGGATGATGCAAGCAGTAATCAACATTTGCAGGAAAGTGAACTGTAGTGTGTCTTGGCATTACATCCAGGGCAAATGCTTACAAGTTTGTAGTAAGACTCCATTACCCTTCCTTTGTGTGCCTCTAATTGAAGTGCTTTCAGTCTGTGTGAAGTTGGAGAACCGTGGCTTTCAGCAGGCACGGATAAGTTTACCCTGGTGGTACACAGCTCATAGCGGCTGCTCTGTAGTCATCGTCTCAAATTTCTCTGCGCCCAGTGCTGCATGCCAGACACTCTCCTAATGCCTCACAGCCCATTAGACAAAGAAAAAGTTTACAAAAAAAAAAAAAAAAAAGAGAGATAGAGAAAGAAATCAGAAGACAGCAGCACACAGAGACTGCGTGAGGTGTCCATCTTTGAGTTGCAATGACAGAAGAGAGTTCTACACATATCCAACAAACACAGGGACACCAGGAATGGCCTTCAGCAGACATTGTCACATTACTGGCTTCTGCAGCAGCATGACATTTCATATGAAGCAGAAGAAGCCTTTTTTTTTGGTCACATATACATTACAGGAGAGTGAAATTCTTTTCTTCGCATATCCCAGCTTGTTAGGAAGTTAGGGGTCAGAGCGCAGGATCAGCCATGATACAGCAACCCTGGAGCAGAGAGGGTTAAGGCCTTGCTCAAGAGCCCAACAGTGGCAGCTTGGCGGTGCTGGTGCTTAAACTTCCAACCTTCTGATCAGTAACCCAGAGCCTTAACCGTTGAGACACGATGATAGTCAAAAACAATTACAGCATTTTGTATAAAACCAAAATCCTTAATAATCTTTTCATTAATTGCCTCTTCTCTGCACACACCTCCTGTTTGTCATTAAAATCATCGACACCACAGAGGGTTACTGAAACCCCTAACAGCAGCGCACTACACTGCACAAACAAAACAGAGTGGCTCTGGGTCCCTCAAATACAAACAACAAGGAAAAATGAAGACAGAGGGCTGGTGAAGAAAAAAAAGCATTTCCTTGCGCATGTGGAATTGGAAGGCTTTTATACAAGTTTCTATAAGAGTAAACTATTATCTAACTATTTGTGTCACTGTTTCATTGCAGATCACTATGCAGAACACTATTTATACAATCTTTTATACCAACTGTCCAAAAAGGTGGACAGTGTAATTATATATTGTATGTTCACATCAAATATCAGAATGGAGAAAAAAAATGGGATCTCAGTGACTTTGACCACGGCATGGTTGTTGGTGCCAGACGGGCTGGTCTGAAACTTCTGATCCTGATAACAGCCTATATAATATACACAAAATGGGACAAAAAACAAAAAACATCAAGTGAGCAGCAGTTCTGTGGGTGGAAATGCCTTGTTGATGAAAGAGGTGAGAGGAGAATGGCCAGATGTTTGTGTGTTTAAAATTTAATTTGCTGATAAAGCTAATGTAAAGAGTGTTAGCTATATAAAGAACTTGGGCAAAGAGATTTAACTCCCTCTTATATTGCTATTTCATACGAAGAGAGTTGCTCAACTGGTGACATTAAACAAAGCAGACTATTGCTTAACTCTACAGGATGTACAATTTTCTCTGGTAGAAACATGCCTATAAAAATCTTAGTCAACCAATAAACTTTTAATCAAATAAATCATCGATGTCTAGAGGGAACAGCCCTAGAATGATTTGTGCTTTTCACAGTCCTTCTGTCATACACAATGGCACTCATCAATGCTACACATCCATGACCTACTCTCAGATGTGAGGGTGACAGGTATCTGCATTATACTGCCAAAAGTATGTGGACACCTGACCATCACACCCATGTGTGTCCATTTGAAAAGCATGGGCATTAAAACGGAGTTGATCTCCTATTCACTAACAGCCCCAAACTCTCCTGAGAAGGCTTTCCACTAGATTTTGGAATGTGGCTGTGGGGATTTGTGCCCATTCAGCCACAAGAGCATTAGTGAGGTCAGGCACTGATGTCAGGCGAGGAGGCCTGGTGCGCAGCCTGCGTTCCAATTCATCCCGAAGGTGTTCAGTGGGGCTGAGGTCAGGACTCGAGTTCTTCCACATCAACCTTAGCAAACGATGTCTTCATGGACCTCACTTTGTCCACATGGGCAATGTCACAATGAAACAGGTTTGAGCCCTTTAGTTCCAGCGAAGGGAAATCTTAATACTACAGCATACAAAGCCATTCTATACAATTGTGTGCTTCCAACCTTTTTGGCAACAGTTTGGGGAAGGCCCACATATGGATGTGACAGTCAGGTGTCTACATACTTTTGGCAATATAGTGTATGAAAACAGCATCTCCCTCTTCAGAATATTTAACACCAGTAAACAGCCGGTAAAGTCAAGAGTTCATTCAGACTAATAGCATCAGCCACCTCTTGTATTATCTAAATAACAATCACGTGCTACATTTGTGGATGTCAGTATTCCGGTCATTCTTTTTTTTGGATTTTAGATTAGATTAGGTTCAACTTTATAGTCATTGTTCAAAGTACATATACAAAGCCAATGAAATACAGTTAGCATCTAACCAGAAGTGCATAAGTGGCATATTTACAATAAATTACAAATAAGGATATATAGCTATGAGGGTGATATGTACAGGGGAATGGATGACTTATGTACAGGAGGTGCAGTAGGTATTACAAATAGGGATAAATGTGATCTATATATGTATGTATGTACAATCAGTGTACAGTGGTGAAGACATGTTAAGAATATAACAGGAATATGAACAGGATATATATATATATATATATATATATTTTTAGTAGAGATGATGTGAAAAATCCAAAACCAATCTCTTTTTCAACACTTAAAAGACCAACAACCGCAAATACAATACTAAAATTAATTTCTGACTATTCACAGGCATCTTTTTCGTAATAAATAATATAAATATACTGTGTATATAATCATATACATATGTGGTTTACAGAAAAGATTATAGCACGACCATACAAGCTGATAATTGGCCGTAATGAAAGAGGGACCGGTTGATGAAGGAATATTATTGGCTGTCCATGAGCTAGGATAGGCAGGCACAGACCCCATCTGGCCGGTCAGAATGAAGCCTGAAAATTCTCCTCAGCTCCCACCATAAACACACTTCTGGCAATAACTAGAGCAGTGTACACAACAGCAGAACAGGACAAATAACCCAGCATTTATCTTAAAACGACTGCTGTTCCTCCCTCCATTGCACGTTCTCTCAGGAGAAAACTAAACATCAAAAGCAAACTTGGTGAAAGCTTTTACTTTGACTATGCAAACTTCAACAGATTCTTCACCTTGTAAACCTGCCTGGACGTGTCTACACAACTTAAAAGCTGTAAGCTCCTGTTAGCATAAAACCAACTGCAGAAACCCAAGAGCACATACATACGTTTGTAGAACATGAACATGACTTTGTTTAGTGAGACAGAATTTATTTACCCAATCTATACAACTATTTGCTCCATCGGGGTAATCGAGTGAGCACGGTTGCATTTAAGACATGAAAAATACGCATCAGCCGACGTCAGTAGAACGTCTACATTTCAGCCAGGAAAAACAAGTGCTGTGTTCATCAAAATGAATACTTAGTCAGGGGTCAAAATCAAGGTTAATCCTGACTGACCAAAAATACACTAATGACAAGTATTCAGTAATCTAATTTTAGTCAGGCCAAACAAGCTGAGTAAAGAACGTCCATGAACTTTCCCACACTCAGTACTCAGTGAGAAATAAAGTTTATTTTCATTCAATTAATAGTCGTCAGAGTAACGGGGGGAAGATAGTCATCGATGTGCTACGCAGCACGGTTATTATGTGGTAACCCTGCTGAAAAGTCTAGCTGCCAAAACACACACTGGTAGACCATCTTTGCCACTTGGGACATGCTGGTAGAAAGGAACCAGCTTCTGAATTACTGTTAATAATACTCCATCCTAGATAAATTATTTCAAAGAAAAGAACAACATCAAGACAAACACAACAATTAGAAATCTCAAATATTTATTGATCAGTTTAGATGACCAGCTCGGCCAATGTTTTGGCAGCTAGATCAGACCAAGCTGGATTTTTTCATCAGGAAAGTTAAAACCAGTAGATGATCATGATCATGAGCATGAGCAAGAGACACATCTCCCAGCCTGGTCAGGAATACCTGAGGAGCATGAAAGCCTATAGCCTCCACTATAATGTCATTTTGTTTCGAGTACAAGCTGCTCAGATCCATGATTTCCTGTTCAGATAAAATGCAAAAAATAAAAAATAAAAAATTGGAAAACGTTTCTCAATATGACTTTCAAAGCAGTTCCATGGTGTATTTTGGGCAGAAATTCAAATCTAGGCTAAATCTAATTTAAATGTCCTTACTGATATGTGCTTTCAACAACGCCCAAAGGGGACTGCTCATGCTGGCTAGTCACAGCAAGAGCAGACAAAAATGCTACACAAGGCAAACCGTATTTATCGTATGATAAAGTTGCAGTGATCATCACCAAACAGCTGGGAACATGCTGCATTATCAGCCAAGCGTTTACAAACCGAGCACGAATGCAACACGCAAATGTTCTGGCTCCAGATTAAAGCCACGATGCTCACATGGTTTAGAGCACAATACAGCCGCAATCCAGTTACTTCATTAATTATTAGAGAACCTACATTCATGGATGCACGTTTCCTAAATACTAACTAATCTGCTATAACGGATCACAGGCTAGACTCGGAGCATGCTGCTTTGCCATTGTGCACGCGCGCAACCGGAATCGCTGCAGATTTGCGTCCATTTTCCTCCAATGCGTTTGTGATGTGCGAGCACAAAGCGGTAGTCGGTCGGCCTTGAGCGACTGAGTCCCAACGCCATGGACGCGCGTCTTACCTCTGAAATCAGCCCGCATTCATTGTTGTCTAAAGGTATGTGCCGCTCCCCTTCACTTTCACGCTCCGTTACTGGGTGCTGTTGCTGGTACACTGAGCGAGAGGCATGCTGAGATGCTCCGGGGGCTGCGTGAGCGTCTTTTCCAGCCTTTATGGTGCTGTTATCCAGCTGTCGGGGAGGAGACGCTGCAGCTGCTTTTCCCCGCTCAGCCGGCAGAGGGCGTGGTTCCGCGCCGCACACGAAGGGTTGCCAGAATCAAACTTTTCCCACTAGGTGGTTGTTGCTCTTCTTCAGCGGATCATTGGATATTTGATTTGGCACAGTTTTCAGGAAGTCACCTTCCTGATGCAACCCTGCACTGTCTTGTGCAACCCCAGTGGCAGGGGTCGGTTCCCTGGCCAGGAATCGAACCCTGACCCCAGCAGTGAGAGGGACCCCGGCTTTTCCCACTAGGTTACTGGGGACAAATTCATTTACTCATTGGCTGGGGTAGATTCCCTGGCCGGGAATCGAACCCAGGCCGCGGCGGTGAGAGGGACCCCGGCTTTTCCCAATAGGTTATCATTCATTTACTCATTGGCTGAGGTTGGTTCCCTGGCCAGGAATCGAACCCAAGCCGAGGTGGTGAGAGGGACCCCGGCTTTTCCCACTAGGTTATCATTAGGGCCTTTCGCACCGCTTTAGTTCCAGAACTAAATTTACAGTACTAAAGTACTGGGCGATTTTGCGCGAACTGTTTCCCAGTACCGTTTAAAGGGTTGCATTCGCACCGACAGTGGGCACTAGGAAGTGACGTAAGCCGGTCGACAGCCACGTCATTTGTGCGCGGCGTTCAACAACGGAAACAAAGAAGAACAACGTAAACAACCGGAGGATGGAGGACGTTGTGATCGGAGCTGTGTTTTTGTTGTGTCTCGCGTCCATCTATCGCTGTTCTCCATACTTGCGAAATAAGTTGACACTACGGTATGTTTACACGGCGTTTTAAATCATGGCGGGTGAGGGCGTTTTCGTACGCGTTTGGCCAATCAACGTCTACTTACGTCACGGATAGTACCAGTTGTGCTGGTTAGACCCTGCTCCGGAGTAGGAGCTAATTTGGTTCTCGAAAAAGGCACTAAACTCGCACCCAGTTCCGGAGGTGCGAAAACGCCAAAAATTGGGTAGTTCCACAATTAGTTCAGGTACTATGAAAAGGTTCCCGCAGTGCGAAAGGCCCTATTCATTTACTCATTGGTTGGGGTCGGTTCCCTGGCCAGGAATCGAACCCAAGCTGAGGTGGTGAGAGGGACCCAGGCTTTTCCCACTAGGTTACCAGGGACAAATTAATTTACTCATTCCTTCATCGCCAGTAACTGCTTTATCAACGGTGGATCCAGATCCAGTACTCAGAGAACTGGCCGCGAGGCACTCACACACGCATTCATACCTGGGGGCAGTTTAGGAATTGGGAGGAATCTGGAGAACCCAGAAGAACCACACAGAAATTCTACACAAACATTAACCCACCTTGCTGCCCCAGGGAGAAATTGGGTGGTGGATATGCATTTAGTTATATTTTGGGACCGTTTATGGTGAATTGTGCATCTAGGTCATAGGTAAGGAATAAACCATGACAGAGAGTTCTATTATAGGAAAATCATCCATGACAGGGTGGTGGGATGCAGTTACCACCCTGAACTTGTGTACATTCCTATAACAGCATGTCCTGAAGTCTTCTATTCCACTTATACTGCAGCAATTTGCCAACAATTACCATTTTCAATTTATTAATCTACACATTGTCCTTTTTAGCTGTTTATAGTTACATTTAATATTGTGGAATATCTGCAAGACAAGTTAGTTCCTGTTATCACTTATAACAGCTATATGCAGTTGTTCCCTCATGAGAGGAAATCGCACCTTGTCATGTTCCCAGTACTCTGTCCTGAAGACTTTTTAAAATAAATTACAAACTATATTATATATAACTATATTATGCAAACTATATTATAGAAATAGGGCAATTAGAGCAATAATAGTATATTAAGGATATCAGATGATAAGGCATAAGGGTTATTAGTTTTACTTTTCCATACAAAAAATATATTTTACTGAGAAAAATCTGTTACCTACAGAAAAAAACCACCTTACATTCTTCATAGCTCTCATGTATCTTAGAGAAAAAGTTCTTTAAAGTTACTTACACTTACTTCCTGGCAATATGTGCTGCCGGAGCGATGGCTTTATTTGTGCACTCTCTGTTGCTTATCTAAGGTTTTTGATGTGTATATCTGTGTTTGAGATCTGCAAGCCTATGCACATTCGAGGAGTTTTCATTACGTGGTGAACAAAATGTCTTCTGAAGATACATTCAGGTCCATAAGTATTTGGACAGTGACACAATTTTTGTAATTTTTGCCTCTGTACACCACCACGATGGATTTGAAATGAAGCAATCACAAGATGTGATTGAAGTGTAGACTTTCAGCTTTAATTCAAGGAGTTTAACAAAAATATTGCATTAACTGTTTAGGAATTACAGCCATTTTTTACAGAGTTCCTCCATTTTCACAGGCTCAAAAGTAATTTACAGTTGACTGATAAGCAGTTTAATGGCTAGATGTGGCCTGTTTCCTCCTTATTTCATGACAAATTAAGGAGATAAATGCTTTGGAGTTGATTCCAAGTGTTGAATTTGCAGTTGCTTGTTCATGAGAACTCTCACTATGTGGTCCAAAGAGGTGTCGATGCAACTGAAGGAGGCCATCGTTAGTGTACAGAGGCAAAATTACAAAAATTGTGTCACCGTTCAAATACTTGTGGACCTATCTGCTGTAATTATCATATTCTCTTCAGTAATACATATGTGTTATGAAAATAAACGCTTTATTGTGCACACCATGACTCACAACCTGAGTACTACGGGAAAGATTTAGCTTAAGGTTAGCTTAAAGTTAAAAAGAAGAGAACAGAACCTAGGTAAGTTTGCAAATATGAAGTGATTAGAATAATACACATAATAATTAGAATAATACACATAAATGTGCTTAGAATAAGCTAACTTACGTTCTTCATAGCTCTCATGTATCTTAAAGAGAAAGTTCTTTAAAGTTACTTACACGTACTTCCTGGCAATATGTGCTGCTGTAGGTTAGACATCAAAAACCTTAGATAAGCAACAGACAGTGCACAAATAAAGCCATCGCTCCGGCAGCACATATTGGCAGGAAGTAATCATTTCATATTTGCAAACTTACCTAGGTTCTGTTCTCTTCTTTTTAACTTTAAGCTAACCACAAATGTGCTTAGAATAAGCACATTTCTCATTAGGTGTTTAATAATTAAACACACACACATACACACACACACACACACACACACACAAAGTAATGTTAGTCTTTAGCTCTGTTTATATGGACAGTAACTACAAATTCTACCATCTAAAAAATAAAGCATTGGGTCAACAAAAAAAAGGCAATGTTTTGCATTAGGCTTTTTGAATTATGCCAACTGCTGGTAAAATTACATCAATCCAACACAATGTTTTAAATATGGTGAATTAACTTTTTGGTTATAATAAAAAGCATTTCTGAAAAGTTTTTAAGTTGATAGCCTATAAAAAACAAGTTGTCCAAAGCAGTTATTTATTTATTTATTTATTTATTGTTCAATATTTGAAAGCATAATGCTTTGGGTCAACAACAACAAAAAAAATTAAGGCAACATTTTACAGTAAGCTTTTGTGAGTTATGCCAACTGCTAGTAGAGATGTCAGTAAAAATGTTGTACATTTAAACTCTGGATAAACAAAGAGAACTTAATGTACTGAATGTATTTGTACAGGTCTGTGAGGATAGGCTATAGATATAGAAGACAACACCAATTCTAAGACGAGTCTTAAGTGCAACACACCCAGTTTTTTCAGACACATTTTATGCAAGCTTACTATGAATTGATCTAAATTAAAAAAGGCTATCAAGTAATAAGATCAAACAATAAACAATTTTAAACAAAGAGGTGTAATTGTACACAATAAAGAACATATCGCTTCAGAACATGCTGCAAGATTTACTAATTTGTAACTCTGATTTAAGATTTAGAATCAAATAAATCACATATTATCAAGTAGCATGTCAAAACATGTTTGGTTTGGAGTAATTTTAACTAAACCGTAAATATTTCTTGATTATGATGATTATATTTAGCGCTATGTGAATTCAGAATGCAAAATGGGGCGAAGCTACATGAAAGACATAGCCTATGCCCCAAACAGTATCTTTGACAAATTCTGTGCTTTGCAACAAAAAAGTAATGTTTATTTTCATCATACAGCACACAAATCTACTGTGAAATATTAATTTAATGGTTGTCTCATCCCCTCCAATATGCTCAGTAGAACATTAACATTAATTAATAATTTAGTGGCTGTCTTATTCCCCTTTTGCTACAGCAACATTGCAGCATAGCCTTGCCAGAATTCGATGTTTTATTAGCTCACCAACAGTGCAGATAATTTTATACATATAATTACTGCTTTTCATTCAACATTAATTTATGCACTTCCGAAATTCTAATCAGCAGTGCTATTGTCCTGTGATGTGGGCCAATCTGAATTTTCTATCCGGTGCCTTTGATCCTGCAGTCTTTGAGGAGAATGAATATGAGTTATCAGCCTGTGTTTCCACTTGCCCTGACTTCCTCTTCAAATCCCTCTTCACTGCCACACTCCACCCCCATGCTGTATCATACTTTTTCTGTGTATCTCAGACTTTTCGCTGTTCCCTCTAAAGGCTTAGGACTGACATAAGCAGTTTCGGCTTTAGTTATGACTGCCCTCTCTGTATTTTCTACCTCATTACTTTCTAAATCTACTGAATCGCTGCAGATGGTATCTCCAGAGTCTTTACTTCTTGCACCATTTCCTTATACAAGAAGTTCTCAAAGCACTTCTCTGCACTTTTATCCAGTACATTATAGTCACAAAAATAATAGCCAAGAATAGCTCAGGCTTTATAGCATAGGTTATGATACCATTTTTAAAAAGTTAGCTGTCAGTTTGTATATGCTTTATCTTACCTAATCTTCTCTTCACAGATCAAGATAAAAGCATCTCACAGCATCATCAGTATTGGCGAAGATTATAGACCTGTACGTCTTTAAAAACCATTATTGTTATGTAGCACTACAAGCAGTTGTCCAGCTATCCATCCTGTTTTTATTTAGTTTCATTGTCTTTGGCTCAGTCTCAATTATCATTAGAGGTTTGTTTCAGTCTCTTGAAGCTTCGCGTTGTCCTCTTGTCCTTGTCCACCTTGTCTTGACTCTCCCAAATCAAAACTCACATCATGGGCCTGTTGATGTATCACTGCAAGAAAAGCATCCAGTCAGTAGATGAAATAAAGTCATAGTGAGCACTACACACATCACTATAATTATGTATGTTATAATTATGTTTGTGCTGTGTTGTTTTAGATGCATCTGGTTTCTATTTTCTGTGTCTTTCTGATTCATAGAGAGAGAGAAGAGGGCTACAGGAAATTCAGAGCAGTGAAAACAGTCCCCTGCCATCTGCGCAGTGCCCTGATTTATTCTGGTTTGTTGTTGCTCAAGGATAATAATTAGGGCAGTTAAAGCTCCATGTGAGCATGACAGTAACCATAGGGACACAGCAATCCTATCTGCCTGAAGAACAGCAAAGAGATGTTTCTGTACAAAGATGTGTTTTTTTTAACCTGAATTTGTGTCATTAAATTATTCAACAGTCAAATTTATTCTAAGAAAACAATTCTAGATTTTCTTTTCAGTAACACTACAGAAACTCATTCCATTCTGATGATTAACAAACTCATTGCCACTGGATGATATGACAACCTAAAACTTTTTACCCTGTGTATCATGACATGCAGTGAAAACCAAACAAGCAACAAATGTAAAAGAAAGCTGTTTTTCCCCACACAAAACACATCACCATCTTCAAACCCACTGTGGTAGTCTTCAACTCACACACATGCTATCAGAATGTCATTGTATGGTATTCTCAGGAAGATGTTGGGTGTAAGAAACTTGACACTTTGCACAGCTCTGTGCATGTTAATGCACCTGTGAAAGCAACCAAAAGGTGTTGCTTGTGATATGCATTGTCTATCCATTACTCCATTTGGTCTTATGCAGCCATCTCAAGCTCCTGCTGTGATGGAAACAGTCACAGCAGTGCACTTCTCCACTGTTAACATGCATTACAGAAAAGCTTTTAATGGATAAACACCACTTACAATAAGATTTTCATGACTGCCACATGGCTGCATGTTTACCTTTGATAGTACTACATTGCTGCTTTAGTCTACACAAGACTTGAAAAAAGTCTTATTTAAGCAATGGATATAATATTTTTTCCTTCTTACAAAACGCATTGAAAAGGAGATTCTTTTGGTGTTTAGAAACAAACATTTGTCACGAGTCTCACACTAAATATCACATGTCTATTTCTGTGGTTTCCAGTTTTGTTATCCTTGACTTTGGCTCCAGATTAAGAAGGTTTATCCTTTGCTTTTGGCTCCACTAGTTCAATGGCAAATAATTACATTTTTGTTTGAGTTGTATAGGTATTTATGTGTAATTCTTAATTGTGCGTTAAAAGTCTGACACCTGTAAAGAATTTGTATACTTCTACCATGACTGATATCACTAAACTGGCTGAAATGCAGAAGTGTAGGAGGGTTTCACACTGATGCATCAGGGAAACACTGACTCTGTACAAGTCGACCTTAGCAGCTTCAGCTTTTGCCCCATCAGCATTACTGGTGTGTTCCCTCTGTGCTTCCCAAATTTGGCAGTTATCACCTTATTTTTTCTGATAGGTTGTTTTTCTGCCACCACTTGACTGTAGATTAATTCAATTACCATGTCATTAACACTGAAGTTGTGGTGTGATGAACTATCTTCCTTCAAGTCCGTATAGTTACTCCACAAATCATCACAAGTTTTGATTTTATATGATCTTTTGATATGTCGTATGTCTTTTGAAAGGTCATTCAGGTTACAGATACAGAGATACAGGGTTACAGAGTTGATACAGAGTTGATAGAAAGATACAGAGTTGTATCTTTCTCACACCACTGACATAAAAAGCCCAAAATCTGAACTAACATTAGAAGCACTTCTCTTTTTCTTGCTCTTTTCTTTTTCTCTTCCCACATATAGTCAATAAATCTGTACGAATACGTGATATCAAGGTGTTGGTTACATGACCCGGAGGCTTTAAAGATGGTACAGCATTATTGTGTAACTTATTCAAGACAAGCATGTCACAACTAGTATGTTTGCTATCATAATACAAACTAGCAGTTGAGTCAAGTGGGTTTCAGGCAGGATTTTTTCATGCCATATTTTGGAAAAACTAAGAGAATGTGTAACATTTTAAAACCAGTAACAGAACAAACACTTAAAAGCTTTTTTCCTCCCTAAACATCAAAATGTAATTTTGAGCAGCATAGACAGACCTAAGTGTATAAGAAGGTATAATGCTTCCTTTTATGCCAAAAAGCCATATAACAAATTATAAATATCTAATATAAAATATATTTTATTAAAAAGGTCTAAAATATCTACACCTGCCAGTCATTTTTCAGCCTATGGGCTTTCAAATGGGACAACTGGACATGAATACACACATGAATAAAAACTGTAATGATAGGAGATTACTGTTTACTGTGGAGACGGACAGTGGAAAAAGAAGGAGAGGAAGAAGAGAGTACATAGACACAGGTAGAGATATCAAGATTCAAGATTCAAAGAACTTTATTAATCCCAGGGGGAAATTGCTTTGCCATGTTACAATTGCTCTCAAGAAAGAGAGAAAGAAAGAAAGAAAGAAAGAAAGAAAGAAAGAAAGAAGAAAATAAATAAGATAATGATAAAGATAAAATAAGATAGTGGTGTAGTAGAGGGGCAGAACATTGAAGACATTACACAGTACATTCTCAGCAAACAGAAATAGTAAATAGGATCCTGCATAGTTCTTCTTCTTTTGTTCTATTCATGGGTTGTGTCCAATGTGTCACTGGAGAACAGAGCCTCTATTCCCTGCACATTATGTAAGTAATTGAGAAAAAATGCAAATGACTGTGCAGTTGATAAGGGCAGCACTTGTTCATTTAGAGCTTAAGGTTGAGAAACCTGATTTGAACCTTTTATTCATATGATTTTCCCTGACTAGAACTGAATGAATCCCCGACTCAGCTTGACAGTTTGTGGTACTGAATAAACATACTGTGTATACTGTATAGCTTAAGGTGAGTTGATATGAATGTCTGGAAATAATGTCTTACCAAGTCAAGTCAAGTCGAGTCAAGTTATTGTCATTCCTCTATATAGCTTGTATACTTTGGAACGAAATGTAGTTTCTCCAGGATCTGGGTGCAACACAAAACAGTATGCAAGACTACATAAAATGCAAATACACAACAGTATCAGATGAGTGCAGGACAATAAATACACAGGTCAATAAATACACAGAACATGGGGTGTAAACTGTAAACTATTATCATGTTAGATAAGCCTAATTATGATGATATATACCCACCACTGTCACAAAAAAAAAAAAATCTCTATAGCCCCAATAAATAGCCAAAACATTATTGCACACATTATTTGAATGGTTTGATTGTTCATAAAATAAATCTGTCCAAAGATCTGTGGAATTTTTTTTACAGGAGGTCCCTGACTGCAAAAGGTTTGAGACATTATTCTGCTAAAACTGCCATTAAAAAAAGTAAATGTACTATGTGGTATGTTCAGAAAATCCAAAGGTGAGCTGATTAAGACCAGCAGTAGGTCTGTGTGAAACATTGCAACCACGTCAGTAGGAAATTATGCAAGGAAATAACTAGTAGATACATGTACCTCTAGCTGTGCTATGTATCTATGTAGTGACGTATCTGTGCAGTACTGTGAACAACGAGTTGGTGAGAGTCATTTCAATGAACTCTCCTTCTTTCCAGAGCAATTTCACTTGCTTTAGTCCTTTACTATCAGAAGAGACAGCCCATAAGCGCCATGAACTAGGTTGTATCCATGGTAACAGAAGCAGTGACTGACATCAGCGTGTGTGTGTGTGTGTGTGTGTGTGAAGTGCACAGATCCAACAGAGTGATTCTCAGGCTGGAATGCCAATGAGCAGTGCCAGAGAAGAAGGCTAAAATGTGTGTGAGTAGAGTAGCTCTTATTAGGTGGAACAAGTGTGTTACGTTTATATATTTTTGCAGTACAACTATGCAAAATATTTTTATCTACATGTTGTTTGGTGTATTGGCTATGCGCCCCAGCAATTTAAAATCTAAATATCTTACATTTCACACTGCAATGCTATTGCAAGCAATTTGTGGAAGAACATTCTCGTTGAGTTGATTGTGCTTTGTCCTTTGTCACTGTGCAGATTAATGTCATGTCTGCGAGTGCCAAGTAATACACATTGCCCTTTTGTTTTATTATGAAGTGCTTTGAAGTCTCTATCAATAAATACATCCTGATACTGGTTCACTAGGTCATGGACTAAGAATACTCTCAGTTATCTCAGTTCTATCAAAACTCTGTTGGGGAGGTAATATAGTAAGAAAAACACACAGACAACACAAGATTTTTTATTTATATATATTTTATTTTTTAAATAAGTGCTAATTAAAGTACTCCATAAAGAGGTAGGTCTTTAGACGTTGTTTGAAGACAGCCAGCTGTGACTCAGCTGTTCAGACATCTAGGAGAAGTTCATTCCACCACCTTGGTGCCAGAACAGAGAAGAGTCTTGATGCATGCCTTCTTTGTACCCTGAGAGATGGTGGGACCACTTCAGCAGTGCTAGAAGATCAGAGGGAGTATGGTGCAGTGCAGGGTGTGATAAGTGTTTTAAGGTAACTGGGTGCTGGTCCATGTTTGACTTTGTTGGCAAGTATCAGTGTTTTAAATCAGATGCGGGCAGCTACAGGAAGCCAGTGGAGGGAGCGTAGCAATGGGGTGATGTAGGAGATAGAAATGGACAAATCCTTCTGATGTTGTAAAGGAGAAATCGGCATGACTGTGTCAGATGTGAGAGGAAAAGGACAGTTGATTGTCCATGGTTACCCCAAGGTTGCGTGCAGTGGCAGAAGGTGAGATCTGAGAGTTGTCCAGGGACATAACAAGATCCTGACATGGGGATGAATCACCTGGGATGAATAGCAGTTCAGTTTTGCTGGGATTAAATTTCAGCTGATGAGCTGCCATCCATGATGAGATGTCTGCCAGAGATACTGAGATCTGAGCAGAAACACGTGTCTGAGGAAGGAATGGAGAGGATGAGTTGAGTGTCTTCTGTATAACAGTGGTATGAAAACCCATGTGAGGAGTTGGTTCTTGTATGATTGTCTGTCTGAGTATTCTGTTGTCTGTGATTACATAGTGAAGTCTTAGTGTGGTATGTGTGGTCCAAACTCCTGCAGGTCTCTTAACCTCCACCAGCACATGCCACTCATTAAACCATTCAACTTAATATTGTTATAGTTCTTACCTTCATCCTACATTCTCTAGGAATGTAGCACTCATGAAACCACCAAAGCTTCTCCGTGTCATGGTGAGTAAAACACTTCTGTGCCAAGAATGAAATAGTGGGCTGGCAGTGCAAGATTTGAAATAGAATAGTGCAAATAACAGGGCGTGTATTTGATTTTTTTTTAAGGCTAGATAATCTAAGTCAGATCCAGCAGATCTGCTGATACAGCATGTAACCAGCCATATCAAGTGTAGTAGCATGGTATTGATTTGAACCAGTTTATGGGTCAGTGGCTGCTTTGCTGCTGGCTGAGTGAATTCATCAGTGGTGATAATAAATGCCTAGCGTAGAGAGAGAGAGAGAAAGAACATCTCAGAACCATCTCTGAGCAAGTGTGTGTCATGAAATATGCATGCGCCAATCATTGGCCCTACTATCCTCTGCTGTTTGCAGAAGGCAGGCATGTGCAGATAAGATGTTCTTTCCTGTCTTGATTCACTAATCAGACACACAGCATCCGCAACAGCACAGGTAATCTACTAGTAAAAATGTCTTACAGTGATGCACTATTAAGACATAGAATAATGTAGCTGATTGTGAAAGGCGAACATAATAGCCTGATTGTGTTCAGCCAGAGCCAGAAAATATGTCTGCAATGTGCACCCAGCAGAAATGCTTGCAATTTATTATGAAAGGGTTTTATTATGTAGCTTCTTACATATTAACATTCCAGTGTGTCAACCTCTAGCTGAATTTCTCTGACAGATAGAGATGAACAGAAACAGTATTTGAGGAATGGTTTGCCATTAAATGTAAAAAAAAAAAAAGAGATGTCTATGACTGTCACTGCAGTAAAGAGATGGAAAGAGGGACAGATATGAGCTGGTATGAGCTGGTCTTAAGCTTAGTCTTAAATGCCTAAAAATTCTTAGAACTCAGGAAATTTATTACTATACTTTCTGTAGGTCTAAGAATGAGAACAATGTACAAAATCCTTTATCCTTAAAAGTACTCTTAAATCAGCTTATATTTATGAGCGCTTCAGAAAGATGGCAGCACTGAGATTCAGCCCTCCTACGGATGTATTACAACTGATGCAGAGCTCATAAAGATGTTGTCCTTTTCGGAGTGGTAATGGCCCTCTTGGCCCAATTCACACCACCATGTCATTGATCATTTTCCAATAACAGCATGCCCCATCATGTTTTATTCCTACATAATGGGGATTAAAACGAACAGTCTCTGACATTGAAAGAAAAAGAAAGCTTGGAACCTTTGTTTTGCAGACATTCCATACCATTAAACGTAACTATTCAAATTCAAATTTTATTTGTCACACACACAACCATACACGGTACGACGTGTAGTGAAATGCTTTTTACGACTGCCCGTGACATAAAATAGAATTTATGTAGAGTTAGAAAATGGGAACGTATTAAAAGAAAAAGTATAAAAATATAATGTGATGATTTAAAGATGGGTGGCAGTAACAGTCTGATAAATTGCAGATATGTGCAGTTGTTTTGTGCAATATAATGCTGTGCAACATTAAGCTGAGGTAGTTATATGAAATTGCCCACATATATAATAAAGATTTATAAATACAGGATAAAAAGGAATACAGGATAAAATGCTTACTGAAGATTAATGAATAGAAGATGTATTAAAGAATGTAGGTGGTGTGGGTATTGTGAAAGCGAGTCCAAGCTCTAGTCCTTGGTTCAGGGCCCCTGTGGCCTGTGGGAAGAAGCTCCTCCTCATTCTCTCTGTATTAGCTTTCAGGGAGTGGAAGCGGTTCCCTGACTGCAACAGAGAGAAGAGTCCATTGTTCGGATGGCTGAGGTCCTTCACTATCTTCCTGGCCTTGGTCCAGCACCGCTTGCTGTAGATCGACTGTAGGTCAGGGAGCTCAGTGCGGATGGTACACTCAGCTGATCGCACCACCCTCTGGTGAGCCCGCCTTTTTAATTTTAATAGTTTAAAATTATACAGTCAGGGGTAGTAAATGACTACTTTCCATAGTACTGTTATGATTGCTTCAATAGATTTCTCAATCTCTCTGTAAAATTAACCAGAGGATGACCTCTGGTCCTCTGGATAGCCAGATCATCTGACTCCGGCAGAGCTAATCAGAGCTGTGCTGAGTAAGCAGTTAAAACAGCAACACTGCCACCAACCCAGTCATAACTCAGCCAGTAAGATCTAGTCATACAATATTTGAATACCTTCTAGACTGCTTGTTAATATACTGTATATAATCACACAATTGTGTTTACATTCTTTTTATATCCCACACCCATTCAAATCTACAAATAGCAGTTCAGGAAATTGGACAGAAGAATTTTGGAGCTAGCCCAGATGTTCATGTGACATCTTACCCACATAACAAATGTGAATATTTACCTTTCCTGACACCCAAGATGTTTTAAGTTCAAGCACTGATTTAAGAAAGCCTTCTTTAAAGCCAACTGCTTTTTAAAAATATAATCTGTTTGTCTTTCTTTGTTATGAATAAAATTAATTGCTCATTTTGGAACGTGGCTGTGGGGATTTGTCCATTCAGCAACGAGAGCATTAGTGGGGTCAGGCACTGATGTCAGTTGATAAGGCCTGGATCACAGTCAGTGTTCCAGTTCATCCCAAAAGTGAGCCGTAGGGTTGAGGTCAGGGCTCTGTGCAGGCCACTCAAGTTCTTCCACACCAACTTTGGCAAATTCTCAGATATAAGCTTGACTATCTCTTTTTTCTGCTATTTTATTAGGCATACTCTTTTCAGTGGTAATATTTTTGTTTTGTTTGTATAACATTACCTTGGATATAGTACTGGGTAAATTAATGGAGTAAATGAATGCAAATGGAAGTAAGAAAAATTAGCACATTTGAATCTATAACTACTAATTGTCCAAATAGCCCATGCTCCACTGGGAGCAATTTAGTGTTTGTAAGCACTGCATGTCTCTGGAGCCGGCAGCCCACACTCGATTGACTTGCCTATTACTTTGGGGGCATTTCTGTTCACTCATGTTTGTAGGGGAAGAGAACAGAGTTTGACTCCTGCATTAGTGACTATTTCAAGGAAAGTGCTAGGATCCTGCTGGATTTTAAAAACATTTAACCAAGCTTAATAGCTTTATTGAACTGTGCAGAAAGCATGCTGAGGGTTACAGTCCACTAAGAGCCCTTACTCAAAGGATCCAGAGGGCAAGTAGGAAAGAGAAGAATGGTTGTGGGGCTGTCCAGGGTTCAGGAAGGTTTAATAGTTAATTGCCATGCAGAATAAAACCATCGGAAATATGTCTACTTGATCAAAATATAATGGTAAAAAAAAAAATCTAAATCTAAAGCATCACTCATCAGGTAAGTTAATATTTCTCCTATTTTGTAAAATGGTTTGGTCAGCTGCATTTTCATGGTAAGAGCTTCCACACACACTGAAATTTATGATCTAGCTTTTAGTTACTAATCATGCCACTGTGCTAAAATGTTGCATAAATCAGGTGCACAAAAAAAGAAGAAAGGAAAGAAGGACTGTTTAACTGTCATAAAAGGTAGACTGAAGTGGATGCAAATGCAGTTAGAGTTTATTAAAAGAGTTGGCAAACAAATCCAAATCATGAGCAAACCGCAATATCAGGGCAAATCCAAAATCCAAAAACCAGGTAGATGAAAAAGACCAGAAACCAGAAAGATCAAAACCAGAAAAGCAATACACAGAATGAGCAGCTTGGTAAGGTCAGGTAAGTACACAATGAGCGTTATATCGCATTAAGTAAATGTTTGTGTGGTCTATTTATGTGCTGGGTGTGATTGGAAACAGGTGTGCCTGAGTAGAAGTCCGGAAACTGCGAACGTGACAGAGTTTATGTGTTTTGGGAAGTGTAGTCTGGGGCGGCCATGGTTGAAGGCTGTGGTGCATTCTGGGAAACAGAGTTCGATACTGGAGTTGACCTGGACATTAACTAAAGGGGGTGTATGCAATGTTCTTAAAGCAGAATATTGCATATGAATGAGTTATAGTTTGATTAATGATTTACATCTCTTTACATTTCACATCCTGTAGGATTCAAATAATCTCCCTGTTCAAACAGTTACAACTAATAATAAAGGAAAAATAAAAGTGCAGATGGTCTGAGAGGCAAATGAAAAAAAAATTGCATTTTTAATATAAATAAACATCATGAATTTGGTCCTGTAAGTTTAACTGGGGTACATTATTCTGTCCTTCGGGGTCTCTCAATTGAAAACACAATGACTATTTTTTTACTGGTTATATAGTATAATGAATATTTTTGTTTACTTTTGCTTAAATTGTTGTTATGATAGATAAGCATCTAGTTGATAATCTCCCCATTACCCATTATACACACATGGACACACACAAACACACACACACACACACACACACACACACACACAATTCAGTTTCCATTTCAGCTTCCATTTTCAGTTCTACAGCTGCTTTTGCATTTGATGCTATTTTTTACACCACTAAGTATACTGGACTCATAAGGGCGTATCACACTGTATAACCCGAAAGGGGAACTGAGAGTGAGTGTGTGAAATCACTACTGAAAGCATTAGTGAAAACCATTTCACAAAGAAATATTCTCAGAGCTGGTTTTGTGGAGCATCAACTGTAGAAAGTATCACTCAGGCAAACGCCTGACCCCCTATTGCCACTGTGTGCTGGGTTTCAGCCTGAGCTCTGCAACAGTGGGCTGTTTGGACAGAGAGCAGGAAGGAAATATGAAAGAGAAGAGTAAGACAGAGATAGTGAGATTGATTCTATCTGTCCATCCATGATGCAAGCCATATACTGATAAAACATACAAAAAAAACCTCCCCTTGATATATAAAAAAAACCTGTCAGACTATAACACACTAGTTACATATAGCTGTAATCTAAATTATAGCACAGCTTCATGTCCTTTTCCTAAGCAGGGGTTTCTCCTCTGAACAAGATTAGCAGCACTGAAGCTATTCTGGTTCTCGTAGCTCCCCGAATGTTTACACACTGAATAACTGAGCATATATCTAATATGTGACAATTTATATTTTCCAAATGATACCATTAGTCCAGAAATGTTTGGTGCCATTTCAAATGACGTGTTGATAAGCAAACATAAGAAAAACTATTTATTAAAGCCATTTGATTGATATCATAATGAATCCCTTTTAAAGCTCTATTGTAAAACATCCCATTTTGATTATACATTGTATATGCTTTATCTTAATAGATTCCTGTTTCATCTGTTTTTGAGGAAAGTAGTTGAAGTTAGAGAAGATTTAACAGAAAGAAGAAAAAGGCATATGGTTCTTCTCCAGCACAGTGACTGCTCTTCGATCCACGAAAAGTTTGTGTCTGTGTGTGTATGTGTGTGTGTGTGTGTGTGTGTGTGTGTGTTTATGTCTGCCTGCACTTCTCCCCACATGGTCCCCTGCTGTCACTGCCAATCTTTGAGAGCAATGTGGCTAATATGGGGTTAGCAGAGTGACACTTTACTTCCTGAAGGGTTTGCAATCAGACCCAACACAACTTCTGTCACATCTAAAATAAGCCATAGTCTGAGCACTACTTACATTCCCCAGCCTTTAAAAGAGAGTAGTTACTGATCTGCATACATATTTGCATCATTTGTGCACAATTTTTCAGGAAATTGATAATAATATGATAATAAGTTTTATTTATTTATTTTTATTTATTTATTTTTTATTTTATTTTATGTAAACATTCATAAACCCAAGGTTGCCTTACAGAACAATCAGAGGAATAAGAGCACAGACAGAAACAGACAGTTCAGGGAGAACGTAGCTGTTCTATAAGGAGGAGTTAGTAGAAACCACAGGAACAACACAAAACAAATGACAAAATGTAGCTTTTAGGTCAAGGACACAGGAAGTGGGGTTGCTGCGGCTTTCAGGATTCCTTCAACTACAGCTGCAACTACTAAAATATTAACAATATATAGATAAACACAAAAGGAAATAACCTTTAAAAATGAGTATTTTGTGTAGTTATTGTGTTTGTATGTCTCAGATTTTTGTATGTATTTTTATTTATATTTTTCCAAATCGACATTAACCTATGGCATTCGACATTGGCATTTGCAGTTGACGTACATTCATGCAATGTTTAAGTCAACTAGGTTCAGTACCAGGTACTTGCCTAAGTAAATTGCAACCATAACGTTGCAGTAGAGAATATGAATTTTTTTTCAAAAGCCCCACATCTCTGCTTTAGGGTAGAGCTCACTCATATAAAGCAGATGTATGACCTAGATTTCTAACGCGGATCATCTGTCCATACTGGCCACAGGTCAATTTAAACCCAGCTGCAACGTGTATTTACGTTCTGTCAGTCAGGTCCTCTGTGATTCAACTAGCTGCCCTTTAGCAAATAGTGGTTAGGTTGCAGTATGTTTACAGTCTCAGTTTTACCACATAAATACACACCCATATTTATGTTGAACCAATCATTACCGCTTTTATCTACTGTTCATTTCAACAGCGATGTCGCATTCAAAATTCATGTTTGTGCTGACTGCTGGTGTATTCTAGGTTTTGGAAATGGCTATACAGGTACAGCTTATCTACAGTATTTTCTCATGGATGCACACATTTTCCAAGGTTGTGTTTTGGATCTAATCTGTCCAGCCAACATGTTTTCTGTTTCATGTATGCAGACAAGCTATAGATATACTGCAGATATACTGCAGATTTGCCAGTAGGTCTAATTCAGCTGTGCATTTTTCAGCTGTTTGGAAATGTAATCAGATGAAGGATGACTGAACGGGAAGAGCACTTTAAGCAAGCTCTTTCCTCCTTAATTTTAAGATCAGCTAGGTGATTGGAAAGGGCCAAAGGGAGATGAAGATGCTCCTTGTAAGAAGATATTTTTAACTTCCTGTAATCAGTCGAAGTGTACTCTCTCATCAGGGCCTCTGAGACAGCTCATCCCAGACATGATGGTAATAATGTGCTAGTGACTTCAGCCTACTCCAATCACTTCAGGAGTAGAAGAGGGAGAGAGAGTGTTGAGTGTTTGAACAAGGTGACAAGAGAGACTCTGAGAATTCTAATGAAAAATGACTATTCATTTCAATTTGTTTATGGACAAAAGTGCAAGTATTTTATACATTTAAACATTCAGTAAAATGAAAAGTATACAGTGTATACCGTTGTAGGTTTATTATTTTCCTAGAAGAAATTGTCTGAATTGGTTTTTGTGTGTCCAATCAGCTTACAGGGTTTAGCATGGGTAAATCTGAGCCATATAATCCTGCAAAGGGCAAATGAGTGCACATTTGGGAACTCTTAATCACTCAACATCTGGAGTTGTGAAAGCAAGAGACTGGGGAGGAGGTATTTGAGAAGAGAAGGCCATCTGATATATACTAAACTAACTCTAAAAGTAGAGAATACTCTGTTTACCTCATTTGACCTGATAATCACCTGAAAAAAGCCTCAGTAAATTGCAGATTACTTTGCCAGTCTTTGGGCTGTTGTTTAATGTATGTCATCAAGGCAAATATTTCCAATTTATCTGTATAATGATCCCTCAGAGGTCAAAATTTTGATTTGATAATCCATGAAAAGTCAGGCGACAAATTCTGCAAATCCTCCCAGACTTCAGGAGAAAGTCCTGATAATCCATGTGTATTCAGAAACCAATCATTAAATTGTAAAGTAATTGAAGATATAAAAATGTGTGTGTCAGTGTCTGATTATTATAAAGATGCATTACTATGGTATACAATGTAAAATGTTTATTAGCTTGACAAAATAAATGTAGTGTGTGAGAAGCTGCATTCTGTATGTTGTGTTTAAAATGCATTTATTAAAGCAGTGCTGGTTATAACGCTTCAGTGAGCTTTTAACTTCTAATTTCACTACAGCACTCCATGGCCTCACACAACATACCGAGCAAAAACTAAAACAGGAGAGAGAAAACATAAGCAGTGTTACACACAACAGCTGAGACAGCAGGCTTTACAAAGTCAACATGAGCCCCACGGAGTCAAGGGATTGGTAACCCTTCACTCATTTTGTCTGTTGAGTATTTGATCTGTGAAAACTACCAAAACGCATATCTCTATATACTGAAGCTTCTAGTTGATAATCTTTCTATGTTTGTCTACTCTACCCAGTGATTACATCAATGCGTGCAGTGACCACTGACACAAATAGTCATGGTGTACAAGGCATGAGAACAAGAAAAAGGAAGCTGGACTTGCTCTTTAATCACAAACACAGTTCATAATCACACCTCATGTATGTACACTATATGGCCATCACACCCATATGTGTTTGTTGAACATCCTATTCCAGATTCAACCCCACCTTTGTTGTTATAATAACCTCCACTCTTCTGGGAAGGCTTGTTTGCACGACCCTCCCTACCTCAGCCTAATGTTGCACAGCATATATTGCACAAACGACTGCACGTATCTGCACCTTATTCAAAATACACTTGTACTGTTTCTGCCACTGATCTTTGTATCCCTTATATCATATTTTTATATGGTTTATATTTTTCCTTTCCTACCTGTATAGAAGTAAATTCTGGTTTATGTAAATTCTATTTTTATTTCACGGACATTCAAAAAAAGCATTTCGCTGCATGTCGTACTGTGGTTGTGTATGTGACCAATAAAATTTCAATTTGAATTTGAATTGCCACTAGATTTTGGAGCATGACTGTGGGGTTTTGCTCATTCAGCCACAAGAGCATTAATGGGGTCTGATGTCAGGCGAGGAGGCCTGGGGCGCAGTCGGCGTTCCAGTTCATTCCAAAGTTTGACTGGAAAACCACACACCCGGTATCCTGTTCCAGTGACTACTGCTCATTGGTTTTCTGTTCTCAAGCTCCTGATCCATGAATGATAAGGTTAAAATGGTCAAAATTATAAACATTAAGCATTTGTAAAAATGAGACAAAACTAAGTGTCATGGTATCTAAATACACTCTCCATATTTTTACTGTTGACGCTGGTCTGAGAAGCTGGAAGTGATTCTGTTTTTGAGATGTTTGCCTTAAAAAGACAATCACACTGCTCCAGAAAAGTGATATCAGCAAACTGACAATAACTGTATCATCAGCAAATTTTAGGATGTGCTTATCACTGCACTAAAATGTGTATCTGAATTGTTTTGTAAGCAGAAGATAAATCAATAAATAACAGCATGGGTTTTGAGGGCTCAATATACCTGCATAGACATGTAGTGACAGTAGCAAGATGATATTATTAGTTATAATGAATATTTGAGAGATAGAGAGATAGAGTGCAAAAGTTTGTATGCAAGTGCAAAAGAAAAATGACAAATAAGCAAATAACCCCCCCAAGGACACATCCTACACACACAAACACACCCGGACCATAACCTGAGAGGTTGTCATGCACCTATACAGTGTAAATACATTAAACAGGGTTCTAATGTACACGAGTAAAGTCACATATTTGCTTAAGAAAATTCTGTCACAAGGAGATAATTCAGAGTAGAATGTTAAACACATTACAATATAACTAACCTTTTGAAATATTCAATACATTCAAAACACTAAATTTTAATATAACATATTCATGCTGAAACAGAATGTGCTGTATAATTTTACGCGTAAAAGAAGTAAATGCGTGTGAGGACTCCACTTCTATATTTTTAAGAATGGTTTATCAAATTCAAATGAATGGTAGAGTTTTTGACCTTGTGCTAAACAGTGTGACAGTGTGACTACATGAAATTATTTCTAATATCTGCAGATGGGGGCCACAAGTGTAGGAATAATGACTGCATTGAGGCGGCACAGTTATATCTCAGACCATATAGTTTGTTCAACTTTGGCTAGGGCATTCTGGAGACCGAGAGGCATCACCATATACTGGAGTAAATTTATCAGGAATTCAATGAAAGAGAGCATACGATCAAGAGGCCATAAATTCAGTCAGAGGGAGAGCGAGAGAGACAGAGAGGGAGAAGGAGAAAGAGAGAGAGACCCTACCAAGCACCAGGTAAGAGGAAGTCAAGACAAAATAGCTAAACACTAAAAAGGACCTTGCAAGTAGTGTGATAAGTACTGTATGATCAGTTTACTATATTTAGTGAAACGCATTTAAAAAACGACATTGACCCCCTTTTCATTGCATATATAGAGTCAGTGCTTGCCAGTTTGAGAGAAACTACCCATGTGGTGTTTTGGATTTAGGGACACACAGGCCCCGTTCACACCGGGCATTAACATGCATCCTGGGTGATCAGACAGCTGAGATGTGTAGCCATTCACACCTGGCATTATGAACGCGTATCCAGTGACCACTTGTACTCAGATTTCAAACTTTTCCTCTGGGTAAAGGCTGTCATGCACATTTATTATGTCAGTCTTCTGCTGCATTTATTTTCAGGCAGAAATTTCCCATGAATCCTACATCATGTACTTTTATGGGCTGTTTCAAAAGTTTTAATCATATGATCTTCCACTGTGTTTATTTTCAGGCAGAAATGTCCCATGAATCCTATCTCATGTACCTTTATGGACTGTTTCTAATGCTTTAATTATGTGGTCTGCTAACAAAACTTATAAATGAATGAGAGATGAGAAGACGAATGAAGCTATGAAAAGCAGTTGCTTTTTTCTCTTCTGTTATAGTGTCACTTTATCCATTAGCTTAGAGTTGGAGAGCTGTAAAGTTCAGCATAATTTCCAAACAATCTGGCAATGATTACATATTTTCTGACTAGGGCAATGACACAGTTGATTAGTACATCCTTCGTTGCTGTCTGGGATGCATCGAGAAGCATTTGCATTCAGAATCTCGCAATCATTACAGATTTTGCAAGTTGGCCATATGCGTCCCAGACCACATCTGAACATGGTTTGAGTGATCATATGACAGTGTGTCTTCAAGAACCATTTGACCATCTAGCATTACTAGCATTACTAGCCATTAATACAGTAGGAAATTGGAGGCCGTCAGGTTAGGACCTGTTTTGAATTACACTGCACACTGATATATTTCCAATATACTAGTCTGTGACCTGTACAATTGCACTACATGTTTTAATTTTCTGCTTTCTATTATTTCTACTGAAGCCCTAATGGGAAACTGCTGATTGTTTCAGTTAAGCCAGTGACCCTTTTTATAAAGATATAATATTCTACAAAAAGAAAAAAAAACTGTTTCAGATGTTAGAGAAAACTTCTAAACATCCCTTGTGTGTTAAGAGCAAGATGTAAATGTTCTCATTTGAAAGTGTGCTCATTCGGAGGTGCCTTTGAAGAGACCTCATTTGGAGGAGGCTTCATTTAGCTTTCACAGAAGTGGATTCTGACTGAGATTGGTTGTAACAGCTTCTTCCTCCTCTGTTCTGCAGACAAGCAATGTTTCCGATTAAGGTTTGTGGACTTTAAAAATAAGATAATAGTAATTCACTGCTACTGTCATATTTATGCATTTAATATTGGTCTTAAATGACATTCTACATATAGGTAGCATTGTAGATGAGCTGATATCATGCAAGAAAAATCTATTAATGATCCATTAATGATTATCTATTAAAAAATCTATTAATGGTCAGAATCACACTGAACTGAGACACAGCACTGTTTTTGGCAATTTCCACCCCCAACAAATTCCGTGTAACTCTCTGAATAACACTTAAGTCTGTAGCTATGTCTGAGGTCTGAATAACATGCTCAATTTTGGTATTAACTTAACACACATAACTCAAATCGGAATGTGGCACAAAGAGAACAAATACAAACATTTACATACAACTCCAAATCCAAACCCTTGTATTGAACTCAGGCAGTAAACATCTTCTGTAACATATTGATCAGCCTACAGATTGTCCCATGAGAAGCAACTTGCATGAGACCCACGTCTGAAATCTGAGTGTCCATGTGAACTATGATTCATCCTTATACTGCTGTACGAAAGTGAAAGCTGACAGAGTTCCAGAGAAAAATAGTTCTCCTATTCTTTTCTATCTGCTACATACTTCTACTTCCTGGAATTTCAACACAGCCAACACAAATATACACACTGAGCAAGTTCTTCCTAGACGTCAATGGCAAAAAAAAAAAAAAAACTGTCCCTCTACACTTATTAATACAGCAATTTACACTCTCTAGATATCAGAGAATGGTGTGTGAAATGCAGTCACGTTAGCAGACAGCAATGCTGTTTTAAGACCTAGGAGAAGACAGGGTCGCCTCCATTGGGTTTACACACAAAAAGAAAACATGACATACAGACGAAGGTGAGCTGTGAAATAAATGCATAGTACTAGTAATTTTATCTGATAAAGTCCCAATTCACAGTGGTACAGTGGGTAGTGTTGCAGTCTTACAGCTCCAGGGTCTCTGGTGCGATTCTGAGCTTTGGTTACTCTCTGTGCATGTTCTCCCCATGTCTGTGTGGGTTTCTTTCATTTTCCTCCCACCTCCCAAAAACATACCAGTAGGTGGACTGGCTATGCTAAATTGACCCTAGTATGAATGAGCTCCACCATGACCCTGGCCAAGATAAAGCAGGTGCTGAAGATGAATTAATGAATGAATAAAGCCCCAATCAAAAATAGGCTCAAATTACAGTAGGATAGATATGGTCATTAAGGGCAAGTTAAAAATAGTGTAAATTAAACCAAAGAAGTTGAGAACGAATTTAGAAAATATTTGTTTAAAGGTATCTGGAAAACATTGGGTTATTTTTGTCAGAAACGTACTGCAGCAAGGATCTGAATCCATTTCCATATGTTTGATGATAAATATAGGGGCACCAATAGCTTGGGGACAGATGTGTGAGGACAGCTCTCAAATGGTTTTATTCATGTTTGCTGCCTTTCTGTGCTTTGTGTGTTTGTAGTCAGATAAGACTTTAATAGGACACTCCACTACCACTTCTGTTTTATAATGCACACAGTAGGCCTTTCCCAACAATATAGCAATTATGATCGTTTGTGCGTTCATTTTTCTAAATGCCACCATGCCAATCAATACAATGCACTCCTTTGTAAAGCAGTATTTGTGGAGGTTTACAGAACTTAGAAGAAATAACTAACTTCCCCAATCCTGTGCAAATGACTATCTATGCAGCTGCAGAACCCTTCATTAGGAAGGAAAGTGCCACATATAGAATTATTCTAATACAAACACAGTGCCTCCAACACAACATATGTCAGTTCATTGTACTGATACAGCAGTTTTTAGATAAGCCCTGGCTTCCTGTAAAGAAGCTACTAGGGAGTATGGTGGCTTGGTGGTTAGCACATTTGCCTTGTACCTCCAGCGTTGTGGATTCAATTCCTACCTCCACCTTGTATGCAGAGCATGCATGCTCTCCCAGTGCTTTGGGGGCTTCCCCCAGGTACAGCCCAAAGACATGTGTTGTAGGCTGATTAGCCTCTCTAAATTGTCTGTGGTGTGGGTTGGCATGTCCAGTGTTTTCCCCACCTAGTGCCCCAAGTCCCCTGGGATAGGCTCCAGGCTTCCCTGCAACCCTGTGTAGGATAAGCAGTACAGAAAATGGTTGGTTGGATGGATGTTTAGCTTTATAAATGTACAACATTTGCCTCAAAGCGCTAGTTAAAAAGGCTTAGTGTAATACAAAAAAAAAGGGTTAGAAAATGGAAAGGTTTAGAAGTTCCTCGTAAATTAAACACAATACCACATATACAGGTAATTATAGTATTTTAAAAAAATGAATGCATATTTTTGCCTGTAATGGTATACTGCCGTTGTAACCAGCCACTGAAGCTATACTTTTTCTAAACTGTAATTTTCTAAATCAACACATGCTAGCACAGGAACAAAGGTTTAAAAATAACTCCAAAACATAAAAAAGCTTCCAGTTAAGTAAAGCTGGTGGCATAGGCATAAACACAACATCCTTAAACATTATAATATATTTGTTGGCCTCTACGGTTTAATTTTATGTGAGTTCATCGTTAGACACAAATACCATTTAGACATGAGGCAAATATGGTTTTACTGTTATTATTATTATTATTATTAGTAGTAGTAGTAGTAGTAGTAGTAATGCTGTTGTTGTTGTTGTGCAGAAGACCTTCTACTTGGAATTCAGTTTGATGTGAGACACACACACACACACACAGCGTTATATAACTATGTGTTGTTGTACTAAACAGTATGTAAATTACCATACATGCCACCACTGTATATATTATTTTAACATACTGTTTAGTATAGTAGTATTGAGCAGAGTGGGGTCAGCTGCATCACATACTCAGTAGCATCCTCTGCCTACCTGCAAAAGACAGCTACATACTCACAGCTCTGAAGAATATCACTGCGTTTGACTCACCTTGTAAGTGGTAATTCACAGGTTGGAATGATGGTGAATTTGACGGACAAAGTAGAAAAAACATGAATGCCCCCATGTTCCTCTTTTGTTAGCAACAAGCTAGCCAGCTAACTGGGATGAGCAATGTATATTTTACTTCTCAAAAGACTGAACGCTATAGTCAGTGTTATACATTGAGTAAGTGAATAAGTCTGAATGTTGATTGATCTAAAAGAAATACTTGTATATACAGCATAACTCATTTAAAGTTACTTTGTTTAGTTCTGATGCTTTGCCCAGCCATGTTGATTTGGCACCACTCAAATGAAGAAGGTCAACCACCACAAGTGGACGAGTAGGAATTTCAAGTTTAGTCGGTGTTTTCTTTAGCTTTTTCTGGTTGGAGGTTGGGAATTACATGTTGTGACTCAAAATGCTGCAAAAAGTAATAGTAAAAGTAAACTATAACAAGGAAATTTCCTCAACTGAACTAATTGGATCACTGTCTAGCTGATTAAAGTTAGCATGTTTGATAGTTGGCAATGCTAAGCTGGTTAGCTAGCATATCAAATTTGAAGACAGTTGACAGTATGGGGTCAGCTGTAACATTGTTACCGATACAAGTATTTAAGATATGTAACAAAGCACAAAGGAGGGCATGGTGGTACAGTGGGTATCCTTGCTGCCTCACAGCTTCAAGTTCATTGATTTGATCCTTAACGAAGGTTACTATCTGTGTGGAGTTTTTGTGCATGTTCTCTCCATGTCAGTGTGGGTTTCCTTCGGTCCTCTGGTTTCTTCCTACCTCCCAAAAAACATGTCAGTAAGAGGACTGGCTAAGTTAAATTGTCCCTAGGTGTACCCTTAGGTCAAGGTAGTGCTTGGGTGGAGTGATGCAGCTTCCATTTCCTCACTATTGATCCAACAGTGCTTACTGGGATGTCCAACCTTTTAGATATAATTTTACTCCCTATTTGTAAGTTATGAAGTCTCTTCAATGACCGTTCAACTAAGGTGGTTTTTGTTCAAATGGGAGCTGTTTAATGTTTCAGAGGTAAAGGCAAATTGTAAGTCAGTTGTGTCCTTATTAAGACAATATCTTTCATTTGGAGCCTCCAGAACCTGGCGGTTGAATACTTATGCAAGAAGAATTTTTCAGTTTGCTGACCAATAATTAATTTCAACTTTGAAAATTCACTTGAAGAGAATATGAGTTTACAATAAAAATACTGCCAGAAAGAATTTGTTTATTCATCAAATCTGATAAATTCCAAGGGGGCTGAATACTTTTGCAAGCCACTCTATATCTCACAGACTTAATTAATTGAATTAATACAACTGACCCCACACCATTTTGTTTTTTTGATTTAATTGTGTATATCCTCATTACATTAACATGAAAATGGTATTTGTTTATTATGAATAGTTAACAGACAAATGTACTTATTATGTGTCAAAAACTAGTGCTTTAGAATATTTTACTCATAAAACAACCAACCAAACAAACAAACAAAAACAAAAAAAAAAAGACCAGTGTAAACACTGACCCGCTCTCCCCTATGTATCTGGCTGGAGCAGAAGAGTGATGAGAGAGAGCGCGTTCTAGCAGTGGAGGCACAGAGCCATGCAATATTCAGCCTTATAGATGGAAAGCGGTTCATGATGTCATCAATTCACACTCATAAAGTTGGAGACAGATGTAAAGCAGGCATTAGCAATGAAAGAGATACTGGTAGCAGTATATTTTGATATTGAAAATGCCTATGATCTGGAAAGAAGGGCTTCTACTAAAGCTACAGAAGACTGGGACTGGAGGTAGGATATATAACTGGATTTTGATTTTTCTGTTTGGATGCACAATTCAGGTCCAAGTTGGTAGTGTGCTGTTCCAGATGGTAAATGTAGGAAATGGAACACCTCATATCTCTGTAACCAAAACATGCTGTCAGTTTTTTACCAGGAAAAGGGTTGCAGAAAATATGAAACTGTATTTGTATAAAAAATAATAATAATAAAAAAAAAAACACTGGAAAAGGTGACCAAGTTCAAATATCTAGGGTTATGGTATGATACCAAACCTACATGGAAAGTTCATGTTAATCATGTTGAAGAAAAGTGTAAAAAGTATTCAATTTAATGAGGTGTGTAGCAGGACTGGAATGGGGAGCAGACAATCAATCCATATTGGGCATATATTGTGCACTCCTTCGATCTGTTAGAATATGGATGTATTGTATATGGATCTGCATCTTCAACAGTGCTTAAAAGACTAGATACTCTACAAGCTCAAGCACTAAGATGTATTATGGGTGCTGTTAAAACAACACCAAACAGCAATGCAAGTGGAATTGGGAGAAGCACCGTTAGATGTAGGACGGAAAATATTAGCTATGGCTTATTGGGTTAATTTGAGGGGACATAAGATAGATCATCCTGCAAAATCTGTACTTGAAAAAAGCTGGGAAACAACTAACCTTATTGGATCAGGATTTGCATGGAAAGCAAAGGAATGGGGGCAGAAATGTCACTTTTGTGATGTACAATTTTTGCACCAATAATTACAATACCCCAATGCCTCCTTGATTTTTCAGTCAACTTGTAGTTGACCTACAAATACATGATAGTATTCAAAAAGGGGGGAGTGGAAGTGATATTATGAGTTACACAATAGAATATGTTAGAACTGTACATTATGCATTTCTTCCGGCATACACTGATGGCTCTAAAAATCCAAAGACAGGACGAACAGGAGCAGCATTCTGTGTTCCAGAATTTAAGATGGGGAATTATGGAAGATTAACTGATGGGACATCGGTGTACACTGCAGAACTGGTAGCAATTCAGATGGTGCTTAGTTGGGTAGAGGAAGTAATGCCAAATAGAGTTGTGATATGTTTGGACTCTAACATACGCCTTCAAACATACCAGTCAAGTTGATGGGACATCATTACAGAAATTTTGAACAGACTAAAGAAAGTGGGAACTGTAGTTCATTTTGTATGGATACCAGCGCACATGGGAGTGCCGGGAAATGAAAAGACAGATAAAATGCCCCACACAGTAGGTCAGAAGGGAAAAGCATCATTCTGGAAGCTAGTAACAGTAAATGGCAGGAGTATTGGAATCAGTGTAAGACAGGGAGACATTTTTTTTAATATACAAAATAGTATAAGACCAAACAAAATCATGCAAAACTTAAGTAGAGAAGAACAGATCATATTTACTCGTTTAAGGATGGGTCATACAAACCTTAAATCTACTCTCTACCTCAAGCACAAAACAGGAAACGGTTGAACATGTGTTGTTAATATGTCCCAAATATGTACATGAAAGGAAAGAACTGCACAGAGAAATAGTGACTGCTGCATGTCATGAACTGACAATTACAAGTATTTTAAATACAAGGAAATTTAATGGAAAAATTATCAATTAAATTCATAAGAAACAGTGGACTTAAAAACAGGATATAAGAAAGCATTTGTTTAAGCCTGCACTGAAGTCTCTTCACGCTCCAGCACAGGAGGTGGAGGTATGCACCTAAAAAGTCGGATTGCGACCCGCCATAAATCCACTGAAGACGAAGAAGACGACGGCGTCATCGTCATCACTTTGCGCCGGAAGAATCTGCATTCTGAGATGAAGGCGTAATACACAACCAAAATGACAGCAACACACCGTGGTTATCGTAACAGTTTTTCTCTTTCACGAATGACGAGGCATTCGTAAAAAAGATATATATATATATGTATGTTCTCTGAATTCGTTTAAAACGGAATATATATGTCAACATGTCTTTCTTTGTAGATTCGGTAATTATGTTCACTTCCCAGGTCAGTGCTCACGTTATTCTGTACAACCAACTAATAAATATTATTTCTACAAAATGAGGTATGTTAGCTCACTCTTTTCTGTTTACAGGTGCTGTTTTTCGGATTTGGTTGGCTGTTTTTTATGCGGCAGTTATTTAAAGATTATGAGGTACTGATGCACAGCAACATGAAGTGTATATTATGTACAGTATACACCTTATATATTATTTATGATTTATGGTATTAGTGTTATTAGAACTAGCTGGTAATCTTGTGTTTAATGCTGAATGATTCCTGGTCAACGGGTTTGTCTGCAAGGAGACACCTTCTCCATTTAATTCCAAAAGAAATCATAGCTCTTGGCATGGATAATAAAAGCAACACTAGGAACTGTCATTTGATGTACTCATTCACAGTTTGGCAACACTAACATGGGAAAATTATGTCTAACTTCAAAGAATGGCTTAAATGCAAATTATAAACAAACCATACCCTGTTATTTCTGTGCTTACAGCTAGGTCTGAATGGCTTTCTTGCATGTTAATGCAAATTGTACATTTCATTTTATCAGTAGCTTGCTATCAAAGTTGGCATCTCGTCATCTAATGTTTATTATATGAATAGGTCATTGTGTCTTTCCTAGGTGCGACAGTACGTGGTGCAAGTGGTTTTCTCGGTCACGTTTGCATTCTCTTGCACAATGTTTGAACTCATCATCTTTGAAATCCTCGGAGCATTAAGTAGCACGTAGGTGGCTCAATCGTGACTGAAAACCTTACATTACATACATTGTAAATTTTCAACTAAGTTGCACATGTATTTTCTTTTACAGGTCCAGATATTTTCACTGGAAGCTGAATTTGTATGTTATATTGCTGGTTCTAATCTTTGTAGTGCCCTTCTACATTGGCTACTTTGTGGTCAGTAACATACGTTTGTGTAAGTGGATCCTGTTTAAAAAAGTGCATTTTCATTTGTTCTCATGTAACATGGTTGTGTGTCATTTTATTAAATTAAACCTTGTGTCTTATCTAATGCAAATTTACAAACTGCTAAAACAATTCACTGACAGTAACAGAATAGTGAGGTATATTTGTTTTTTGTTTTTTTTTTGTCAGTTAACTAACACAGATTATGCTACAAATTACAGAACGTCTATAACTACAAGTATGCATATATTTTGTCAGACACTAGGCTGTATTGAACACTTTTTTATGTGACTCATTACAGAATGCTGTTCTCATGAAATTGTGCCTAATTTTGTGCAAAATTATTTCTGGAGAAGTGAGTTGGGGTTGTGGTTTACAGGTTGCCTAGTATGCATGAATAGATAATGATTGTTTTTTTTGTCTTGTGTTTTATAGTGCAGAGACAGAGGTTGTTGTTTGCATGTGTTGTTTGGTTCACCTTCATGTATTTTTTCTGGAAACTTGGAGACCCTTTTCCCATATTAAGTCCAAAACATGGTAAGGAGTAACACTTTTTCATTTCAGAAAGCCTGATGTAGCATTAAAGGATCCTGTTCACATTATAGCGCTCTTTCTCTCTCAGGTATTCTGTCTATAGAGCAGCTCATCAGCCGTGTCGGGGTCATTGGGGTCACACTAATGGCTCTGCTGTCCGGATTTGGTGCTGTGAACTGCCCCTACACCTACATGTCCTATTTTCTGAGGTAAATATGCAGATCTAATATTGCATAAAGCTAACATTGAGAGCATAGATTATACATTTTATTTACTACACCAATAAGCATAGATTGTAGATTTGATTTATTATACCATGTTTTACTCAGGTGTAGCTTTTTGTGTGTATAGGAATGTAACAGACAGTGACATCCTGGCCCTGGAGAGACGGCTACTTCAGACCATGGACATGATAGTCAGTAAAAAGAAAAGGTGAGTTATGGAGAGAAGGCAAGAGGCACACTGTGGATTTGATTTTGATATTGTGTCAGAGTACCAGAAATCTGTGTCTTGAGCGTTTTCTTACATAACAGTAGCACAGAATTTCAGCTGATGCTCTCCTATGTGTAGAATTGCCATGACGAGGAGGCAGATGTACCAGCGAGGAGAGGACCAAAACAAACAGACTGGATTCTGGGGGATGCTCAAGAGCGTCACTTCCTCTCCTTCAGGCAGTGAGAGTATCCTTTGCCATAGTCTCAGCTTTAGACACACAGCTTGCAGCCCGCCGAGTGTCTGATTGTTATACACTTTTCTGGCCACAAGCTTCAGAATCTTAAAAGTTGCAATCTCGCCATATGCATGCATACATGTACTGGTTTCCATCTGGGGGGGAAAATAACATTTTTTAAAGAGTTTTCTTTGTAAGTAAACATGATACTTTCATGAGTTTGCTGACTGACTCTGGAAAAATTCTTTAATTTGTTGGTCAAATAGGTTAAACACCCTCTTCCTGTAAAAGTGAGTAGTTCTTGACCATGTCAGTGACAAAAGGTAATCTGCAGTCACATTCTTCATATAGATTAGACAAGATTAAGAGTGGGTTAAAGAATTCTGATCAGATATGCTCTGTTTTGTTCTGAATTGTGATTGACGTTCCTTGATATTAGAACTGCAGATCTATCTCTGATCCAGCATGAGGTAGATGCTCTAGAGGAGCTCAGTAGGCAGCTCTTCCTGGAGACAGTGGACCTACAGGCTACCAAGGTGAAAATTACAACTATACTTTCAAATGCAGTTCACTTTGATTCACATCATAAAGACATAACAATAGTACTAATACAGTATGTACAATACACAGTGTTGTTTATATATAAGATTTTAATGTAAAATTTTAATTCTTTAATCACTAGACATGAGATTTAATGTAATTGAGGGCATGATCTTGTTCCTTACAAATTGCATTCTAGCAAAAATGATGTGTATGAAAGATTATCATGAAATGTATTGTTTATGTCATCAGGAGCGGATAGAATATTCAAAGACGTTTCAAGGAAAATACTTCAACTTTTTGGGGTACTTCTTCTCCATCTATTGTGTGTGGAAGATATTCATGGTGAGCATTTATTGTGGTCAGTGGTGCATATACATATATTATAATACATACAAACAGAATATATGTGTATTTAATACATTAACCCAGCGTGATTGCCTTAGGCCACCATCAACATAGTCTTTGATCGCGTGGGGAAGACTGACCCAGTGACGAGAGGGATTGAGATCACAGTCAACTACTTGGGAATTCAGTTTGATGTGAGATGCGCACACACACACGCACACACACAGAGTATATAACTATATGCTGTTGGATGTCAAATGTATGAACCTGAGAACAAATGTGAGCTAGCTATCTGTCTCTGCTCTGTTACTTCTTAGTTTGTCTATAGCCTGGTGAAGCCTCCAATGTCTTCTTACTCTTCACCAGATTTATTTCCTTAGTGATAATGCCTCACATTTCTAATTATTGTTTTTCTTTCTGTCCTGAGAACAGCTGTCTTACTTTGTCATTTTCATAATTTCTAAAGCATGTGAATGTTAACGGCTGCTCAGTTTTCACATTTTGATTCTCCGCAGGTAAAATTCTGGTCTCAGCACATTTCTTTTATCCTGGTCGGAATCATCATCGTCACATCCATCCGAGGCCTTTTAATTACTCTCACTAAGGTAAATTTGGGGGCAACATATTTTATTTTTAATCATCAATTGGCTTGGTGTTATCTATTAAAAAATATTATGAGTATATGATCTATAATAATAATTATACCAAAAATACTAGCATTAATTCAGTCAGCGTAACAGAAATGCTTTCTCAGCAGTGCTAGATTGAGGCACAACCTTTGCTTGACCTGATTTCACCATAAGTCTAGAATTATATAATAAAGACCACTTAATAGCGCTCTTCTTAAATCTCATTGTTCTTCTACAGTTCTTCTATGCCATCTCTAGCAGCAAGTCATCCAATGTAATAGTGCTGGTCCTGGCCCAGATCATGGTAAAACACTTATAAAACCCACAGAACACATTGCTGTGTTGTTTATGTGTTATGACAAGACAGTTTACTGTGTTAATAATTTGCTGTCTGTGTCTACAGGGGATGTATTTTGTGTCCTCTGTGTTGCTTATGCGCATGAGCATGCCCCTGGAGTACCGGACCATCGTCACTGAGGTCCTGGGAGAGCTGCAGTTCAACTTCTACCATCGCTGGTTTGATGTGATCTTCCTCGTCAGTGCTCTATCCAGCATCCTCTTCCTCTACCTGGCACACAAGCAGGCACCTGAGAAGCACATGACCCTGTGACCTACTGGATGACCTCCTCTGACGGAGCTGGACTAAAGTGTTAAGCTTCTCCTTCCTTCTGTTTCTAAGAGGCCTCTTTGTAAACAACCAGGACTGAATTTCCTGAATCAGGAAGAGCCTAAACAGTGCTGGTTTGGTTTAAAGGTAAAGGGTATTTGGTTGACTACTCAAAGTATGCTAGAGTTATTGGTCCATGATGGTATTTTAATTGATGTTTTTCTCTAAAAAAGATGAGCAAGTGTTTGTTTTTTTGTTTTGTCTTTGTTCATTGGATCAGACATATATTCAGCATTGCTAGCAACATAGTCATGGTGGGTTTTTACACTGTTCTGGTGTTATAAATACAATAATAATTCAGTATATCAACTTTCTGTGTATCATCATATGAACAGAAAAACCTTACAAAATGTATTTGTCCATGTGTGAAATTTACATACAATAAATGAACATCTTGTTTTCAGAACATAACTACAGCCAGAGTGGCACAGAATGATTGTGCAAATTTTTATTTACCAGTGAGTTTTTATTACTTCATACAGCATCCTAAGCAGAGTGTGTAGCTCACTGCTGAAGATCTAGGCTCTAAATATTAACTTGGTGAACGTTTTTTAATGCACTGAAGTAGAGATAAACAGGTGCAAAAAGGTTACAGTTTGCATATGAAAGGCATCAGAGGGTCTTACACAATCAACACACATGTGACAATGGCATAATTTAAGACAGTTTGTGTCCTTTGTTCACGTGTGAGATCTGTCTTATCTGCCTCATATCACACACGTATAAAAGAACATGCACGGATCTGATGCAGTACTTAGTATTACTGCTTCTGCTTCTTTTTATTTTCCAGTGTTATTTGTAGATTGGTAAACTCCTGTAGCCTGAGAGAACAGAGTATATGACTGCTTTCCATTTAAAAGACTGTCTTTTTCAGCAGTGCAATTATTGACTACTTATAATATAAGCTTTTTTTAATTTATATGTGCAACTTGGTGTACCACCATATAAATATAACCCAGCAACTGGAAAATGTCTTTCTCAGAGCCTCTCATCTTCACTGTCTGATGAGGATGTAGATGAAACAGAGGGTGTCTAAAATAGAGAACCAGGGGTTATAGTCAAATCAGAGCGTAACACACTTCTGTGGCATTAGTAAATGGTAATTTATTGGGATTATGGCTTCAGAAGTTAAATGGTGCTCACCCTTTCACGAGGCTGAACTGGTGTTTGCTCGGTATCCAGCAGCTTGGGGGTAATTGCAACTCCCTTAGCTTTCAGGTGATCATAAGCAGCTTTCCCTGCTACAAGGAGGACCAATGTGTCACCACTGCTGCGGATCAGATTCACAGCCTCCTCATGCGTGCTTTCCTCTATGTTCACCCCATTGACCTCCACCACAAAGTCATCATCCTCTAGCCCGGCTCTGTCTGCTGGTCCGCCTTTCACCACCTGTCGATGTGTCATACTGTGCATGAATACCAAAAACTCTTCAAAGCAAATATGTATATGAGATACTTGCTGATCTTAGTCATTAATAATCTAAGTTCAGATGTATTTCTCACGTTCTCCTCACCTCTTTGATATATTGTCCATACACTCCTTGGATACCATTGAGGTGGAAGCCGTATCCAGCAGCGCCCTTTTCCATGCGGCACAATTTGGGTTTATATATTTCCTCAGGAGCATCAGCCATGGCTGGGACTGGGGTGACATGATGTTCAGGCTCAGGATTGCTCAGCTGAGGCAGGGAACTCCTCATTTCCTCCCAGTAAAGTAAAGGAGAGACACCACCCTGAAAAAAAAAATTAAACACTTAGAAATATGGAAATAAAGCCCTCCAAAACTCAGAACTCCACTTTGAAACTCCTCTTCACATTTCAATCTGTTGTCTTTTGGCATAGAAGAAAACAAAAAGGGCCACATGAGGTCATGTGGGTGAATTGAATTTAAACTGGAAGATAATTTGTATTTGGGCAAAATATGAAAAAAAAAAATGCACTGGAGGATAATAGGAGGACTCACCATCTTGTACATCTTGTCTGTTTCAGCATCAACCACCAGGAGGCAGCATCGATTTCCGAGCTGACGTATTTTATCCACCACTTGCTCATGGGTACAGTGATTAACCTCCTCTCCATCCACAGCCACCAGCTGGTCCAACTCCTTCAGGCCCCCTTTTTCTGCAGGACTCCCACGGTCGATTTCTCCAATGAAATGACCTTAAGGACAATTACGTATTGTAATTTCACCATATATACAAATGTGTGCAGTCAGACCTAATGTAAAATACACATGCATGTAATTACAGCATGAACCTGTATTTACTTTAATCTGCATTGGGTTCATTAGTCTCAGAACCAAAATTGTCTGCTCAAGGTTGCCTTCTACGATCTGCCAAATGGACTCAAACAGGAGTTCACGGTGAGACTTAATCAGCAGGCATTAGTTGTGAATCAAATGTTAACTGACTATGGGTATGTACTTGGATATGTACAGTTTGAATTTGGAGTGGACAGGGTGAATGATTGCATGTTGACTGTATGTTGCTAAAATCTATTACTATATAAGAGTCTGATCAGACTGTAAATAAATAGTTTATAATAATGCACAATACATGACATCCCTTCTTCTAAAAAGTTGAGATCGTCCTGGTCACCATGTGAGAAATGAGGCTGCACATATGGATGATGTTAGCAGCCTATGATTAAAGTAATGCTAATCCCTCCAACATCTGTAATATGGTCACACATGCTGTTATTTTCCTTCACATGAGACCATGCAGCTGTCATTTATATTTGAAAACTAGTATATATCTGGGATGCTATCAGAGTGTGTTCCACTCTTAGTTACTCCTCATTTACATGCCTACCTGGAGTTTTAGGGTCTGCCTTAAGGAAGAAGCCATAACCACTGGCTCCCTTGGTGATTTCAACTATGCGAGGATTCAGTGGTAGGTGCTTCGTTGTGGCCAGTCCAGTTCCCAGTCTGATGCATTTATTCTTGTAGTATTTGTCAGTGTCCTTGTCCACGAGTAAAAACATCACACTTTTTCCAGCAGCTTTGACCTAACAAGCAGAGCCTGATATTATTTTCTTTCTAAAACAAACTCATAAACCTCAGCACAGAAATATTCTAGGCATTTTTAATGTTGAAACATTGCTTACTTTTTCCACAGTTTGATCGTGTGTAGCGCCTTCTACATTTTCTCCATTGATTTCCACCAGACGATCACCTGCCTTAACCCCTGCATTATCAGCCGTCCCTCCCACAATCACATCCGTCATGAACATTCCCTCTTCACCTGAGAATTCAGAGAAAACCGAACAACCCTTCAAACTAGTGAATTATAGATCACATGGCCGATTTCAAATATAATGTTTTAGAGTCTATGGCCCTTTTCACCTTTATAGGACTTGATGGAGAAACCAAAGCCACTGCTGGACTTCAGCAGAAAGCAGAGTTTGAGTTTAGGGCCTGCTGCAGGAACTCCGTTCATGGTGGGCTGACTCTGAGCAGAATAGGACTGTGGTTCTGCAAGGTTGATGCCATTTCTTTTGGCCTGCTGGTATGCTTCCTCTCCCAGGACATGGAATGTGACAGTCAATCCACTTTTCTTAACCAGATCTGCAACCTGATGGAGGTGAAAAAGCAAAGGTGCAGTGCTAAGGTCCTTGATAACTGCTTTATAGTAACCCTTAATTTGTCATTATGAAACCTTATAGATGTGCTAGAAGTTTAAATGTCTAGTTTATAGTCATAAAATCTAGTTTATACCTGGCTGTGTTCCAGGTTGTCCACAAAGGTTCCATTGACTCTGATAATGCGATCTCCATCCTTGAGACCAGCTAGTTCAGCAGGACCACCCATCTCCAACGCCCGAACCAAATGACCTTCTACCCCCTCCTCGATCCTCAGGTAGAAGCCATAGCTCTGGCCTTCACGCTTGGAAAGTGCAATCACTCGAGGTTTTGGCCCAGCCATTATTCTCCTAATAGAAAAAAAAGTGTTTTATACAGTCACCAACCAAGCTTCAGTCTGAAGTCTGTTGTTATACCATGACCTTCTTTATCTTATCAAATTAACACACCCATCATTCCCTAACTGCCAAATCATTTTACAGCGTGCTGTAACAACATGCAGGGCTTATCAGTGAGGTGTGGTGAAAGACATTCTTATATCACTAGTATCATCTATGATATCATGTTGTATAAAGAAATACATTAAAATGTAAATACATGCAAATAATGACAGTAAAAAAGTACCCAGTCTTGTGAAATTGGCCCCAAAATTCCAGTCATTCTACTCTAAGTTTCAGATTTTAATAAATCTTCCCATTAATCATATACTGGCTTGCTCATGAGAGATCTAAATCTAGATCTGGCTTCCTATAAAGCTGCTTTGAGACAATGTTCATTATGAAAAGACCTATATAATTAAAAAATTGAATTGAATGTAATATTTTAATCTGCCAAATAACCGTAGGAATACTGTAATGGGCATTTAGATGAACTATAATTAATGGTTTCTGATGGTCAATCTAGTACCCAGCCACCAAAAGAAACTGATGAATAGTAATACTAACCCTATTACTAAGGTGAATACTAATAATAAAGATGAAGACAATGTGCTGAAAGTGTCAGAATATGATCACTTCAGTTGTTAATTGTTAAGCTGGAGGTGCTATGACAAAGTGCACTTCTTGCTGGAACATGTGCACTTTGCCTCCATAATAAAGAATGATCATAGTGACCCCTGCCAAGCATGAAGAAAAGGAGAGTGTCAGTATGCTTAGCTTTGTTGCAAAGAATATGTTCTCGGGGTTAACAAAGTACACAAGCATTCCTATATTTTAACCAAGTACACAAGCATTCCTACAAGGCTGAGTCAAATAAAAATCTTTTTTTTTTTTTTTAAATTTTGCACTGTTCATTGCAAATAGGTGTCACAAAAGTGTATTATATTTCTACATAATCTCCATTTTGCTCAACGCAAGCGTTCTAGCACTTAACAAAAGCCAGGATTCCTCTAGTAAAGAATTCTTTTTTTCCTAATTCTAATTTTTTCTCAGTTTTAAGGTCTTCATTATGACTCACCACCATATATATTTTAACAACATACATAAGCATTCCTAGATTTAAAAAAAAAACCTCACTTGTGACATGTAGAAAAAGACATGTAGCATTGGATATAAAGAAAAGCCATCATAATTCACCATTAGAAGAAAGTCAGGTATTACATGACAGCTCGTTTATGGCTATATTTGAACTACTCTATCCTCATATGTAATATGTCAATCTATGCTGCTCTTTGATGTATAATATTTGTTATTATTCAGTATGATCCAGATCTCATTGCCTTTATGGTTTTTGATCATCAGTAGCAGCCCACCAGGCTTTCCCTTGTCCAGATATCTTTGCAATGCTATGAGCATTGCTTGCTATGAATACCAAGTCTTTAGCAGCGTAGAGGTTGGTTTAATACATCATCTACATTTACTAATCTACATTTAGGAAACAGTAATGTAGTAGAAAAAAAGGAACAAAAGTAAATAAAAGCATTTCAAAAATAGCATAAAAGCAAAATTCAAGATCCCATTCAGTTAAGGGACTGAACAGGTATGCTCACACACAGCTGATCAGACTCTTTTATAAACACTTTTCCACAGGTTTAATTCTAAGACAAATCTAAGATGACATGAATAATGTACAGAACAGGTAGATACCACTCACCTGTTCCCGTCCCGTTGATGTCCCAGCCTAAAGGAAGCACTTACATCTTTTTTGCAAGTGTTATTTAGCCATGCACAAGTGTGTAATGGACTTTGACAGAACAAAGGTTCACTTAAATGGTGAGGTATTTAACCACATCTCATGCCTGGAAGCCTGTTCACAATGTTTCTGTGCATAAGCACAATCTGCACAACACTGCAACCTGCAGCAATCATGAGCCTTTCGAGTTTGAGCAGAGGTATAACCCTCTGTTTGGAACTAACTAACTAACTAAAGTTACATTTGCTCAACAGATATTAAATATACAGTACTTAATAGCACATTCAGCATTCAAGTACATTTTAGAAATTTTACCGACTATGATGGCTTAATAAGCAACAATCCCTATCACTTCATATCAGAAAGAGCATTTAGTTGGCTGCCTCTATTTTCAGATCATATAACCTCAAGCTACAACAAGTGTTTAGGCATGACTGAAAAAGGAAGTATGCGTAATATTTTTTAAATACAAAAATGAATTCTTGATGTTATTTCTGTGTATGAAATGTCAGTTTATGTAGTTGTAGTAGAACCATGATTCATTACTGGTTTAAATCCACACTGAAAAGACATCTGCCTCACAGGGTGGGGAGATTGGCTTAGTTCCCTTTGCTTAGTCAGTTTAGAGCAATGCAACTCTCTAAGGTTCCAGCTGTGCTACAACACTGCATGAAGGAAATCCTCCTACTAATATCTGAGGCCGAGTGAAATCACCCTTTTTCCATGCCACAGAAAATTACTTCACTCACTTTAGATATCAGTTCAATTTTATTCCATTTCCCAGATTCATGACATTCATTTATTCGTCAATAACTGTTTTATAATGAGCAAGGTTGCAGTGGATCTAGAGCCTATCCTGGAAACACTGGACATGAGATACACTCAGGATGGGATGCCAGTCGGTCGCAGGTTATCTCACACGTGCGCACATACACACACAAAACTTCACAGACGGCAAACCAGAGATGGGGCTTGAACCCCAAACCCTGAAGCTATGAGGGAGCAACACTACACGCTGAACTATTGTGCCAGTTTCAGTTCACTGTCAAAGTACTTATGTCACTTTTCATCATGACCAGTCCAGAGTATTTTTCAGTGTATTTTATAGAAAACTAGAAGACTACATCTGTCTAGAAGGTAAATGACTAGATGGTATTAAATTCATGAAACTATTCTGGGGTGAACTTTAATCAGTGTGGACAGCACAGATGCTGTATTTACACATCAGTCTACTACACCTTACTCTTATTTTGGCTAATTGTTCATTAGAATCAAAGTTGATGCAAATATTTGACTAAGCAAGAAAACACAATCAGTGAGAGTGCTATGGATCTCCATTTTGCCAAGTTTTTGAGACTTTTTCTCAAACATATAGTAAACTTTCCTTGGTCACAATACTTTACTTTTACTTATAGTTTTACTTATAGTTTTCCATGTATTTCTACATCATTTGTACTAATGAAACAAACAAAAAATTATTATTATATAACTTTATATATCCTCCAATATATAAAGGGAGGAGAATTTGCATTGTATTTACTAGTTACTAGTTAAACTTTATACAGTCAGGGGAAAGTAAGGCTGGGAAACTTACCAGATCTCTGAAGATCTCTACAAGAACAAGATTGTATGACTTTTGGAAAGGTTCATAATTTTGGCAGCAGATATGCTGTAAGGACATACTAATATTGAATTATTTTTAATATTGAACATGAATTAAACATAATGGTATAGTTATACAACAACTGTTCATTATTGTATTATTTGTAGGTTTTATTAGTTTTATTTCTATAAGAGTTTGGATGATCTCTAATCTCCAGCTGTCATTCACACAACCTCAGTCTATGAACTCTACAGACTGTTTTCTGACAAAACACAAAACACTAAGAAACAGACATCTAACTCCAAAAATTCAAGGTACTATCACAGTGAATTTCAATGTCTTCATTAGCATAGGCCAGTCTGTTTGCGCCTAGGCCTTCGTTAGCACTGATATATGATATATGGGGGAATATCAGTACAGTTTGCAAGTTACAGTCTACAAAACATTTTTAATTTAGAACAAGGACTTTAAATTTATTTGGTGGATCAGATTAGAACCTTCATCAGGCCAGTCCTGTATGTTTGACACCACTGTTCTAAGGGGCCAGCTGGTTTTTCATGCCATAAATAAAATAAATGTGCCACCAATTTTTTCTTTATATAATTTGTCACCAGTCTATAAACATAATATGTATATGTTATAAGCTCTCCTTTCCCCCATTATAAAATACAATTTACTTGTACTAATTCAACAACATAAAATTTAGGCAGCACAATATTATTGTTGTTGTTGTTCTTTTGGCTGCTCCCGTTAGGGGTCGCCATGGCAGATCATTGGTCCACATATTTGATTTGGCACAGTTTTTATGCCAGATGCCCTTCCTGATGCAACCCTCTCCAACTGTTTTTATCTGGGCTTGGGACCGGCACTGAGAGTGCACTGTTTTTGTTCCCTGGCCGGGAATAGAACCTGGGTCATGGTGAAAGCACTGAAGCCTACCCACTAGTCCTCCAGGGACCCCGCAGGACAATATTGTTGTAAACGTCAAAATTTAGGTAAATGGAAACATTTTATCCTAATAATCTGTCCTTTCAAAAGCTGTAAATTATCAAACACATTGACCCCTAATGTTGACATTATGCTGAGGCAAAGTCAATTATGATTTGAATGTGTGTGTGTGTGTGTGTGTGTGTGTGCATATGTGTGTGTGTGTGTGTGTGTGTGTATGTGTGTGTGTAGGCATTCTTATTTAGCTGGAATAATTGGAACTTCAGAAGTGATTCATGATTTTCAAGCTTACACACACACACACACACACACACACACACACTGCACACTTAAGCAACAACATGCTACAGTGGCCTGGTTTTTCAATACCCTTTAATTATTGAGCAGGGGTCTGAATGTGCTGCAGTTACCTTGAAGGAGTTGTACCTGTTTACAGCAAAAAATGATATAGTGATGCATGGAATTTATAAGCTGACAATATATAATTGTGTGCTCTGTATTCTCTGCTCCTGCATGGCTGGCAGTTTTCTGTATTTCATGGCATATAAGGTCTATATTTCTGATGTTGTCTTATTTGTCTTAGCAGATAAGACACACTCGCAAGATTTATAAGAAGTGTCTCTTTTAGAAAATCAGATGGAAAAATGTTGTTTATTTAACCAATAGAAGAAAGATGACTGAAACATACTGCAAAAAATAATATTTTATGCTACATAAATAAATATTGCTGCTTTAAGTCACCTTTCATTTCTCTGATGTGATTAGTTAAATGAACAAGTTATCAGGAAAGATGAGATTTCCTCAAGATGTTTCTCAAGTGTTAAATTTGAGAAAATTGTATTTTTGAGAGCCATTTTTCACACTGTACTTTCACACTGAAAAATAATGTAGTCCTATGGGCTGAGCTTGATAGATACTAAGCTTCTCTAAACCAACAGTCCCACTTCTTTTACATTTATAACACACTTTACCCAAGGCAACTTGTGACTGAGAAAAGATACAACCCAAATATACAGCACAGCTCAGCATCTGTTTGAGTTAAAGGTTATTGCTCAAGGGCCCAACTGTGGCTCTCTGGTAGTCCTGGGATCTGAACTTAGAACTCTCTAATCATTAACTCAGAACCTTAACCACTGAGCTGAGCTCCACTGGATCATGGCGAGCCTCCATTGGATCATATACACCCATCTGCTGCCCACTAATCAGTGTTTTGCTCCAAACCATGTGGCATGATTATCTTTTTACTACACAGGAAACATTCTTCCCACTCTTTATTCTTGTAACAACCCTTTTTAATGCTTCTGTGGCATGTTTATAAATCTAAACCCTGGCAATAACCTCTCTCCCCAGGCACGAACCTCAGTTATAACGGATAGAAGGAATCACAATTATGATGCCCTGTTCAGCTGCTTTCTGCCATGCCATTGACTGTTATCCAGCACAATACATGTCAAGGCAACACAGTGAAAAGCTGCACAATCTGTATCTAGATATGTGAACAAGAAATTAGAAACAGGTTAGGAGAAAGTAAAGTTTCTCCTAAAAAAACAAACAAACAAACAAAAAAAAAACTGTCTTTTAAAATTGAACACTAGATGGCAGAGCAATTGCACCATGTTTAATAAACCATTCATTGTTCTGTTTAGAAGAGTTTAGAATTTATTATGGAACTGAAAACAAGGGGTTTTAATGTGGTGGTAGTGGTGTAGCATTGTGTTTTACTGTAGTATTGTATCTTTGTGTTGAAAATGCAAAAATGCAAAACAGCAATATATAGGCATTTCATTTCATTACATATCACATCACTCTGCTGCCCTGCCTACTCAATTCACTGTATTCTGTCACTGCAAAAGAGTCACTTTACATGTTCATACTGTTGCTCAGGACTACTAACAGAGCTTATATTATCAAGAATACCACTGTGCAATAAAATTTAGTTTTTTTTAGTGTCTACTCTATAGTTTATTGTATAGTCTAATGTCTGTATTTACTGAGTTTTGCACTGTCTGTCAGTGTGTTGACTGACATTGTTTCATGTTAATTGTAGCACTGTGATTCTGGTTCACCTACATCTGTCTGTGATGACAGGAATGACTTAATGTTCATAAATCAAAAATAGCTGACAAGGACAGGATCTCAGGATCTGGTCTGAAATGGATCTCAGGATCTGGTTTGAAATGGATCTCAGGAGCTGGTTTGAAATGGATCTCAGGATCTGGTTTGAAATGGATCTCAGGAGCTGGTTTGAAATGGATCTCAGGATCCGGCTTGAAATGAATCTCAGGAGCTGGCTTGAAATGGATCTCAGGATCTGGTTTGAAATGAAATTTGCTAATCTGCTTTTTGTATGTGCCATAATGTCCATATGACTGATATATTTTATTTCTGCATCATAAATTGTTTAATGTTTCCCTCAAGATGCTTCTGAACTTGTTCTACTTTCCTGTACTTAACGCAATCCGCTTTTCATTCAGTCATATGACGGAATGCAACGAAGCATACTAATTTTGTACCGTTTCACCCAGCATAGTCAGTCACTCTCGATCGCTCGTCTCTCCTCTTTAAACCAGCAGCGCGCAAACTGATGCCACACTGCGGCTTCTTATAAGCACCTCCCATCGGCTGTCCACTACAGAAGATCCTTCAGCAGCATAGGGGACTCGAGAATCAGCCTAACTGCAAAAAAAGCTATTGAATTAAAAATTTTTTTTTTAAAAAAAACCTGCTTTGTTTTTATTATCCACCGAAGATAGACAGTAGTTTGCATTATCCATTAATATTTACTGAATATTTATTGAGTGCATTAATAATATGCATTTTTGAAGGAATTTCAAAATTTCAGAAAACTTTTTTTAAAAACAACACAACCAGATTAGCTTAATTTTTTTTCTAAAAAAAACAACAAAAAAACAATCCAAGCAGGTTGACATGGATTTGGAAAGCCTGAAGCAGCTGTTGGAGTGTTTAAGCGCTGTAAACAGCACATTTCTGCACAATCTGGACCTGAGCGACAGTAACAGCACCTGCAGAGAAGAGCACTTCATTCCCAAAGAGCGACCTGCACGACCCAAAGGTAAGCACAGAGATGGACTGTACAGAGCCTCTAATACAAATCCCCTAATATTTTTTATAACAAGGTAAAGAAAAACCTTTTCTATTGCCTGAGGACACACACAGGATGTTCATATGAGTTTCTCTTATAAGCACAGGCAAAGCATTATAAATAATTCTAAGCTTTTTTGAAGGTGCTGTCCTGGTGTACAGATATTGTGCTGAACTTCTCAAAAGGCAGATAATCATGGGCTGGTTGGATATAGAAAAACAGACTAAAACCTACAGATTTCTTCATGCCTGGAAGAATTTTAGTCAAGCAAGGATTGGAGAATTTAAAAACAAAACAAAACAAAACAAAAAGCTTGATAGATCATTAGAGTGATAAATTCTATATCTGAATAAGAAATGGATCTCTTTGATATGACATCAGGAGTGTCACAAGAAATTTGATTTATCAATGGTGATATGCTTTTGTGAGACTGTTGCAGATTAAGCCAATCCTTGGATTAAATTTTACAGTCAAAATAACTGTCAATCCAAAAATAGGCTATATATTACCTAGGGTTGTTCAATATCCAGAAATATGTTTCTGTTTGTTCAGTATCGTGAATTTATTTTTTCAATTATATTGTGTAGGATGCTTAATTTTGCTCTTGACATATGCAGTCAAACGCAGCTGAATATTCCCCTCCTCTGTTGCTGTCTTCTGAATATTTTGCAAAAGCTACATTTAGAGTGTTTAAGGGTAGTGAAGAGGCTAATCATTAAAGGTTCAATTATCCACACAGGTTCACACACAACCACCCAGACAGACACACACTGGATGTCCACTTATCAATCAGCAGAAGCAGCGACTGATCAGATCCTTGTGTCATGAGACGCACTCACCATTGCTTGCCAGTAATGCTGAAATCCACTGATTGTACACAGAAATTATTGAGATTCCCATTTTTGAATTATTAGGTGATAATAGGGAGGAAGATACTTCCATTACTGTGATGAAAACCAGCAGGTTAATGCAATCATTTTCTGGAAAAAAAAAAATCTTTAAATTGCTGCGCTCATTTCCGGACAGCATGATTTTTCTGCTGCAAAAGTGAACAGCTTAAGATGTAAAAACATTCTCTGTAAAGACATTAATTTAGAATGTCATGGTACCCTATGATGGCCTTGCGCCCATCCAGGGTGTATTCCCGCCTTATGCCCAGTGTTGATCGGATCCAGATACACGGTGATCCTGACCAGGATAAAGCGGTAACTGATGATGAATGAATTAATGAATGTAAAAGATTTATGGCATTTACATCTATCAGTATAGCAACTGTAATTTCCTGTAACAACTTTTTATCATTAACCTCAGAAACACACATGTATCATTCATTCTGACAACCAACTATGGGAAAGTGTCTAGATTTCCTGATAGCCACTTTATCACCACAACTTTGTTTGCACATAAGTTTCCTTGTTTTAAATATTATAATTACTATTGAAATTGAATTGCAGAATGAATGACTGGAAAATAAAAAAGTATCTACTAGAAAATAGACAGTTGGAAATTTGGAACTGGTGTATAGACATGGGCCACTGGGATAAATAACGGGTCAGATGAAGAGTTGTTCTGGAATGTACTAAAGGCTAGGTAGGAGGATGAGATTCACAGACATATACACTGATCAGCCATAACTTTAAAACCACCTGCCTAATACTAAGTAGGTACCCCTTGTGCTGCCAAAACAGCTCTGAAACGTCGAGGCATGGACGCCACAAGACCTCTGAAGGTGTGCTGTGGTGTCTGGCAGCAAGACGTTAGCAGCAGATCCTTTAAGTCCTGTAAGTTGGGGCCTCTATGGATCAGACTTGTTTGTCCAGCTCATCTCACAGATGCTCAATTGGATTGAGACCTGGGGAATTTGGAGGCCAAGTCAACATCTTGAACTCATCATGTTTCTCAAATCATTCCTGAACAATTTTTGCAGTGTGGCAGGGTGCATTATCCTGCTGAAAGAGGCCACTGCCATTAGGGAATACCGTTGTCATGAAGGGGTGTGCCTGGTCTGTAACAATTTTTAGGACCCAGGTACTAACCACTGCATACCAGGAACATCCCACAAGCCCTGCTGTTTTGGAGATGCCCTGACCCAGTCATCTAGCCAACACAAAGTCACTCCGATCCTTACGCTTACCCATTTTTCCAACACATCAACTTTGAGATATACATACATACATATATATATATATATATATATATATATATATATATATATATATATATATATATATATATATATATATATATATATGTATATACACAAAATAAATACATTTCTAGATATAAATGCTGCAAAAAATGGTCCTGTACAAATTGCATCTGGTGTCATTATAAAAGATATTGCCATTGTTTGGCAACCAGTAGCAATTATGGTGAAGGTGAAGGAGTTCCCTAATGTTCTCAGGGTTTATTGAACATTACTCAAATGGAAAAAGCTACAGAGCCATAGCAAAGACCTTAAACAATTGATTAAACAATTAATACAACTGGTTCGAAAATATGCAGGTGGAAAGGTCATGGAACCATGACTAATTGTGTGCCTCGCACAATTTCACATTGCACACTGAGACTGATGATAAGGAAGATAAGAGAGAAGCCAGCAGTCACTCAAAAAGAGTTGCAGGATGACCTGAAAACAGCAGGAACAAAAGTTACACAGAGAACAATAAGCTATGAACTGCATCGCAATCACCTCCAATGTTTTACTTCCCATGTAAAAGTGCTAAAAAAGAAGAACAGAGATGTGCATTTAACAGCATTTAGACAAATCATACTCTGGTCTGGAGATGGGAGCATCATGATATGGCGCTGCTTCTCTGTAAATGGTACTGGGGCGTTACGCATCATTGAAAGAAACATGAATGCTGCAATGTACCAGGACATATTAGAGGAGAGTTTAATTTCATCTCCCAAGTAACTGAATCAGGGTAGAAGATGGATGTTTCAACAAGATGACAATCCCAAATATACAACATCCAAATATCCAAAATTACAAGTCCATCAGGGGAACCCTCATAACCTTAGAGAATTAAAGACAATTTGAAGAATTGTCTTCCCAAGAAGAATGGGCCAAAATTGAATGACAATGCTGCAAAAAGCTAATTACTTCTTACCATAGATGTTTCAAAGCTGTAATTTCCAATAACAGCATTGCAACAATTTACTTTTTTTTACTAAATACTAAATACTTTTTTTTGTTATTTAAACATATCTTTGTTTATGTTTATGAATACATACTTTTTGTTCATATTTCTAAGTACAAATTCAAAAGACATGGGTGCAAATTTGAATTGGATATATACACTGGAAGTACATTACTGTAAATAACAAAAACAATAGTGTCCGAATGCTTTTAGATTTTAATTTGAACCAAGGAAGATACTGAATGCATTACAAGACATCACTATGGTCAGAAGCACAGCTGGTTTGGAGAATTAGGGCTCAACGGAAGTGGGGGGTGGGGTGGGGGGGGGGGGCATTAAAGGGAAACAAATGGGTGCAGTTAAGCTTGATGATCAAATGGCCTGGATATAATGCAGTAATGGAGAAATGTGTCTCAGAATGCTGATGATTAAATACACAGAAAATCCTCTATGTGTACTTTCAAAAAGCAGGTAACTCCTCGAAACCAGCTTCTACATTTTACATAATCACTGAAAGTCAAATAATGACATTGTTTACCTGCTGGAAGAGAGCACAAATGGACTAGAGACGTCATCAAAAAGGCTAGTCAGTAATTTTCTGATTAGTTGCCAGGCTGATTAGTCAGTAAGGCTAGTACAGGTCATGCTGTCTTCTTTAGCTTGTACATATAAGCCCAGTGTGAACCACCAGTACTAATTGGTATGACATTTTTTATAGCAAGCCAGGAACTGTAGCCACAAAGTTGGTGGTACACAATTGTATAGAATGTCTTTGTATGCTGTAGCATTACAATTTCCTTTCACTGGAACTAAGGGGTCCAAACATGTTCCAGGATGACAATGCCCCTGTGCACAAAGTGAGGTCCGTGAAGACATGGTCGTCAAGGTTGGTGTAGAAGAACTCGAGTGGTCTTCACAGAGCCCTGACCTCAACCCCACTGAACATCTTTGGGTTGAATTAGAATACTGAGTGCACCCCAGGCCACCTCACCCGACATCAGTGCCTGATCTCACTAATGCTCTTGGGGCTGAATGGGCAAATCCCCACAGCCACGCTCCAAAATCTATTGGAAAGCCTTCTAAGAACAGTGGCGTTTATTAAAACGGCAGGGGCGGGGGGTTGGGGGGAGTCTACATCTGGAATGGGATGTTCAAAAATACATATGGATGTGATGGTCAGGTGTTCACAAACTTTTGGACATATAGTGAAATGCAATCAATCTGACAGGCCACTTCCAGCTGAAGACTAAAGAGAATGGAGTTGAAAAACCTGGCATGAATTTGGGACACTTGGATTGCTGGACAGATGATATAGCCACTGGGAAGATCTATTGTGGGGAGAACAAGAGCCGATGAGGAGAGGGAGTCTCATAAGGAGATCACGATCAAATTACATAATTGTCTTCTGATGAAGTGTGTATGTTCAAAGCAGCAAAAGCTTGGCAAAGTTCATTACAAGTTCACTAGAGAAAAGTAAACGAGTTAGGAAGAGTTGTTAAAGTGTAACCTAGTGCAAAATAAGAGCAGCTTAATGACAGTTGTAGATTTGTTCAGCCAAAGAGCTGTTCACTTGGTAGCGAGAAGAAAACCATCAAACAACACTGAGAAAAAAAAAAGAAGTGCCATGCAGAATATGACCCCTAATCCACCATACAGGCTCATAAATATCATGATAACTGAAATTCAGGGGCATAAAAGTTAACAATAAGTGAGCTAGAAATAGAGGAGAACTTCCCAATTCAAATCCCAATTCAGTCATGATGAGATTATCCATTTGGACCTAATCAGTATATTTAAACTCATTTGATAAACATAGGAACATTTAATTTTTGTCTTTCACTCTCCATTCACTGATGTTAATTCCTTGAAGACTTGAAGGTTTTCCTTTTTAAGGTCAGATACTACACCCTCATTTTGGTTTACCATACTATATATTGTTATTTCATGAAATTATTTTTTTCCCATGAAATTATGGAATATAGTACAAGCATATTAAGCATAATTTCATGGATAAAAACTACTAAAGATAAGAAAAATGACTTGGCACATGGAAATAAGTAATTTTTAGACAAAAATCAGCAAAACAACAGAATCTAAGCAATGGCGGAATGAAGTATGAATTTATACATCATCTAAGGAAATGTTTATACATAGAGTACATAACACTATGTTTTATAAAAGTGTTACAATGATGTATAATTCAATATAGAGCAGCATATATCAATAATTATTTATTTCTATTTATACTTTGTGGAAGAATAAAATTTACATATAGAAAATATTGAAAGACTGAACATAAAAGGATTTTCACTTACCGTGTCTTTAAGGGTATGCACGATTGATAGACTCTCATTTTTTTATATGTCATAGACATTTTCTCATTTCCGTGGCAGAAATTCTCAGTCTCTGTTCCCCTCTCTCTCTCTCTCACTCTCTCTCTCTCTCTCTCTCTCACACACACACACACACACACACACACAAAAAACAAAAAAAAAACAGAACCTTTGAAATAAGCTACGAACTCACACATACTTAATCATATTATCACAGCACACAGTGTGTCTGATTATAGCTGTAATGGTTAAATGTACTGTTTAGTTTTTTTTTTTGTTTTTTTTTTGCAGAGCAGTGAAGTGTTTGTTCCAAATAATGCCATGACTGGTGTATTACCTCAGCTCTTTCAAATCAAGGGAATGTAAGCACATTTGTTTTTGTGACTCAATAACGTTTTTGAGTCACAATCAGTATAAATCTCTTCAAGATAATTGTATTTGTTATTACAGTCTACTATGAATGCTGTATTACTTGTACAAACAGAATCTGACTGAATTGAATAGAGATAAATATATTTTGCTTCATTCTTACACAGAAATACTTGATTACATGCTGCCATTTAAATTTTGCATGGAAGCTACATAGGGCATTGTAATAATCACATTCTGTATGAGTATGTTAAATAGCTTTGTTGCTTATATTTGAACTAAAGCACTGTGGATTTTAGATTTCAGCATCTGTCAACACAGGTTTACTGTCATTTTAATTGGTAAACCCCACTAACAAAGGCCTTCATGGACTCTTATAGGCCCCTTTTTAATCAGTGCTTTGTGATTTATTTTTTAACTGGATATTTTATACAACAGTCTGGGTGGATATGTTGCTCATATTTTTATGTCCAAGGATGTATTCACACTACATGCATCTCTTTCTGAACAGGCTCTGTTATTTCCAACAGTCAAACGGATCATTTCAGTAGTCAGTATAAGGAAGTGGGATTCACTTTACATGTTTAAATTTCATAAATGACAAAAATAATAAATTAAGTCTACAATCAGCAGAAAAATATACACCTAAGATTTTTACAGAATAAAGAGATATTATGATGTTTTGAGTTTATACCAGGTAATGGATAATGCATAATGCATATACCATTAAGCACTGTTATAAAAACAGTTTCAAAAGTCTGGAGCAGATGAAAATTTGCCAATTGGAACATATTTAAATGCACTGCCCCTGTCAAATGGCGTCATCAGTCTTCAGTACCAGAATGTTTTCTCCCAAACATGGTCACTTCTGATGCACCTGGGCGTGGATGGAACAAAATAAATGACCCCATCCAAATCAGTGATCATAAATTATTGACCACTTCAATCTCCAGACTTGAACTCTATTGAAAGAGAAGTCCACATACACAAAGCCAAGAATAAAAAGGAGCTTGGAATATTGTGTATGGAAGAGTGTCTAAGATGAACAAGTTTGAATATTAACAGTTTGAATATTAACATATTAACAGTTGCATCTGTTATTCATTTTATCCATTCATATTCAATCATATTAACCAGCAGTTGACTGTATACTTAACGGTCATAGCAGACGGTCACATGCAAAAAAATATTTTAGAGGGATTCATTCATTCATTCATTCATTCATTCATTCATTCATTTCCTCTGTTATCATGTCTATATTTTATTAAAAGATGGTTAATTACTTTAATTACATAGTAAACATTTATCCACCCTGTGGACACCAGTTAACAAGATTCTTCAGTAAGCATTACAGTTTATTGCTCTTCTTTTGTTGCATTGATTTTAAACTAATTATAAATGTTAACCTAAGGGATTTTGTGGAAGGCGTTATGTGAATAAGCATGATGATAATCTAGGTCTATCTGAATCATTATCACAGTTTAATGAGAAAAAACATTCCATATAACAAGACTATTTAGAGAACTCATAATGCACATATGAATGCTTCCATGTGTAAACAAAAATGCTTTCCTTCAAGGTTAAATATTCATGTGCTTACTCTTACTGGTTTACAATTACTCAACACTGGTCTCCAGGTTATAAATATTGCAACTTGATTTTCAGCCTCAGTTCACAACATCAAACGTGTTGGTTATGGTGTTTGTTCATATTGGCCATTGCAAACTTCATTTTCTTTTTTTTTTTAAAGAAAAAGTATTTTGTAATATATGTACAAAGATTTTGTACTTTGTTATTTACTCTTTACAAATTATGTTAAAGGTCCGGTTTGGCCTGTTGTGCTGAGGTGGTGAGTCGACTGAGTATTATATAAGATAAACTATAGAGAAGAGAAAGCAGATGGTAAATGTGTGAGTGTTTGTAAATTAGAAATTACTGTCCATATTACTGGTATTAACTGTGAGTGGCAATACAGGTTTTTTGAATCACCTTTCCAAAACAAATAATCTTCACTGATCCCAAGATCACAAAGCTAATATGTTCAGGGAGCCTCCCAAGGAAAAGAAATGAAAAGCACATGTAACTGGCTTTGATTGAAATGGCATTATATTGTATTAAAAGGGAGCATATGCTATCTATCTCTTTCTTTCCTTACATCTGTTACTTTATTATATAACTTGCTTGAAATTCCCATCTATTGGGACTGAAGACCTGCCCACACAAATAGGGTTTGATGATGAAAGTTATACAAGCAGAAAGAATCTGAGCAGAAAGAGTTATATTTCAATTACATGCTTTTGTAAATCAGCAGGTTTTCCAGCCTTCGGCCTCCACTAATTATTCCGCAAGACAACATTAAATGTACACCAAAAACTAATTATGTAGAATGAATTTTGTCAGTTAGTTAAATCCATAACATATTAAATTATTTAACTATAGTTACTTAGTGATACACAATGGAAAAATGGCAAATGGAAAGTTTCTAGAACAGTACTTTACTTTGCTTTTAATGTAGCCTGCACACTTTAATAACTTTTTATTTATCTCATCTTTCTTCTTTACCAAGGCAATAGTATCTGATAATGTGCTACAGACTGCATCACAATATCAAAGGCTTGTCTTGTGTCTGTGACAGTAGAGAAACAGCAAAAGGGACATAAATATAAATAAACAAGTACTCAACACAGGGATCTGGAATAAGATCTCAAAGCAAAGTAACAGAGAAAATGATCTCTCAGAAGATCATTGCTTTAGGTACAGGTTTCTAAATAGGAGTACACCAACTTAAGGACAAAACTACTGAAACTCCTAGATATTTGGATGTTCTTAATCAATTTAATTGTCTATTGGTAAATTATATGGCTTTCAAGACATCTGCTGTACCTTGCAATCATCCTGTTTGTGACATACTCAGATGTCAACATGTATCACAGCTAGATTCGATTTTAAAATACATCCTCAGGCACAAAAACATTATATGTTATAAATGAATTACTGAAATGCATTAAAATGATGTCTTTTTAGACAGATCTTTGCATACGATGCATACCAGTTTCTGAAAAAGTGCAGCCATATAAGGGGAGGTAAACACTGAGGCAATGGCCAGAGACTGATTAATTTTAAAGCAGATGCATCCATGTATTCCAGTTAAAGGTGTCCTGGATTGATTCCAGTAACTCAGTCAGCAGTTCTCAGGACACAGTCACTCATATCCCATAATGCTCCCCACTCAAACTGATTAACACAGCCGTCTGCAGTTATATATCTGTAAGAAATATTGCTGTAAACAAGGTTGCCACCCGCTAACCTGCAATTACTCCAAAAAGCCTGGAGAAACTAAAAGTAGCTAGACTAGGCACACATTTTGCAATCAAAGTACATGTTACACAAAAGCTTAATTATAATTATATTATTATTATAATAATTAAAATTATAATTGTAAGCTTAGTGTTTTTCAGTTTGAATGAAAGGGTTGCACCTTTTCTGTTTTGCCTTCCATCATTCTCATTATGCCGTCGACACCTTGTGATATGATGAATGGCTCAACCTTAATAATTTCATTGTCAAGCTATTGTTAAATATTAAATGTTAGCCCTTCCATCTAATTCCTCGACCAGCGATCACTGGCTATAAATGTATGTACAAAGCGATATTTTAAGAAGACATTATCTTATATGAATCTTCCTTCAGTTTCACTAAATATGGGTTTTGTATTTATTCCTTTTCAATATTTATTCTCAGCTTACACTGCTAAAACCTAATGTTTAGTATCTTCTCTTTTGGTATCTTGCCTTGTCTTTTGGTATTCAATTCAATTCAATTTTATTTGTATAGCGCTTTTAACAATGGACATTGTCACAAAGCAGCTTTACAGAAATATATAAATTCAGGATATAAATTTTAAATTTATGAATTTATCCCTAATGTCAGAGGTGATGGTGGCAAGGAAAAACTCCCTGAGACAATATGAGGAAGAAACCTTGAGAGGAACCAGACTCAGAAGAGAACCCATCCTCATCTGGATGACACCGCATAGTGCAACTATAAATAATTCCCTTCTATAACTGTATACTATATGGTCAAAAAGTGTAATTGTGTAACCATGAAAGTTCATTATAGTTGACACATGAGGTCTATTTTGTTGAAGTTATCAACTGTTCACTGATGGAGACTTGAGTGCAAAACTGTTTGTGGGAATTGCAGTCCTAAAGCTATCAAAGGAATTGTAGTCCCAGGTCATTGTAGCAAACTGTTCATATCAGTTGAAATCTAAAGCCATCTTTATGGTTTTTAAGTGGTAATGTCATATAACTTTAGGCTGTCAGTATGGTGCCATCCTCAGCAGCAGCGAAAGGTTTTCAGATAATGAGAAATCCAACCGAAGTAGGGCATCAAGGTGGATCAGGCAGGTCCGGAGAGCAGAAGGGGTCACTGACATCTCAGGAATAGCATGTGTAGCTCAACAGAGAGAGAGAGAGACAGAGAGAGAGAATGCTAATTGACACGTAATGGTTAAAGAATATGTACACTGTGTGCAGAGTGCAGGCAGGGACTTTGGCAAGACTAGTTATGACAGCATAACTAAAAGGGAAAGCCTTAATGCCTAATGTTTAGTATCTTGTCTTTTGGTATCTTGCCTTAGTTGTAGTTTAGAGTTCTAGCTCCTCTCCTAGATACTAATTAGTGGCTGCATTTTTTCATAAATCAAAGCTAATTACACTGGGATTAACAATTGGAGGGGGAATGAATGATTATACTACTCGCTATGATGCATAAGCTCTAATTAAGCAGTACTTTATATACAGAGAAAAAAAATCCAGAAATGTATATAAAATTGACATCTTCAGGTTACACCATATATTATGGCAGTTAAATTCCCAGGTGTGAAACGATCTGCTTAATTAACTTTCACACCATTTAATAGCACAAAAGCAATGTGAAATGCAAATAAAATTTTATTTTTGATATTTATCAAAATCAGAAATCATTTTCATTTTTCAGTTTTTGTTTCAATGTCTATATTTACAAAAAATATAAACTGTAACATTACATGGGAGTTCTGAAGTACATGCATACATAAATAGTAATGATACAAAATGATAGAAATACTAATGAAAATACTAATACTTAAACCTTCGACACTTCTCTACTTAAGTATTTTAACGTTTTTCTCTTGTATTAGATGATGTGTCAAAATCACTGGCCTATCAAACAGAATGGTGATTTATTTGTAAATATTGAGCAAAGGCTTTCAATGACTCAAGGATATCATGACTCAATTTTGTGTAAGTCCTACTATGCTATATGGCACAAGGAAATGATTTGATAAAGTTTATATGATAACATCAATCTATTTCTAGACAGAACACTGTCTGCGAGCTGAGAGCTTCTGGCTTTAACCTGCAATTATTGATTTTGTATTGCTCTGCAGGAAGTAGAAAGTCCTGCATGCTGGATTATCATAATGGGAAAACAACATTAATCAACTTTAAGAATAAAGAATTTGTTGCTATACAAATGAACTTTTTTTTTTTTTTGTTACAGCTGTGTTGCTCAGTGAGGGACCTAACCAATTTGTCCACTTATTATTGCCATCTCATCTATTTCAGAAATGGATTCAGTGCGGATACTGCTGTACTCTCTGATATTCCTGCTCAGTGTCTTTGGCAACCTGCTCATCATTGTGGTTTTGGTGGTGAATAAGCGAATGCGGACGGTCACCAACTCCTTCCTCCTCTCTCTGGCTGTCAGTGACCTGATGATGGCAGTGTTTTGCATGCCCTTCACATTCATCCCAAATCTGCTGGAGGATTTCATCTTTGGAGCTGCCATGTGCAAGATTGTGGCCTATCTCATGGGTAGGCATTCATCTTATTCTAGCCACTGATTCACTGGTTAGAACTCAACTCAATTTATTGTGATTCATAAGTGGTGAGAAGAAGGTCCATCTAATCATAGTTACAGTTGCAATGCGTAACACTGAGATTTTTGGCAGTGAAAAAGCAACTATGAAGAAATATCTGTACATATTGGTTACGTGGGTGTGTGTATATCAGTGCATTTGATTATTGTAGATTTCTTTTATTTAATGAATGCCACATCTTCACATCTCAAAACTGCATAGCAACAACAAAAAACAAGTTATTAGTATTTAGGAAAATTCTATTTCATGAAATACTATTACACTACGTATCAAACTAATTTTGAAGCATGCATGCCACTAAATGGAGAAACTCATCCCATTACTACATTCCTGGAGGGTCTTTGATAATAAAAAAAATGAATAAGGGATTCAATCAAGTTGGTTTCTGTCCATTGTGTTCCTTTGTATGCTCAGAGATGTACACAGCAACATGACATACACACTGTGCCAGCCAATCTCTCTCTCTCTCTCTCTCTATTTATTTTTCAGGGAAAGGACAGGATAAGGACTCTATACCACATAGATTAATGAGGTTTGGTGCAAAGAGTAGATCAGAGTAAAAGCCTTGAGGGTAAATGCTCAGTAAATCAGAGCATTTTGAAAGAATTGTAAAATACTGATAGTGTTGCATGTGAAATGTCTGTCTTAGTATCTTGTCTCTTTCAATTCCTCAAGCTAATTTGTTCATTAAATTCTAAATAAATGCTAAATGCTCATAAAATGTTAAATTAAATGACAGACTTGACTTAATTAGCCTTATTTAGCCACCATTTGATATTAAACTACACACAGTCTAAAGTGTCAGTGTGATTGTGTGCTAAAATTAATGAGTCATCAGTGAATCAAGTATTCAAACATCTGAGTGACTCCAAATCCATGCAAGTGATGTGCTTCCTGTTTGAAATGTAAATCTGTTGCTGTCTCCCACAGGAATTTCTGTTAGCATATCCACCTTCAGTCTTGTGGCCATAGCTATCGAGAGATACAGTGCTATCTGTAATCCTCTGAAGTCCCGGGCCTGGCAGACTCGTTCCCATGCATACAAGGTTATCGCCATGACTTGGGCTCTGTCTTTCCTCATCATGACCCCATACCCAATCTTCTCCTCACTTGTTAGCTACCCCAAACCCAATAACATCACTGCACATATGTGCCGCCATGATTGGCCCAAGGACCAGGTGAAGCAGGCTTGGTGAGTCATTTCCATGTTTGGTATTTCATTAAAACGTTTTACATAAATTTGATGGGATTAAAGAATGATTAGAGTTGATCATGAATTTTGCATGAAGTATGCAAGTCAGCTTCTTCTTTTGTCATTCTTAAAGGCTATCTGAAAAAAATATATATAATAAAAACTAAGTATCAAAAACTTTGGAAGACATTTTGCTGAAAAGTGTTAATTTCCCCTAAGTATGGAGACTTTTGGGACACCCTGTGTATCTACTGTACTTAATTCAAAGCGTTGTACAGATTGACCTGTTGCTAATTCCACATCCAGTGTTATCCTCTTCATATGAAGGTATATATTTTACATATTCTACATATTTTCCAGGTTATTTGCACTTGTAAGAAATAAAAAAGGACTATCTATCTACCTATCTATCTATCTATCTATCTGTCTATCTAACTAGCTAGCTAGCTAGCGCAGTTTGACTTATTGTGCCATTTATAAGTTTATTTAAAAAAACGGATAAATGGTATAAAAGTGTACACCCAATTTGATAAGTATTCCTTATAATATCTAGGAAAGTGAAAGAATCATGGGAAGGGATCTGAGGCCATGCAGTATATTTCCCTATTTCATACTTCAACTTGCTACATATGTTTTCAATGAGTTTAGGGCAGGATCCAAATGTTTTAGTGTTCTGTGAGTTTTATATGTGTGATTCTGGACTGAAACTGGATTGGACCATTCTTGGCAGAAGATGATAGAGCTTTGGCCTTTCAGCAGAGTGAGATGTTTCTCTAACATATTCCAGGACCTGACATATTGCCACATACAGAGTATGAATACAGTGTCCAGGACTGTGAAAAAACAACCTTTCAAGCCCTTGTAGAATTGTATTTTTTTTCTGTATAACTGTTACTTCTTTTTCTCCAGATGTGTATTTTCAGATATGTAAATAATTGTATCCCTTTGTTTGTTCATTTTCAGAAGATACAGATGAATGCAAAAGAAACAAAACATAATTCATCTGTTTTTTCATCATATATCATTTCATCATGTGTATATATATATATATATATATATATATATATATATGCCATTCTGAAAAGTGCTGATACTTGAGTATTTACTGTCTCTGAGGCATGTCTAGGTAGTGCGACCTTAAATTGACCTTTAACTGTCAGATTTACAGATTTAACTGCTAGTTCAGCACTAATAGTTCCCTGTATTCTTTCCTCATCCAGGTGCATCCTGTTGCTGTTGATTCTTTTTGTCATACCTGGAGTCGTGATGATCATTGCTTATGGGCTCATCTCCCGGGAGCTCTATTGCGGAATACAGTTTGAGCTGGAGCAGAAGAAAGGCCATAGTGGTGAGACCCTGTTCCTCCTGTTCCACCATTAAATATATTTGACTTTTTTAATAAACACTAGCTAATAGCATATAAACTTTGGAAAGCATTTCAAACACTATTTAGTCTGTTTTTTGTTTTTTTTTGCCTATATTGCCTAATGTACTTGCGCAGATGGATTCAGTTGTACATATGGAAATGGGCACATGTTTACAAAGTATTGTCTAAAATTTAATGTATCACAGTAGAAACATGATTTAACTGATGTTTCATAACCTCTCTCCATTGATATTTTTGAACTACGGTACCATTAGTAGCTGTTGTTTTGCCTAGATTGTGTTCGCTGTAGTAAATTAGTTAAATCAGTTGAGTTCAGTCAAGGTTATAAATAAACCTCCATTTCCTTCTGACTCATTTAGTCCATCTTCTAAAATTACTCAACCATAGCCTGAGTCACTGGCTTACTTATTAGTGCCCAATTGGCAATAAAGTGGATTTCCTCAGTGTCATTTTGTGACATATTTGTTGGTAGTACTTCTTGAGTATGGAAGGGACATTTGGATGTAAAAATATTATTAGCAGGTATCGACAACTTTGTGAATCTGTTATTTAAGTGGGTAAAAGCACAAAATTTCTAGCTGTGCAAGACTGAAATTTTACAAGTTGATTCCTGGTACAGGAAAAGACAGCTTGACTTATGAAGGTGACCGGTAGTTTTTATATATTGCACAATATGTATTTGTGTCACTATTGATGCATTGTCATTTGCTTTATGTCTAGCAAAAACATTGTTTAATACCTCACTATTTCACCTTCCCCAGGAACGAAGAATGGTGCATCTGCCACCATCTCATCTGGCATTGATCATGGTGATGGCTGCTACATTCAGGTATTGAAGCGGCCCAACTCCATGGAGATGTCCACCCTCACCCTGGCCACCTCTGCCAAGATGGACCGACCTCGCAGCAACACCTCTGAGACCAAGCTCATGGCCAAAAGGCGTGTGATCCGCATGCTGATTGTCATTGTGACCATGTTCTTCATCTGCTGGATGCCCCTGTATTCTGTTAATACCTGGAAGGCCTTCCATCCACCTTCTGCCCACAGGGCTCTCTCTGGAGCCCCAATCTCCTTCATTCATCTCCTGTCCTACACTTCAGCCTGCGTCAATCCCTTCATCTACTGCTTCATGAACAAGCGCTTCCGCAAGGCTCTTCTAACCACCTTCTCCTGCTGCTGCCGATCATGCCGCCCACGGAGCTTCAATGAGGGAGATGATGATGTCACTGCCACTGGGGCATCTGTGTCTAAGTTTAACTACACCACCATCAGCACCATGGGACCATGCTGATTTCCAACAAAAGAGAGAGGTGGCTTGATCTTACATTGCTACCTAATATGGATGGAGACAGGGATGGAGAAGGTTCAGTGGATGATCGTTGGCTTGGACTGATGGAGGACTCGGATTATTGGGAAATATCTTGCCTTAAGAGGAATGGACCTAGGTTTAACTTTGCAGTGATTGAAGATGTGCTGCTATGTGAAGTTAATTCCGTTGCATTCCCAGTAATATCAGCATGCTAATTTATTGTTGTTTTGTAATTTGTGATTGCCTATACTATTGGATATGTATAGTATGCTTATTGTTACATGTATTTTAATATACCTACAGTAACTTTGTGCTGATTTAAGGTGATGTTTTGTGTTTTTAAGCAGTCAGTAAGATAAATAATTGATTGTGAATTAAAACAAATATACAGATGTGTAACAAATTAAAGAAAAAAACTGAATAACTGATTGGAGAAATATGAAGAGTGGAGATGCTTCTAGACAGGTGTATTGCATGGTAGAATTAAGCAACTACCAACCTGCCATGCTCTTTGGCAAGTATAAAAATGCTGAGAAGACTCAGATGGCCTTGATTTTGCATCAAGATGGTAAAAGGAAAAGTTCTATGTGACTTTGAAAATGGGTTCATTATTGGGGCTCAGAGGTCAGGGGTTTCAGGAAAAAAGATTGCTCAACTGGCTTAATAGCAACAGTGAGTAAAGTGACATCTGCATTTAGATGTATGGAAAAGACATCACTGTATAGGTTGGAAATAAATATGATAAAATATTACAGACACATACTTGATAAATATGTGACTTATTGTTATTGTCAGCTGTGCAATAAAAGAAAAGTAAATAAAAACATCACAGGACAGCTTTAATTGCAAGTGGCCCTTTCATCGGTGCCACTGACATTCTGGCTAGGATAATACGTAAAATTGTGCTTTTTTTTTTCTTTTTTTCTTCATCTTTTCTTTGTTGAGGTTGCTCAAGTTTTTCTTCATGCACTCACTGGTTGTGGTTCATCCAAACCGGTGGTTCTAATTGCCAGTGACCTTGTGCTGTGGAGTTCTGGGTCAGACTGACTTTATTGCTTGCTTGAAAGCTTGAAATGCTTGAAAGCCCACAGGATGATTTATGGCTGCTTTCGTGTGTTTGTTCATTCAGATGTTGCATATCTGTGTGTTCAGTTCACTATTGCATGTCCTCCACTACAGCACATCTAGCAAAGTGCACACAAAACAAGAAAAAAAAAAAGTCATTGATTCTAGTTGCTGAGATGTTGACCATGGGTCAATGTAGCACACTCTCTATTATGTAAAGATTCCTTTAGTCAATTTGTTTCTCACTCACCCACATACATAACACGTCATTTACTTATATAAGGTCTTTCCAAGGACTACGTCTGACAATATACTGACGAACGAAGTCAGAAAACCATTCAAGTTCTCACTATATTTTACACCATGGTGCCTAACAGAAGTAGAAAATGCTCAGTGCTCAGTGTACATGTTGTTGGGTCAAATGGATCAGAGTCTTCCAGAGGAGTGCTGTTTATTTTCACCCACTAACTATCCTTCCCTTCATTTTCCACTCATCCTCTAGCTTTGTTTATTTTCCTTCCGTTAAAACAATTTGCTAATCATTAAGCATCTGCTGTTTGTGCCTGCTTTCTACTGAACAGTGGAAACAGCGTATCCACAAAGTTTCCTAGGCCCCAGATAGTACAGCAAAAATCCTGCAATTCATAGAGATCTGTTTTCCCAACTTGCTCATTAACATCTCAATCTGGTCTGTTTTTCACATTCAGAACATTAGAGTGCAGGATCAAAATGGCGGCGGTTTCATTCAGTCAGTCATTTCATTCCAGCTTTCATTCATGCCTCTAGCTTTATCAAGGGTATTCATTTTAGATAAATATAAATTATCAGTCACACCTGGAATGACTTCATCCAGAGACGTTTGACAGCAACACCCATCCTGAGCTGAGCATGACATCATCCTACAATTTGTAACACAGTAGTGTGTGATTGGCAAGTGGTGAGTGATATCTGTGCTTGTATCTACATGTTCAATTTTTATTGTAGTTCAGTGAAGTGTGAGTGGATTTATGCAGGTATAATATGTGGAAACACATTACAGTCTTTGTGATGGTGTAAAAAACTCTGAATGTAATAATAAAGCTTCAGGCTGAACCCAGAACAACATTAGTAGGACAGCACTTCATTCTGTTTCAGCCAATAAATGGGGAATATTTGTTATTATGGGGAACACTGCTATATTACAACCTTGTACTTTTGTAGAATTTTGTTGTCCATTTCTCTCATCAGAACTTGACTGGGTAAATAAAACAACACAATGACCCAGTGCCTCCTTAGTGGACACCTGTATATTATTATATAGACATTAACATTTTAGACACTGAAGGGTTGGAATAGGCCATGGTACATCAGCTAGTAGATCAGGAGGAAAGTTTATAAGAACCATTTTAGTAGTTCTGCAGGAAAAATTAAACTCAGTTATTACTGCTTTGGTGAAAATGAACTACTTCAGTAATACTGAGTAATTAACCAGTATTTCTTTGTAGTTATTAGTAGTAACTTTGTAGTTATTAGTAGTAACTATTAGTAGTAGTAGTAGTTATTAGTAGTTATTAGTAGTAAAACAAAGTAAGTGTTAATGAAGCATTATTCTTTTGTTCCTGCATAGTCCTTTCATAGTGGCCTATTATCTATGGGACAATATTGTATAGTCTTGTATAGTAAGAGTGTTTCTCATCAGTGACAACATTTTTCTTACATGTACTAAAATTAATCTCTTTTATTAGATATTGAATTATTTGGGGGAAAACTGCATTTAATTGATGGTGTTTTTGTAATAGAATAGAATATGATTGGGATTCAAAAATCAAACCTTTTTTTTTCTTTTTTTTTTCACTTTACAGCATTTATGACTGAAATTATTTCAGTGCACAGCAGAAAGATTAAATTGTTTTAAGGAGTGATTTAACTTCACGAGGTTAAGCTATCATGCATAATGTAATATTTGGTTGATTGATTTTGTGTTTTATACTAAGATGTACAAAAGAGATATTCAAATGTGCTTTCAAATATTCAAGTATATAGAATGTAAGAGAAAATATACTAGTAGTGAGTATGAAAATTTCCTCTCAGCATTCACGTGTTCAGTCTTGTGAGAGAAGAAACTATTTTAATGAATGTTCTGTTGTAAATATGGAGATTTAGCAGCAACATCCGTTTGAATCTTATATTAAGATAATGTTCTGATGTAATGTTCAGCATCAGACCAGACACTGAGAGAATGAAATATGAACTAGAAGATCAGACACTGTGTGTTGTGTGAGCACAGACAGTGGTTAGGATTGATGAAAGCTAATGGCAGACCAAAAAGAGAGGAAAAATTGTTAGTGTGGGGTGAGAATGTGTAATCTTGGTGGGAGAAGATTACTTGACTATTGTCAGTTGTTATGTATCTTGATGTTCTATTTGTGTTTTCCTGTACAAGTATTATAAAAATAAAGGCTGTATTTCCTCACATGGCTGGTAGCTGTTATACCTGTACCATACCTGTACAGTAAAGCTGTATTGTCAAATAGACATGTTGATTATGTTTCTATCAGGCCTTAGATGTATGAGTTGGTCAAATAAATAAGGTCTGTCATCATGTGGTAAATATCAATTAATCAATAAAAATCAACAATTCAGTAGTATGGTTTTACAACCTAACCCAAAAGACTACAATTTTTTAAATATTGTAAGTTCTGAATATTCTGACCACTTAACTGACCACTATTTGGTGTAACAAAATGAATAACTTATTTACACACACAATAAAATCTGACTGGGACTGTATGATAATGTGGTTTATTCAGGTTTTTATTTGATGGTACTGTGCTCTTACTAAACAAAAGACAAATGGCAATGATTTTTTAAGGACAATGAATTTTATATATTTTTGTCACATATGAAAATAAGAACTATCTAAGCAAGTAAAACCATTAACAAGGAAACATAATCAAAATGTAGTTTTAACTTTTCTAACACTAAGGGCAGATGTTATAGGTCAGTCTCATATGTTGTATATTTGGCCATTATCCATCATTCATCATTGCACATTGAAAACATTTGAAGAATTGGGTGGTGTTATTTTTTCTTTTTTCAGGAAATAGATGAATAAATTGCTGTCTGTTCATGGATAAACTGGGAATTCATTCTTCTGGGATTTCATACAAGAGAAATTTGTCATAAGAGAGTGGCTTTGTACATTGCTCAAGATGTCTCTGATGAGGACTATATTGAGGATTTTATTGCCAGTTCATGTTTGGCTCACCCATGTGGTTAAGCCTGTATGTGGCTTCTCTTTAAACATCCATGCTTGTAAACTCAAGCTTGTACGTGTGTATCTTCAATACATACATTTACAATGTCTACAGTACATATGATTACTGGTGGAGCTAATCACGTAACAGACATTAAGATATGACCTGTTTTGGCCTATGTATACACATACACAAAAAACAGTCAAACTTAATAAATTACTGGGATTTGAGGGAGATGCACAATTGCACTTTTTGGCCATATAGTACACAGTTATAGAAGGGAATTATTTACAGTTGCACTATCCCTTGCCACACAGATGAGGATGGGTTCCCTTTTGAGTCTGGTTCTTCTCAAGGTTTCTTCCTCATATCGTCTCAGAGAGGTTTTTCCTTGCCACCGTCACCTCTGGCTTGCTCATTAGGGATAAATTCATATATTTAAAATGTATATTCTGGATTTATATATTTCTGTGAAGCTGCCTTGTGACAGTGTCCATTGTTAAAAACGCTATGCAAATAAAATTGAGGTGAATTGAATTGAGATGCTCAAACAACTGCATCATGCATCTGTATTGGTTATTCTAAACATCATTTGAATTGTCAACATTTTAAAGAGACTGACATCCCAAAAATAAGTCGTATTTTTCTGCTTGATATAAGATGCAGGAAGAGGAAGTAAGAACAGTACAAGAAAGTATGAAAACAATACAGGATGCACTCCGTGTGTGTGTGCGTGTGTATATATTTTCATTTTTTTTTCAGTACCAATTGGGAACAGTAGTTCATAACCCCAATACTGCAGATGTATGGCAGAACTGTGTCTCTCTCACTCTTCTCAATTTCCTGGTGTAATCTATGCTTGTGACACTAGAGAGAGCTTTTTGCAATTTTAAATCTATATTTAAGTCCACATTCAGTGCTATCTCAGAAGGTAAAGGGAAGGTCAGTTCTGCTTATTTCTTATAGATGGCTTGTTGAGAAGTCATTGTCATTATTGTTCAGACGTCATGGTTCTGATGTTCACCTGAGGGAAGTTTCTGAACCAGATAGTTCCCTGGGTGTATGTGGCCATGGTCATCTTCTCATCAAAGAAGGCAGACTTAAGTGTTATTGTTAAAACATCACTTTCATAACTCTACATATTTTATTACACCTTCAGTTTTATTGATATAAAACAAAATCCAGTGATATCACGCTTGAACCACAGGTAGAAATGGCTAGATAATTTATACTTTTAACATTTTTAACTGCACAAGATAAAATGTAATTTTTTTTAACTAAGGCTTGTCCTGTTAATTGCAGAGGGACATGGACATTTACTATTACATTGCAAACTGGTAATTAATTTTTCAATACTGATATTACTGATAAAAATAAAGGTATGTTATATGATCTTCCAAAAATGGTCTAAGAAATGTTGCACCCAGTAACTGCACCCCTCTCTAACTCTCACTGATTGTCTTATGCACTGTCTTTCCTGCAATCATGAAAATGTGTTGAGATTTATATATATATATATACATACACACTGATCAGCCATAACATTAAAACCACTGACGGGTGACGTGAATAACATTGATTATCTCATTACAATGGCACCTGTCAAGGGGTGGGATATATTAGGCAGCAAGTGAACAGTCAGTTCTCGAAATTGATGTGTTGGAAGCAGGAATAATGGGCATGTGTAAGGATTAGAGAGACTTTGACAACTGCCAAATTGTGATGGCTAGATGACTGGCTCAGAGCATCTTTAAAATGGCAGGCCTTGTGGGGTGTTCCCGGTATGCAGTGGTTAGTACCTACCAAAAGTGGTCCAAGGAAGGAAAACTGGTGAACCAGCGACAGGGTCATTGGCGTCCAAGGTTCATTGATGCGCATTTGGAGTGAAGGCTAGTCTGTCTGGTCTGATCCCACAGAAGAGCTATTGTAGCACAAATTGCTGAAAAGTTAAAGCTGGTTATGATAGAAAGGTGTCAGAACACACAGTGCATCGCAGCTTGCTGTATATGGGGCTACGTAGCTGCAGACCGGTCAGAGTGCCCATGCTGACCTCTGTTCACTGCCGAAAGCACCTACAATGGGCATGTGAGCATCAGAACTGGACCATAGAGCGATGGAAAAAGGTGGCCTGGTCTGATGAATCATGTTTTCTTTTACATCATGTGGATGGCCGGGTGTCTCTGTGTCATTTACCTGGAGAAGAGATGGCATCAGGACGCACTATGGGAAGGAGGCAAGCCGGCAGAGGGAGTGTGATACTCTGGGCAATGTTGTGCTGGGAAACCTTGTGTCCTGGCATTCATGTGTATGTTACTTTGACACGTACCACCTACCTAAACATTGTTGCAGACCAAGTACACCCCTTTATGGCAACGGTATTCCCTAATGGCGGTCGCCTCTTTCAGCAGGATAATGTGCCCTGCCACATTGCAAAAATTGTTCAGGAATGGTTTGAGGAACACAACAAAGAGTTAAAGGTGTTGACTTGGCCTCCAAATTCTCCAGATCTCAGTCTGATCAAGCATCTGTGGGATGTGCTGGACAAACAAGTCCGAGGTCACAGCTGTTTTGGTGCCACAAGGTGGACCTACTCAATATTAGGCAGGTGGTTTTAATGTTATGGCTGATCGGTGTATATATATATACTACCAGCATACTTGGTATAGTGTTACATATCATTTAATGTAAAAACATTAAAAATAGGTGTAGAATAGTTGACTATGAGATTATTTATCTTGCAGATATTCTTGGATCACTAATGGATGCACTCAATAAATGTTTGGCAGTATTATACCATAATTTAAGTAATTACCTGTATATAGTGGTACTTTATTCTGCTGAGATCTATTCATACATACAAACAGAGCTTGTAGATTATTCAGAAAAATTCTGTATTCCATCATCAAATTGTTTAGAAAAACCCAAAAGTCAGCACTGATTGTTAAGTACCAATCAATGCTTCAGCCATTGTTCAAGTTCACTTTATTCTCATATGTTTCCAGAATACTGAGTGTAGGAGAAACAACAAAATTCTTTTTCTACAGTGGCCAGCCGCTACAGTTAACACAAAAGTGCCTACAACATATGAACAGTGACCATTTCTTGAAGACTGAGCATGCGCATGTATCTCCTTTCAGTGGATTTTCTGAAAAAGGTGTTTACATGCAACAAATTTCCTATTAAAAAAAGGCATATTCCATGGGTTGGAATCAGAATTTGGGGAATCAAGATATTGTCTTAATCTGAATTGGGCAATCAGATTGTGGTGTTTAATGATTCAAATATTAGTTGAACCTTATTTTTATTTTATTTTCTTTAAAGAGAGGGTGCTCTTTGAAAGTAGTCCATCTGATAGCCCATTTATACCAGCTAGCTCTGCTTTGCTGTGATATGAAAGAAGGCAGACTTAAGTATTATTGTTAAAACATCACTTTCATAACTCTACATATTTTATTACATCTTCAATTTTATTGATATAAAACAAAATCCAATGACATCACCCTTGAACCACAGGAAAAAATGGCTAGCTAATCTACACTTTTAACATATTTAACTGCACAAAATAAAATGATTTTTTTTAATTTTTTTTTTTTTAGGCATGGCTGCCATTATGAACATGCTTACATCTAAGACCATTGCATTAAACAAAAACAATAATAATGATAAAAAAATTCAAATAAAGTAAAGACATAGGCTGGAATAAGGGCAAAGACACTGGATCCTGAGCAATGAAAAAAATAAGATCACCTGATGATTCACCTTTCATCTTTTATATCCAGATGTTTTTATGTCTGTCTTCAGCCCAGAATGTCTGTTTTCAACCATCCAATAGGAGTCAATAAGTAAAAAAATTGCTCTCCTAGGTCTTATAATGGCAAAAAAATGTGAGGCCTTTTGACAGGAAAAGTTGTTCCCATGTCCAATATAAACCCATAAACTGTGCTTTGAGACTGAAAGTTGTCAAACACTTTCCATGGCCTCACCATTCACATGATATAAAGATGGTTAAACTTTTTTGGGAAGCTTTTTCAGAGTTTCATTACAAAACGAGAGTAACGTGTGGATGGACTATTTATTTTTATCTTTTCTTTTTCTGATTTTTATTGTAATAAAGTGTCTAACATGCATCCACAAAAAATAAAATTTTGGTATTTTTTTATTGGTAACTAAAGAATATTAGGAAGCTGCGCCTATACTAAAAATGGAAGCATGGTCTGGAGTGTGTTATTCCGCTTATACCACAGTGATTTGGCAATGATTACATGTCAGTGAAAATAATGCACATCTTCTGACCAATCTGAGTTGAGCATTCAACCATGCAGAGTGTCATGACAGTATCAGAGTGCCTCAGTATCAGAAAGGGTTCAAACTGGAAGCTAAGAATGCTTAATTGAACCCCAATGAACCCTTAAAAAACAATGAAGAACTTTTTCCAGTGTACCATCTGAAACTGTGTATGTACTTAAAGGTGGATTCCTCCTCTTCATGCCATTTAGCAAAACCTTTCAGATAGTATTGATTGTTTTGTTCGAACTGATGGCATTACAGTCCATTCTTTGATTAGCTGCTTTGCCGCTCAGCACATATGGATGCAAAGTACTTGAAAGCTTGGAGATGCTCTTCATAATGTCCCAATAGATCATAGAACATAAATGCTCCCTTCTAACATTTTCCTGCTGGCTAAGCAGTTTTGTTTGTATAGGTCCCAAACTCAAAAAGTTGAATGAGTAATCAATGCTTTTAGTGAGAACTAAAACAGGTGTGGGCTAGCATACAAGCGAAGTGATAAAGCTGAAATTGATCTAAAATCGACCTTCACTTTGTGAACAAAACACAACAACAACAAAAAGTCAGAACTTTTTCCACCTTCAGTGTGAAATTACACCATGTAAATATTAAGTGAAAAACAATCAGAAACATTTTAGGGAAAAGTAGGAAAAATTTTAAAAAAGTTACTATAACCTGGTTGCATAAGTGTGCACACCCTTTTATAATAGGGGATGTGGCTGTGTTCAGAATGAACCAATCACATTCAATCTCATGTTGAAAAGTAATTATCATACAGCTGTCATCAATAAAATTATTCTAATTAACCCCAAACAAAGACCAGCTGTTTCTGTAAAATTTTCTTCACATCTTCTTGATTTCATCTGACTGCTGTGTCATGTTCTGCAAATTGCTTACATAGCATGCATGGTATCTCACTTGTTGAAAGGTATCGATCAGGAGAGGGGTATAAAAGAATTTCCAAAACATTAGATGTACCATGGAACACCGTAAAGACCATCACCAACAAATAGAGAAAATGGAGTATGGTAGTGACATCACCAAGAACAGGACATCCCTCCAAAATTTACAAAAGGACAAGACAAAAACTTACCAGGGAGGCTGCCAAGAGACCTACGGCAACACTAAAGGAGCTGCAGGAATATCTGACAAGTACTGATTACTCTCTGCATGTGACAACAATCTCTTGTATTCATCACATGTCAGCTGTGGGGTAGGGTGGCTAGATGGAAGCCCTTTCTCACAAAAAACATCCAAGCCCAACTAAATCACCCCAAACCATGTGACAAAATGCGTTATGGTCTGATTAGACCAATTCCAAAAGGTATAATAATTCCATAATTCCAAAACGTATGTTTCGTGCAAAAAAAGCACATCACCAAAAGAACACCATTCCCACACTGAAGCATGGTGGTGGCAGCATCTTGTTTTAGGGCTGCTTTTCTTCAGCCAGAACTGCTGGTTTTTATCAAGGTGGAAAGAATCATGAATAGCTACAAATACCAGTCGATTTTAGTGCAAAACCTTCAGGACATCAGGACAGTGACCCAAAGCATACATCCAAATCAACAAAGGAATGGCTTAACCAAAAGAAGATCGATGTTTTTGAATGGCCTAGCCAGAGCCCAGAGCTGAATCCAACTAAAAATCTGTGGGCTGACCTGAAGCAGGTTGTGCACAGGAGATGCCCTTACAATCTGATGGGTCTAGAATGTTTGTGCAAGAAAGAGTGGGAAAATATTCCCAAGTCAAGATGTGCCATGCTGATAGACTCTTACTCAAATGACTGCTGTAATAAATGTAATCAAATGAGTGCTGTAATAAAATCAAAAGGTGCTTCAACGAAGTATTAGTTTAGGGGTGTGCACACTTATGCAACTAGGATATTGTAAGTTTTTTTTATTTTTCTTTTTTTCCCTAAAAAAGTTTCTGATTGTTTTTCATTTTATTTGTATACCTTACAATTTTACATTAAATATATGTTTGTTTTTCGTGTGAAAGAAAATCAATTTGTGAATTTCAAGTATTAATCAATTAGGTGGTCACATAATGAGTGTGTCTATGAGATTTTTTAAAGATGTTTAAGGAAGAAACAATGCCAACTTTGTCCCTAAACTGCTCACTTTTTTAAGCAAGTCATGATATCCCAACCGTATTTTGTATGAAGTGTACCACTGTCCTGCTTTTTGTCCACTCTTCCTACATACAAAACAAACAATACTCTTGCTATGTGGCCCACTTTTCTACATTTACAACAAATTACAACTTTCCATGAATTGATGTGTAATGTTGTGAAACTTCTGGGCCTGTCATGGTCATTAATGGTCCAGAAAAATTATTCTTGCTTTGTCTGCTTTTTGAGGCCGCAGCTAGATTTTTAGCTTACGCAGCTGTCATCAAATTGAACTGCTGTATCATTTTGGAAATTATTTGCTAGTATGGTGTGTCTGAGTATATATGCAGAGAAAGGGCATCACACGTATGTGTTACTAGCCTGTGCAGTTGATACAATTCCGTCCTTGTCTGTCTGTCTGCTGTTTTGTGAAGGACCCTCAGTGCTCTAACATGCAAGACATAAGCAGTAAACGTGCATCTGATTCAGACAAACTATAAATGTTCACTACATACAAGAACTCACAACTACATACAAGGATTTTTCTGACCAGGTTGACATGCACCTACTGTTTTTACAAGGCTTTCACTGTCATTAAGAGAAAGCTTTCTAACAGCTGGCTGTAGCTTTCTACAATTCTGGGATCACTGTTTCTCTCATTTCCATACATCACACTTGTTGGAACTTGCAGAATAATTTGGAGAATCATGTCTCTGAACATGTTGTGTCTTGCAATCACTCCTGTGTGTATATCGTCATCACCACTGTTTAGATCACTGTTTATTCATTACATACTTGAAGGCTGTTTGAAAATGGTGAAGTTCTGCTGATATGTTTTCAAGAGGAGTGATTTGTTTTGATCTTTTAATCCTGCAATTTCCTGTTTCAACTGCCCTGTTTATATTCAGGGCATGGGAGAGAGGAACCTGTTTAGATTCAGATCACATCAGATCAAACCTCACTTTTCCATCAGACTCTGCATTTACATGTTTTGTCCTTCTGTTATTAGTAAAGCTCACTTATCACCTTCTGCCTGCTAATGAAAATGTATTTACAGCGTTGTATTATAGACAATGCAGAAATAGGGTAGTAAACATCACCGTTGTTTGCACAATTTGGTGCAACCAAATATAATCAATCACAAACTAAATTTAAACATGTTAGGAGACAAACAATCCTGATAAATCCTGATAAATCCTCACGTGCCACAACAAACAGTTTTCTGCTTAAGACTACAGTTATTTCTCCTCTTCAGGTAAGTGCACACTGTTTAGAGTGGACTATCAGATAACCATGGCTGGGTAATGGCCACTCTCTTCTTGGCTGCTTGGCCTTGAATGCTGTGTATATTAAAAAATGAGTTCAAGGCTAAAATGGAAAAAGGTTTACAATTTAACAATATGTACTATATTGCTGTTAGGACGATATGAATATGAATGGTCTGAGTACATGACATAGTATGTCATGATATATAGAGTACTTTATATTTTATAAACAATGCAAGATACATTATGTTAGCTCCTAATGCTTGTCCCCTGCATCAAACATTGACCTCCCAGCAATGGCATGTTCACAGTCTGGAGCATAACCTTCATCTACACTGTGTATAGTAAGAGGTTCGCTAACAGTTAGTGACAAGCTTTGATGTACAATAATCACAATATAGATTCTTCCCGTAGCTTAATCCTCTTTTCACTGTCTGTGAAATGTCATACTTACACTTCTAGCGGGCGTCTTAATACTTTAATGCCTTTCAACCTGAGTGCACATGAATTCTCATTAAAAATTAATGTGAAAAGAGAAAGAAAGAGAAAGGAGACAGTTGAAAATTTAATCTTAAATGAGATTTTAATAAGAAGCTTTAAATAAGATTTTATGGGAAAAAAAAAAAGAAAAATTAGCATTTAAAATAGCCACCAGTTTATTAATGCTGCTGTGAATACTATAATAAATAATAAATAAGACAATAAGTATTGCCTTTCAGTTGTCTTTTAACTGCAATGGACCTACCATAGGAACTGTTGTTATGAAAAACACACAACAGAAGAATTAAAAAAAAAATTGTGATAAGGAAGTGGTTTGATAGGTCTTTTGCTTATTCCTGAGTGAGACATGACTCAAAGAAAGTCAAGGTGTTTATTTTCCTTTCCTTTTTTTTTTTAAAGTTTTTTTTTTTTAAAGTTTTTTTAAGCTTTTTTTTTTTTTACAGTTTCCTCCTTTGACAGTATAAAGTTCTGCACAAATAACATCCCTGCCTCCTAACTGCTGTAAGAAGGATATCTTTTAGAACAAAAAAGAAAGAGCAGGAAAGGGGAAAACAACATTCAGTGTTTATTACTGTTTCTTTTACAGCCTTCTGTAGAACAGTCAGGATTAGATAGATAAATGATGGGGATAAAAGACGATCTGATGAAAAACACAGCAAACCTAGTCAGCAGCTCTTGGTTTAGTCATAGGAGTTCTCTTATATTGTAGTAGGAATGGTTTCTGTTAAGGTTCAGTCCATTTTACATATTTACTGCATGAATTATGCATTCAATTTGCACTGAAATGCCAACACCTGGGGCTGAAATGGCATGTAATATTGTGAGATATAAAGAAACTCTGTGGGCTTCTGTACAATTTATACTGGAAAGAAATCAATGCAGAAAATATTGACTTGGCAAAATGAAAGAAATCATCTCATGATATGTCACCAAACACAGTAAAAAAAAAAAAAAAACACAAATAGGAACCAGAGAAATAAACCCATCTATCTATCTATCTATCTATCTATCTATCTATCTATCTATCTAGAGAAAGAGAGACAGACAGAGAGAGGGACAGAGAGAAAGAGAGAGATAGAGAGAGAGAGAGAGAGAGAGAGAGTGTCTGTGTGTGTTGGGGGTAAGGGGGGGTGTATAGCACAACATAGCAATCATATTATTATTATTATCATCATACCACCCCAATCTAATAACAGGCAGAATAACCGGATCTAATAACAACCTTACATAACTCATGTTGTATGAGGACATCCGTGGTTTGAATTTGCAATCATAAACTTTATCAACCTGACCTTGTTCTTAACAAAAATACCCAACTAAATGATGAGAACCTCCTCACCCTTCTTTTCTCTCTCAAATAAGCAGAATGAATGAGACAGTGCATGAAGGAGTGATATCATGAAAGGTCACCTGTCAGTTCCGGATGGATGGATGAAAAGGGACCCCAGAATAATGAAAGTCCCCCTATCCAGGTTCAGAGCAGCAGGTCCTAAATGAAGAAAATATCATGTTTGTTCCGCTGTCTGAGACATTGTCATGTAAAGAGCATTGGCATGAATTTCAATGAGTCCATATCAGTCACTAATGATTTGACTTTCCATCAGATTAGATGACTTTAATAACTTTATATTTGACTTTCCATTTGCTTTGACTTGCTTTGTTAATTTCCTCACATTAAGATATTAACACTCAGGCCTGAGTGTAAAGGTAATGCTAAATGTGAGGACCTCCCTTTGTGACTGTGGTGACTGGGACATTTGCAGTAATGACTTGTCAGCTTTATGGTGTGGGAGAAAGGAACCTGAGGTGATTGGATTCAGATCACACACCTGTGTAGTCATGGTCTGGCTTTCCTGAATTTACCGAAAACTTTTTTGCCAGACAACAAATGTTTGATCAGTCCATTCAAATCGAGAAGGTGTACCCCTATGGTTTTGGTATTTACAGCCAGTGGTTTTCGAGTAGTCAGATTCTTTGAAATGCTGCCTACAGTTGTTACCACCTCCCCGGAGAATAGCACAATGCCATTTCTTTCTCACAAGCACATAGGTGGGATATGAGTGAAAGCTCAAGTACAGCTATTTAGTTTTTAAATATTTGTGCATTTACAGACGCTGCAGTGCATTTTGAGCTGTCCTTGTATCCTTGTATTCAATCCTAAAAAAAAAACCCTCATAAATACATGTACTAATTTTTATGCAATAAAATAATCCACATACACAGGGACACACACAGACACACTATTATTAAATAAAATGTACACACAGTCAACGAGATATTGGGATGAATATCAACTAATAGTTTACTAATTTTTAAAATAACTTACTGTCTCTCTCTCTTTCTCCCTCTCCATGAAGGAGTGTATGTCCCCGTGGTTATTGCAATCATACTGCTTAATGAGATGATTAATCTCACTGTGCCTGTGATTTTATAATATTTTTTATGCATCTACATAATAGGCCTACCATGATCAAGGGCCAGGTTATCACCACAGGATACAGGTGCATACAGAGGATGAGGAAAAGCTTGGGGTAAAAAAAAAAAAACGCAGAAATTTTAAATGATAAAATAACATTCCCTTCTCTGAGAATGCAATTATTCCTGCCATTAATCCACTAGAACCAACATTTTCAGTAGACATGCTGAGTAACTAAAGAGGAATTTGCATGTCCTATAGAATATACGCTCTTTGAAAATACCATTTTCACTTGTATGTCTTTTAATATCCAAATAGCTTATTGCTTAGGGGCAGAAGAAAACAACACAGTGAAACCTTGCATTTCCACAGTGTGCCTGTTGAATATATTTAAGCATGGACCTCTAGGTTCTATGCAATATATCTTACTTTTTGAATGTGGGTGTATACTATATAAAATAGGTTTGCTTATAATGTTTTTCAAAGCAGACTAATCAATCTAAACATATACGTATATACTGTAGATTCTTGTGGTGCAGTATGTGGTGATTTGTAAAGAATGTGGAGAAGGGGGTGAGTGAGTTAAAAGAAATTCTCTCTCAGCAGATGAAAATAAAATTAAGACAGTATTATACTGGTATGGAAATTTATCTGTTGTTTTTCGGCAGTCAAAAACCAGCATTTATTCACAGTTTCATAATCCAAATCAATACAGCTTTTCATCATTATTTAAATTAATGTTACTTGAAAAGGTACAGGTTGGTCCCACAAGACTGCATTGTCTCCTTTGCTGTCACATGCAATTAATTAATAGTCTAATTAATATTGATATTTCCAGGTGTAATAACAGTTAAGGAACTTTAACCAAATGTTTGCTGCAATAATCTAGCAAAGCTGACGAGTCAGCAAGTTAGCAACAAGCTGTTACGTCTCTCACAGGCTCTGAGATTTGCTTTGATAACTCAGCAGAATATATAGACATATTTGATGCATTAAGAGATAATTAGCATTACTTTAGCAGGTGTGAGTCCAATTGTTTGGAAATAATGGAAAAACCATGTCTATAGGTTATTGATGCAGTTATTCAACATGCCAGTACAAAAACTAAAGTGACTTAATGTGTATCTCGGATTGTTTGACTTGGAATGAAGATTAACTTCAAAATTGTATATAGACAATATCAGTTTATAAGCAAGGCAACACAGTAGATCCGAAATAGGTTGACCAGCATAACACATAGTAATAATGGTTTCCATCCTGGTTTCAACAGTGACACTGTTGAGGTAACTGGAACAAGTGGTCACAGGTTTTACCCTGAACTGAATTTTTACAGTTAGCAATCCATTTGCACAAAACAAGCTATTCTTCTAATCGTCTCTGATAACAAATAAGGGAAGAAAACATTGCTTTTGTCTTTAAATACTTATTGTTTCTGAAGACATAAATAGTAAAACGTAACCTAAAAGCAATTTTAAATTCTTCAAAAGCATAATATTGTTTAAGATGTGATAATTCCATTACAGATATTTAGTACTGTAACAGCTCTAGAGGAACCCAGCATAAGGCTGATGAGGGTCAAGGTTTTTTTCTGCCACTATAGGGTCATTCCTAGCTAGTATTCATTGTGTAGTGATCAAAGTGATTTCATGCACTACATGAACAAGGCAAAGTGAAAAACACAACAAATGTGCTGAGCGCATGAACACATACACACTGAAAAGAGAAACCTAGATTGGATTTAATGATACAAATGCTATTAAACATTAAACATACAGCAGATGCTTCATGGTAAAACAACTACAAACAGAAAAAATACAGCTTATTCACCAAATAAAGGCCCATAAAATATTTATTTTTAATATTTAAATAATATTTAAACAATATTTTTCTACAGAAATGTCTCATTGTATGCATACTCAACTTTATCCAAAAAAAAAAACCCCAAAAAAACAAAACTCTAGGCTGATTTTTTTTTTCTCAAGCTTTGTTGGTTAAACATTGCTTGACCGTGGGATTACACTGATAGTAATGAGATATATTTAGAGTTCAGTGGTATATAGCAAGCAAGAAACCATGTTAACTGAATAAATGGTAAGTTTACTTAAAGCGGCTGTATTTGTACTTCTGATGTTTATCTCTCCATAGGATGGCAGTCACTTCTGACTTAATTCAAACAAATATTCAAAGATTGAAAATGGGGATAATTGTAACAGCATATGAATATATTTGATATGTGTGTGTGTGTGTGTGTGTTTATTAAGGGGGGGATGTGGTTAGGAGACCTTTGACATTCTACACTTTTAATAGGAGACTTTCATTAGAGATCAATTTTAGTGTCATACTTAAAGTAATTATAGCAAAATGAAACCTAACTTTACCTAATTACATCATCTGTTACTGCAATCTGTTACTGTCATGAAGTAACCCATTAGGAAGCACCACATAATGTCGAAACACAATTGAGAAAACAAACAAATTATACATCTGGCCAGAGTAGTGATATCCTGCAGTGCAATATTAAATCACAGGATTCAATTGCATTGATTAACAGGATTTTATTCCATGGGCTCAGAAGAGGGATCATGTGGAACATAAATTGAAAATATATGGCCTCATGTCTGATAATACAATCTCAAAATCTACCATTGACCTCTGGCTCATGATTAAATAATTGCATGAATGAGTAGGTGTACATGTGTTCCTAATAAAGTGCTCAGCAACCTTACACGAACCCACAGCATAGAAGACCAGACTATTACAGAGAACAGCAAGCAGCCGTGCATTACAATCTTGCACTGCTTTGAGGGAGTGGAGCTGCTCCATGTGTACATTAAAATATGAAACCAGATTCTCAATCTCATCAGGCATTAGTACTTAAGAGTATACTGACCTGATGTCCAAAGGATGTAGAGAATATTAATAGATTTTACATGATATGATATATCAGAAAGGACCAATACCTATCTTTGTTTAAATTCTTTAGTAAGTCGGTCCATCTGTTCTGGGTTCAAAGGCATGACTGTTACTTTAGTTTTATCATCTTTCTTGTACTTAGTTTCCTTTGACTACTACTGAAGCTGCTCCTATAACAGTAGGATCAAAACCAGCATAATCAGGATCTTCATTGTTTTCATTGGAAGAAAACTCTGAAGAGAAAGTTTGATCTTCTGTTTTACTTCTGAAATCTTTAAGGGAGGGGTACAGTTTCTTTTCCTAATTTCTTAGAATGAGATTTTTCTGTTTCTCAAACAGTTCAGTTTTAGATTAGAATATTTTTCAGGTCATGTGAGAATATGAATGTAGAAGTGTAGGGCTATTTTCTTTTGAGCAAACCCTGCTGGTGCCTATCTCTGAAGATTTTCTCTGAAAATGAATTTCCCTAAGCATGAATAATGTCAAACCTACAGTGTTCTCTATTATGCGGGCCAGTCACTAGGACCATATTACCTATAGCGTGATTATTTTGCAGGCATGAAAACACAATAGAGCCTCAGATTATTTTTTCCCCAAGGCTTGGGAGAGCTGTGTCACACTAGGATCATGCAGTGTCATTATTCAAAGCTTTGCGTGAAAGCATTTCGAGCCATGCACTAAATGCATCGTGCTGAGCCAATGGTGTGCTTGTTTTCAGAATATCCATCTACATTACATCTACTGTAAAAAATCTGTGATTGTTTTTTTATCACCAAATTAAATGACTTGGCACATCCATGGTAGCACAGAGCAGACAGTTTGTGAGCAAACGAGGAGAACATTAATTACGTGCCCATTGCTGTGTATGTTTTGTGTGTGTGTGTGTGTGTGTGTATCTGTCTGTCTATTGAATTTGAGACAGCTTACGTCCTAATGCAGATATCATGGGAAAACAGAACAGCTCTCTCCTTTATAGGCCCTTCATTATAAATGCGCCAGTACTGTTAATCATTTAAGCATGTGGCATAAACACATTTCTTGTTTTCATCTTTTTTATGAAAATTATGAAAATTATATCTGCTGATTTGTTATTATGTAATAAAACATTCATTGTTGTTGATGCGATTGATGTTTATTATAATTATGTACTGGATATTATAGTGTGGAATAAAGGACTGTTCCATATAAAGTGCATAATTTTCAACTTGACTGGTTTCTCTTTGTAAAAGCAAGTTCTTTAGTGCAGCGCTATTGTTCTCTAGCATCCAGTTTTGACTATATGCTGTCAGTGGAAAGCATACAGTTGCCTGCATTATTGTTACATGTGAACAATATCATATATCACAGTTAAAACAGGCTTTCTGATCAAATCATCTATTTGGTGTTATACTAAGCTAGAGAGGTAGGCAGTGTCAGTGACTTTAAGCATTGTCAGTGCTTTAAGCTACTCTACGCAGAAAGTCTCTGCATGATGTGGCACCTCATAGGGTCTGCTTAGTGCGGCTGTACAGAGATTGTGCTAGAAGACACCCCCACAGGCCACACTCAATCTTCTTATTGATCACTGAGTCTTTACAATACAAGGGAGAATTGAGAAGTCTATACGTAGAGGAAAACCTAATTACAAGGTGCTTTGACTTACACAAACATGTATTGATTTTATTCTTATTATGCTATTACCTCTCCCTCTCTCTTTCTCTCTCTCTCTCTCTCTCTCTCTCTCTCTCTCTCTCTCTCATAAAATTGACATGCAGGACTGGCGCCAGCTATATGGTGACTTGGCAATTGCTGGGGGCCATCACATCATTGGTGCACAATGATGGAAAAAGTAAATAAGTATTAATATTGTCAGGAATAAAAACTAAAATCCAAACAGCACACAATACCCAAGGTAGTGCTGCGTATAGTGCCTATAGACAGACTTTCCTATATAGTTATTTGCTTGTAAAGTGCCACACAAAAGCCAGACTTACACTGTACGACAAGAGACATGCTAATGATAGCAAAGACTGATGGTGCTAACTGTGCTTCTCATATTCTCATCTGATTGTGACGCCTCTCACTACATGCTGTTCTATCAATTTGCCATGACCATTTGCCTTGTTTACCCTCTCACACTGTGTGACTCACCATTAGCCATGCTTAAAACAAATTATCAGTGACAAACAAAATTGTAAATCATGCCAAATTGCACATTGTAATGCTGCATTTAAACTGCATCTGTCCCTGTGTGTTGACTTGTCTGTCGCTGTCCTTAGCTGAGTTGTGCATCATGGATCCCATAATATAGCATGCAATAAATTCCTAGGTTCAAACAAGCAAGGGTGACGTGGTTGAAATTCATATGATGTTACATGAATAAAGCCAAGTGCTAATTTGCCGGTAAATATAACCTCAATCTTTCCATACAGTTTGAGTCAGTCCAAGTGTAACAAATTTGCATGCTGGTTTAAATTTGTATGTTGGTGTAAATTTGCACATTGAATGATGAGGTGCTCTGTGAATTGTAAAACCAGAAAATAGAACACAGACATATATTTAGGATAGGCTGGTTGTCAACATGGTTGGTCATAAAACTAATCAACGTCCCTAATTAAAGGTGTCCACCTTTATTAATGTAAGAAAGGTAACGGCTCCTGGTTTCCCAAAATAATTGCTGAGTTAAGATAGGGAGAGTAGGGAGAGTGTTCAGTGTGATCTTTGCTCCACCATTGTGTATTTTTACAAAAATATCACAAATCACAATGGAAGTTGACAGTTTTCCAATGTATTTTGTTGAGTGATGTATTCAAAATGTTGTAGCTATACTGGGCAACAAGGCAGAAAAACAACAAAAATATTTCTTACTTTGTAAAATGGCTTTGTCTAACTTTGCTAAAGCTACACTACAAACAGTGTGGCAAAAATATCTTAACCTCATGAAAGCTACATGCATGATTTATGTCATGGATTTATGATATCTGATCAGAATAAACTGTACAAAGGTTTGTTCTAATTAGTAGTAGGGATGTTCCTTCTGCCCAATTTTATTTTTATCATAAACTATTGGCAAACTATAAACAAAAGAGAATATGTTCAGTAATATCACTGGCTAAGCAGGAGTGAGACTGCATTGGGACTGTTCCTGGGTTATTTAAAGGGCTGGGTATGATTGTGAACAGGTGTGCTTGATTACTAATCAGTGATTGTGAACAGGATACTCTGCTTGAAACTGGTCATATGATAAATCTTGTAGTTCATTGGCAAGCTACTGATTATGGGAATTGTAGTTTGGGATTCCTGTGGCCATTAGTGCTGGCCAAGATGTGACATATAGTTGCTGATGGCTAGCTAGTTAGTTTCTATTTTGCTATTTTTAGTCCATTAAAGTTTTAGTTTATTATTCTGTTAGTCATCTTAAATCATTTAATTAATAACTATTGTCATTTATTTAGTAAATACAATGAAACTAATAGGAAAGATAAGCAGTTAGCAGAGTCAGAGATTTCAGTTTGTAGCCACCAATGGGTCCTGGGAGGTTAAAGATAGAAAAGGTAGCTATTTATAAAACATTTCCCTTACACAAAAGTCACACAAATGTCACATGTGAATTTACACAATTGGTTTGTAGACACTGTATATGTTATGATTCACAACCTTTTCACATGTGGGCTTTTCAGATGTAAGATGTGTGGTTTACCATTTCACTTGTGATCACACATTTTTCACATATTATTCACATGCTTTGTGAATAGTCACGTGCAATTTCAGGGCGTAACATACTGAAATGCACCTTCACTCATAGAACTCATATAATCACATGCAAAATGTATGTCATTTTTTATGTAAGGGTTATAACAAGAAAAATGGATTAGTACAATGCATTATTCTCACTCACTCACATGTATGTTATGATTCACAGATTTTTTTTTTTCTTGGTCAGGGATGGGATGCCAGTCTATTGCAGGGCACCATGCACACACACATTCACACACTCATTCACGCCTAGGGACAATTTATCTTAGCCAATCCACCTATTGTCATGTTTTTGGGAGAGACCCTGGAGAGAACCTGGAGGAAACCCACACAGACAAGGGGAGAACATGCAAGGAAACTCCACACAGGCATTAACCCAAGGTCAGGATCTAATTTCCCTGGTAGCAGAGCTTTCAATGTGCAGGATGTTCATCATTTAGAGTAAAAATTTTGGAATGCAAGATCTACTATATAGCTGGCCTTGTTGATATTTTACAGCAGAGCAGCCTGGTCTAAATCCAGCCCAGTCCTAATACATTTAACTCAGGAAGCATGAGCAAGGCTTTGATAATGAAGCCCCATTGTTTTCTGTTTCATTTTCCTCCATTAAAGAACATAAAAGCAAACAGAGTGCAGAAGTCATTTTAGCAGCTATTTCCTTTAGGTTGCAATGGAGGGACAATCCTCTGTAAATAGCACATGATAGTGGTGCAATGTGCAGAAATACTGGACCCCAAAGACCTTCTGACACGCACACACACACACACTTATGTGCCAAGTCATACTCTGATAATTTCTTTATATAATTATTTTTGACAATCAGGAATCTGAGCTGCCATTGTTAACTCTGTTGATCTTAAACATAATTTGTTATTTAAGTAGTGGTAACAGAGGCTATATATCCAAGTACATGGGAATAGTTGTGTTTAAAATACTTGTTTTTCTTCCAAGGCTTTGCTATGAAGTGCATTATGTAAGGGGATCTGATGTAAGGGGCTAACTTGTGGTTGTCTCCCTGCTGCTGAATGCATCCAGTGGTGCTTTGATGTGCTACTGGTGGCACTGGAGCTGAAACATAGCCAATGCTGGACATATGGATCTCTGACCACCAGCCAGGGCAGGCAGATGCTGCAAGACACAGATGAGAGCCAAGTGAAGTAGTGGACGCAACTAAAATAGATAGAGTTCTTTAGTATAGAAGCAGTAGGCCACCTTTTACTAATATATATACTATTTCAAGAATAACACCATTTCTGTAAGACAACAGACACAGTCCTACATTTTAAAAACACAAACTGCTCTGTCATGAAGATACAGTTGAGACAATAAAAGTGAAAAGAAATTCTATGACAAACATACTCCACTGAGTACCTCACTATTTCTCACTTTACCATTATCACAGCTTCACTGTATTTCAAAATAAACTTTCTGAGGAATGACAGCCAGTACCTTATAAACTGGTGACCTGGCCACCGTTTCTTTTATAGTAATGCAAGTAGGATTTGGCATGAGTCTCCTAGTAAAAGTGGTTCTGATGTTTTATTGGACAATTTTAGCAATGCTGTAAACAAGCTATGACTAGAGATTAAAAAGGCATCTAACAGCAGTACCTCTACCTCTAACCTAGACTGCCCTTATCCACTGTCCCTTCTCTGTTTTTTTATGTATTATCATTTGCTTTCTTGAATTTTTAATTGTAATAGTTTATTCACCACAAATTCATAGAAGACCTGTTTATTACTGTGTTAGTGTTCCTGCATTTCTTCTGCAAATTGTTATTTATATGCAATTTTTTTGTCATTTCTGTGTCGTTTTTAATCCAAATCAACAGACACAAAACATACCACAAACACATGGGAGGAGAAATAGGTAGGGTAGAAGTGTCAAGAGAACAGAAAATTTCCAAAGTTTGGGTGCTAAGACATTACATAATGGTGTTTATCCCACTGGATTATCTAAAACTGGGGACACCTGGCATCTCAGTACCTGAACAATAATGGGCTGGAGGGGTGGAGAACCTCTGAAAGGTAAGGTTGAGTAAGAATAAATGACATGTTTAAACATCATAAGGAGGAATTTAGTGAATGCAACTGATGGATGAACTGATGTGAGCTGATCTTTCACTATGATAAGGGGAACTGAATTTTGTATATATCAAAGCTGTTGATATGCCATGAAAAGACAATTACAGTAATCAAGTCATTGTAAAGACATGGACCAAGTTTCACCATATTTTGTGTTCAGCAAATGCCAGAGGCAAACTCTAATGCTAAGATGAAAGAAAGCATTTTTGGTGAGTGTCCCAGTGTGAGACACAAATGTATGAGAGGGATTGAGTGTTCTGCCAGGAAGGGCTAAACATTCACCCCATCAAGGATAATGGTAAGGTATGGAAATCTAGCAAGTAAGGACTTAGCAACTGTCAGTCTTAAGTCTTAGAAGATTGGTGTAGAAAGGCAGGTGGTGAAAAGATGGCTGATTCTGTATGAATATAAGTTACATGAATATCATTGGCATAACATCAAAATCTGAGATTGTAACAGTGTATAAGAGCCAGGAGTTTCATATAAATCGTGAAAAAAGCAGAACCAAAGACTAATCCCTGTGTAAGATGCTGAGTAACTGTAGCAGGGGCATATTTATGTTTTCAAGTGGTTATGAAATGATATCTTAATGATAAATGTGTATGCCATAATATAAAGTATCAGAAACTGAGCTGAAATAAAGAAGGAGGCAAATGTTTAGGGATTCTTTTTTAGAATTATCTGGTAGAAAAGACTGTATAACTAATATTACAATTTGGATGACCCACACTTTTCTCCAGCTTGAGCTGGTTACTGAATAAAGTAAATAACTGTAAAGTAAATAACTGTATAGTAAGCTGGGACTTTACAAAGTTAATTCAGACAACAGAATTAACCTATACCTGGTTCTTCTCTTCAGCAAATTCCAAGCTCTTCTTATTAGGCATATAAAAAAACAGCATTATTATATAAGGCATAATAACAATAATAATAATAACAATAAGGCCAAGTTTCGTTAATAAAAAAGGATATTTTAAACAGACGTTTTTCTTCAAAGTCATAACTTTCATCTGATACTGCTGAATGAACCTTACTGTGAGAATTAAAAAAAAGGATTGCCTAAGGTTTGAGCCATTCCTTAAGAGTACTCATTCAGGGTCCCATTAACTTTACCATCTTCTAATTGTACACTGTGGTATTCATTTTAATATCACCACATGACATGGTGTTTTTAGATGGTTAAATGAAACTCTTCCTCACCAACAGAGTGGTCTAATACTGAGATACTGAGCTAATACTGAGATATGGCAAAATTCAAGAGTGCTTCAGAAGCCACTAATATTATGTTTTAAGGCAAAATTAAAGCTACTGTCTGTTTTCTTTTGTCATTTACATCAGTGTTATGACTTATATACATTTATAATATTCCAGACCCCTCTGTAAGATTCAAGATGAACAACATGAGTATATAAGGGTTATAAATTCTGTTACACTCTTGCAGACCATAGTATAATAATGTAAATAATATAATACATAATTTTATAATGTAAATAAAGTAGCCTCGATCCCAGGCTTGCACACTTTTAGCATTATCTTGACCCAGTAGTCAATAATGTATGTATGTTAAAGTCCCCATGATTTTACCATGATAGCATGGAGAGCAATGTCCTTAATCTGCATTCCATTACAGTAGATAACAGCTAGTCCACCATCTTTCCTTTCTGCTGAGGTTACTTTACATGAGTAAAGCCAGACAGGAGAGTTATAGTGAAATTTATAATGTTACTGTCTTCTGAAAAGGAGTGTACTGAGTATCTTCTATGAACAAATTGTCTAACATTAGTGTTTGCTGTTTGTCCTGAAGATTGCAGCTCAGTGTGTAGAAGATGTTTTTGTTACATTACCTTTAATCTCTGAAATAGTGTTTTTGGCTGTGAGGCATGGTCAAGCACTAGCTGAAAATGGAAGGAAGAGTCACAGAGAACAACATAATGAGTGCGTGGTAACCAGTGTGTGGTTAATATTGAAGTGCATTTATAGGCTGTTTGTGTTGCAGCGAAGCTGCTACTGACCCATAAAAGAGATCTTCACTATGAACAGACCAACGTTATTTTGCTAATCGAAATGCTGGAAAGCATTCATGGAAAAATAAATAAAAAACGCCATCACGGGAGTACTTGTATGCAGTCGCCCATAACATTTGCTCAAACACGAAAAAAAAAGAAGTTAGGGAAGAGCTCAAGGCCACGCTTGACAAGGGGGTAATTTGTAAGTCTCAGAGTGACAGGTCCAGCTCCATGGTCCATGTTCTCAAAGCTGAGACGGAGGTCCAGTTCTGCATGGACTTTAGAAACATCAACATGGTGTTTAAGTTTGACACATATCCAATGCTGTGCACTGACGAGCTTCTCAATCGGCTGGGTGTGACTTCCTTTTTATTCAACACTGGATTTAACTAAGGGATACTGGCAAATCCCCTTGTCACCAATGTTCCAAGAGAAAACAGTCTTTTCTACTCTGTTTGGTTTACACTAATTCATCATTCTTCCTTTGGTTTGTTTGATTTCCCATGCCTGATGGCCTGAATATTCTGTCCTCATGCTGCATATGCCACTGCATATTTAGGTATTAAGCTTCATGCCAAGGCTGTGTGCTGATTTAGGAGCCAGCCCATTTAAGGAAGCAAGGGCGGTAGGCTCTGTGCAGGGGTCTCAGAGTCTGTTGAGACTCGTATTGTTTGAATTCCAGCCTGTGAGGAGTCACCCCTCCCTCTCCCCTTCTCTACGCTCATATTTGTAGTTTTAATTTAGTTTTTAATTAGAGATGTATTAATCATATATCTCTTAATGATTTAATGCTCTATTTGAGCGTATCTTGTATTAAATGCTATATCCTTTGTCATTTATCCTTTTACTGTTTCATATAATTGTCATTTTGTAATGCACTTTGAACTGCTTTTTGTATGAAAGGTGCTATATAAATACTGATGATTAATAATCATAATAATAATCATAATAATAATCATAATAATCATAATAATAATAATAATATATGCTTGTGACTGGCAGTGGCACATGCAGCACCTGAAGGTGGTCCTGAGACAGGCAGGACACAGAGCAAATGTGAAGAAGTGTGCAGTTAGGCAAGTAAAATTTTAGTATCTGGGTCCTGGGCAGCGGCGTCCCTAAATTGATAAGACAGCAATGCCAACAAGCCTTTACTTGTGTAAAAGCTGCTCTTTGTGGAAGCTTGCTCTTGCATCCTCCTGACTTCTCCCTCCATTTTGTTTCACAGATGGATGCCTCAGACATGCGGCTGGGGGCCATGTTATCACAGGTGGTGGAGGGAGAGGAGTGCTCGGTGCTATACATCAGCCATAAGCTCTCTGGAAAGTAATTTATCTTAATTTAACAAAATGGATTCATCCACATCATTTGGCAGCCTATAAAATGTCACTTGATCCAGCACATACTATTTTCTCTCTAAATGAACTAGAAGTAAACTACTATTTTGTAGACAGACAATGGTGCTGGATGGAATACTGCTTGCTGCTTGAGTCATCATGAAAAAATATACTTAGGTTTGAGGTTCAGATTTGCTGGTGACTGAGAGATGACTTCACTTTTGGCAAACTCCACACATAAGTTTGTAGTTATATCTGAGGTCTATATACTGATACTGTATGTACAATTTCTGTAATAATTCCTCACTAAATGCACTTAACATGACTTTTAAATATGGTCCTTTGTTTTAATGACTTTGCTCATCTAAGACTTGACCGATCCTTTTAACTAACACCTCTTTTGGATTTACCCATAAGCTTGGTTTAGCCCTGATCCCTGAACTTGAATATGCTGTGGAATCTGTTGGTAAACATTTTCAGCACTTGTATATAATCAGTGCTGTTATTATTTATGCTAGGGATCTACTAAAATCTGCCAGTGCCTCTTATTACTACTCTGTTATCATCTGTACTAAAACAAACTGTGATGACTAATGGTAAGATTTGAAAGCAATCAAAAAATAAGTGCAATCCCTTTCTCTCTGTTCACTGGTGTCCTCAATATTCTTATTTTTCTTGACCAGAGCAAAGACCTTGATTGAGTGACTCATGACATTCTTCTCTCTTGTCTTTCTCCATTGGATTTTATGGTACTGATTTGTGTGGTTAACATCTATCACTATGACTCCATTAACTCTAAGTCCTTTTGCTAAACATACAGTAAGTCCTCTGCTGCCCTTATCGCAACATTCAGTTCTTTGTCCTCTTCTATTTTGTGATGATAGTGAGAACTACATCATTTCTATGTCCACCACAGCTACCACAGGAGTGCATGAGGGCATTTCTGATTTGCATATTAATGAATATTCGTAGATTCTTGCTTTATTTATGAGAGTGTTGAGACAGTCCAAGGTGTCATGCCTGCCCTGATTCTGCCCAGTTGAGCTTCCATACTCTGTACACTGCTGTTGACATTATATCCCTTTTTTTTCTCTTCATTATCCTTATATAGACACTGCTTCCTGTGCTTGAAAGCCAGTTGCCATGGCAGTTAATTAGTCCCTTCTTTTTTTGTTATTACTCTCCATTTATTGTCTGTGTATTTTCCTTTGTATTTAGTGAAGCATTTTCATGTTACAATGCAATTCTGAGCTGTTGTTCCTTCGTTCCTTGGTGTGTTCTGTTTTGTTGAGTACTGAATTATGAAGAATGGAAGGAAGGAAGAGTGAAAGAAAGTGATTTAGAGGAATTAAAATACACAGAACTGCACTATATATAAACACCACTATTATGTCATAAATAATGGATTCCCAAAACATGCCTTTTCATGATGGTGCCTGATTTCAACATTGGCCAAAAATTGCAAAGGTTTTTTTTTTTTTTTAATTTTATTTTAAGAAAATAGCATTGTTATACTAGTAGAATATGTGACATTTTCCCCCAGATTTTTCCCTCTAAGAAGACAGTCAGTCCTCTTTTACTTACTTATGTTATGTGGAATAGGAAACATGTTTGAAACAGTCTACAGATTGCAGGACCACTTTAAAAACAGATCTCCAATTAGACATTCTTAATAAGCCAGACAACTCAGGAAATTTGATATTTGTTGGAGGAGGTTTTGGAGGGCTAGAAGTACAGAGTTTTTATACCTGTAGTATAGAGTGGAAAATGAAAATTGAGAGAGAATTAGAGGTTTAATTAATGAGGGGTCTCATATTAATGAGTACGCATATTAATGAATAGGGTATGTCTAATAGTAACTGAAACACCTCACTTGAAGAGTCATGGCATGTCCACTAGGAAATTAAAAGGTTATAGAAGTCACCCACTGGGAAATTAAAAGGTTATAGAAGTCACCCACTGGGAACTTAAATGGTTAAAGAAGCAGCATCTACAGGAGAGAACCCATCTGTCCCATATTATAGCTAATATTGTGTTCTCTTGTGCTTGTATTATGCACTGCTTTGAAGATGCTCTGGAGGAAAACCTTATTTAGTTAAGAGGAGGAAGGCTGCAGATGGAAGTAAGCAGAAGAATTATGGCTTTTTTTTTTCAGCATTTTCAGTAGCGCACAAAATTATATGTTCTCAAGAGACTGATGTGGAAGAGATCATAGTCACCGCAGCAGATATTGCTGTAATTTTAATGATTCCATTGGAGTAGATGCCTTACAATATCAAGCTATGATGAATAAATAATTGCTGAGACTCTGAGTCTCCTCAGCGCAGTCTCCCCACCTGTTCAGCTATTTAATAATAAATATTTCCTGTAGCTTCTCTCTGCCTCTGGAAACTTCCACAGCATCAACCATTTTTATGAGTTACCTGACACAGGCTTTTTTTGCCTTGCTTGATGCCAGAAAGCAATTGTAACTCTGCTTTATCACTTTCAAGCACCGTTGCTCTATAAGTAACTTTATTACCTTAGTAACTCTTTTCATTTTACTCATTTAATGCTCACATTTGAAAATTAATAATAGAGTCATGAAGGTTTGCAAGGGAAATTTTTTATTTGCTCATTTTCAGTAACCTCTTTATCCTGATCAGGGACATGCTGGGCACAAAACGGGAGAATTCACCCCTGTGGGATTTCCATCATTGAGGGCACCACACATACGCACATAGGGGCACACCTAGAGGCAATTTAGCAAAGCCAATCCACCTGCTGGCATGTTTTTGGGACGTGAGAGGAAACCAGAGAACCAGGAGGAAACCCACAGGGAGAACATGCACAGAAAATCCACACAGACAGTAAACCAAGCTCAGGATCAAACTAGGGATGTTACCCACCTCACCACCATGCTGCCCAGGGAAACATTCAACAGAAAATATGATTATTAACCTTGTGTTATATTATAGGGAAGGAGTTAATTGGAAAAACATTGTGCAAAATAGAAGGAACCATACAGTAACAATGGTCAGTGACTTTCAGTTTGATGTAACATGAACAACTAAACAACAAAATTCTACCATGCATTGCATCTTTAATACTTTTAATAAGAGGAACACATTTTACAGAGACATTTTTGAAGCATTTCACTGAAAATAATAGATTTTTTTTAGAATATGGGGTAGGTGTGACTGCTGACTCTGGTGATGTTAACAAGTCTAGAAGGGCAGACCTTATAGAGTGTAAATGTTGTCACCTTGAAGTCTGTCTTCTCTCTTATCTCTTAGAAACAGCACATTTCCTTGCCAGTCTGTATCACGTCAGTAAGTGTCAGGTGAGATCAGCTCATCTCTTTACAGGAGCAAGTCCAGTTGTTGGTAAATATTTGACATGGTACAAAAGTAGGCTGAAAGTTCCAACATTTATGCTCCTCGGCTGTTCTGTCATCATATTCTTGACACAGCACACATTCTGAAGCTGCAATAAGATGAAGTTTGCATATGAATACTGATAGACTTTAAAGCTGTCAGCAACTACCCTTTTCCTATTCCTCAAGAAATACCAATAGTTTCAGCTCATTCTTTTCTGATCCCCTTTGAATGTTGGTTTTAGAATTTTTACTATATGTATTATAGTTATATTTTATGTTATAATGTCTATTTTTGCTATATTAACTTTATGTCATCTTTATATATAGCCATGTCAGTGGACAGTATATTTATAGGTCTCTACTGACATCTTCTGGCAAACAGCAGCCCTGCAAAAACAAATGTGTAAAAATATTGAATGTGTATGATAAACAAACAAACATTTAAACATTTAAACTAAGCAAAAGTAAACTGAATTGTGAGAAAAGTAGAAGTCTTTTTCCAGTTCATGAAAGATTTACTTGAGAGAGTAACTCAGAGCATGCAGTCTGTCCCTGTAGAGAGGTAAGAACAAGGACATGGTACTAGATCTAAACTCGAGATCATGACTCTCACATTCCATATAACATGCACTAATTTGCATATGCAATAAGAATTGTGCACACAAAATGTGGATGTGTTTTGGGTGATTTACAATGAATAATTGTATTAATGACATCACATTCAAAGTCCCCTACTGTGGATAGTTTTTGCCTTAATTCATATTATCACACTTTAATGCAATATATATATATACTTAAGTTAAAAAAAGTATATAATTTTAATCAGGTCTGGTCCAAAATGCCAAGTGTAGCAGTGATACACAATAGTCTAAAAGGCAAATTTATATGGCATATCAGGAAGCAAGGCGCTTAGGGGAATTATTTATTGATAAATATTGATTTTATTATGGTGTATAATACATTTCAGTCCCATTTGCTCATCAAGAAGTTGAAGGAGTTTTTTTTTTTAAAACCAGTGATAAATGAATAGATACATTTTATTTTTATTTTCTCTTTCCCTGTTATTTTCTTTATTTTCTCTTTGTTCTTGACTGTGTATAGATTTTATGGAGTGCATGTATGCATAGGCATTGTGTTGACTGTCAGCACACCTACACATAGAGTTCTAACTATTCTATTCTATTCTATTCTGTTCTATAAGATAGAACTTTTTTATAACTATGAAAATGAGTCATACCAACCTGTGGCCAATTCTTTGTACTAGAGTCTGTAGATGGAAATTCTATTAAAATTTCTACTTATAATATTATACTTAGAGAATTGCACACAGATGCATACAATACAAAAAACTCATTTGGACCCATCTTCTCAAGCCAACAAATTTGTTTTAATATATGATTTAATGTTAGTGTTATAGTGTCCAATTCACAACCTCACAACAGTCCTCACCTTGTGCTTGGACCCCTATCACTGAAAAAATGCAAAAGAAAAAAAAAGTGTTTTTTTTTTTTTTTTTTTTTTTTTGTGATAGCCCCAAGCATATACTTTTAAGTTATCAGCACTAGGTGGTGCCCAAAAACTATGCAGTGTGTGTAAACATCTAGAAAACTGCAGCACAATGCTGAATGTATAAGCTGAATGCAGCATATATATTAAAAAGATGTTATGCATCGTTGTTATTATATGTGGGTATTTGCTTTATACGTATAACTGTGATTTGCCGGCAGTTCAAGGGCTGCTAGAGAACATTTCAGAGAAAGCTATTTATATCTCAGGCTAAGTTATTAAGTTATTAAAATGAATGAAGTTACCAAAGTGAGCCACTGTTTCTGGTAGAGCCAGAAAAAGAAATAAATAGAGAAGCAGAGACTGCAGGAGCAAACCCCTGTGGAATGCCCTCTGAGAGCAAAATGGATTGAGCACAAAGGCTACTGCAGCACAGCACATATATACTGCTATATATATATATATATATATATATATATATATATATATATATATATATATATTTATTTATTTATTTATTTATTTATACAGTCAGGTCCGGAAGTATTTGGACAATGATGGAGTTTTTGTGATTTTGCCTTTATACACCACCACAATGGATTTGAAATAAAACAATCAAGATGTGATCGAAGTGTAGACTTTCAGCTTTATTTTAAGAGGTTCCACAAAAATATGGCATTTACCATTTAGGAATTACAGCCATTTTCAACAAAGTACCTCCATTTTCA
>CM040458.1:12029704-12040575 GCA_022758105.1 Pangasianodon gigas
TTTTTTTTAACGCTGCAGGTATTCACTAGGGTTCAAATCCTAAGATTGAGATGGTCAGTGAAAACCATTTATTCTACACTATATGACTAAAAGTATGTGACCATACCTGACCATCACACCCATATGTGGGCCTTCCCCAAACTGTTGCCAAAAAGTTGGGAGCACAGTCCAGACTGTCTTTGTATGCTGTAGCTTTAAGATTTCTCTCCACTGGAACTAAGGGGCCCAAACATTTTCCAGCATGACAGTGTGCCTGCGCACAAAGAGAGGTCCATGAAGACATGGTTTGTCAAGGTTGGTGTAGAAGAACTCAACTGGCCTGTACACAGCATTGACCTCAACCCCACTGAACGCCTTTGGGATGAATTGGAATGTCAAATGCATGCCAGGCCTTCTCACCCAACATCAGTACCTGACTTCATGCACAAATCCCAAAATACGTTCCAAAATATAGCACGAAGAGTTTCCTTCCCAGAAGAGTAGTGGTTGCTTTTGCAGAAAAGTGTGTCAAACTCTGGAATGGGATGTTCAACAAGCACATATGATTGCTTTGAACAAAAATTGCATTAACCATTTAGGAATTACAGCCATTTTTCACATAGTACCTCAGTTTTCACAGGATCAAAAGTAATTGGACAAACTAACATAATAATAATTATAATAATTATTTTTAATACTTGGATGCAAATCCTTTGCAGTCAATGACTGCCTGAAAAAAACTAAAACTGCCTGGTAACGAAGGCGGTCTTCCACTCATCCCCTTCTCTTATGTGGATCAGGTTATATGCAGGTTATATGCACTTAGAAAGATCAAGCTTTGTAAAGATTTTACCCCCTCTCACCTGTTTTATGAAGGATGGTATCAGTGATAAGGGGTAGTGGTACTGTTGGTTACTTTCCCTCCTCCCAGTGAGGTGCTGTCTAGGGATTTGAAACTCAGTGGACCAGTTAGGGGAATAAGAGGTATATTCAGCATATCAGCCACTGTTGTCTCCAGCCAGGCCTGAGTCAACATTGGCCAAGATAACTTTACAGGCAATTAAATACGCTTGGGTTCAATGATTGGGGTAAAATTGCAACTCACCTGGTCAGAACTCTTGTTTTCTGGTCTGAGAGTGCAGGTGGTGAGGATATGTCCTCTTTTCTCACACTAAAAGCAGTCTAAAGCTCTTATGCATTCCTTTTCTCCAGCGGGTAAGCTGGTTTGGGCCATTTCCATGGGTTCTGGTTCAGTCCCGTAGTACAGAGACTGGGAGAGACTGGCAGTGGAGGATCTGAGTTTATGGGCTCTGATCAGACTGTCTGTGCAAATGGAGTTGGATGAACTGGATAGGAGTTAATGAACCATCCAGGCAGGCTAGCTCAGCTTGAAGAGTGTTGTTGAAGCCTTGCTGAAACATGGCCTTCAGTGCTGGTTTATTCAACCTTTCTCTGCAGTGCAAAAAAAATTTGTTCAAAGTCAGCAGCAGATTGTTTGCCTTGTTTCATTGTTAATAGTGTCTCTCCAATATCTTTTTCCTTTTTGCTGAATTCTTGCTCGAAGCTCTCGTAGGTTTGATTTAGCAGTGTGGGGTTGAACATAGTGGTAGCCCACATGAGCACTCTGCCAGTGAGTAGTATGGGCACCTGGCAAATTTTATCAATGTCCCTGGAAAAATGCACAGGTATACTAGTGAAGAGAATAGCACATTGCATGAGGAAACCTTTACATTTGCTTGGAGAACCGTTGTATTTTTCAGGAAGTGCTAATGAAATGCATAGTGAGATCACTTCCTTGTTAGCAAAAATGGCTGTGTTACTCACATGGGTGCCCAGATGTGGCATGGCGGGTGCTCGTTGGTCCCCACTGCAGATTTGGAGGATCTCCTCCATGAGTTTGGCCATTTATTGGAGATGCTGCTCATGGCTGCTGAGCATCTGACCATGAGAAGATGCGGAAGTCTGGAGATCACTCATTTTTGCTGGATCCATGTTGCTCAGCAAAGTCTTCTGTAATGGAGGGCTTACGGAGGCAGAGTACGGATACATATGCAAGAAGTTTATTGAAATAATACTTAAAGTCAAAACAGTACAGGTCGTTACCAAAACATACGTGGTCAAATGGCACGGCAGGGTGAAAGTACCAGAGATCAGAAGTTGCATCAATCAAAGAGAGCTAGGCAAAGTCAACAATGAGGCAAGGCAAGGTCATACACAAAATATATATCCGAGAAAACATGGTTCAGAACTCACAAGATTAGCAGGCAAACTGTAATGCTTTGAACAGAAGCTCAGATTCATATGGTTTTTATAGCAGTTCAACAGGAAATGAGCAAGACAAATGAAGAAGTGTTTCAAAACTTTGATGAGGGGAAATGTCTGAGCTGTGCTTATATAACAATAGATCATAATTTTCATTTGAATAAAACCACAAATGACATGTTCATTTATGTATAGCATATACATACACATACAAGTAATGATGAATATGAGTATGTCATTGAGTCATTCATATTATCTCCCACTGCTATGAAATGTACCAGTGAAGCAAGAGTAGTTCATTTTAAAAACTAGTTCATTTTAAATATGATCCTTAGTGAATTTTAAACAAAATCCTCTTTCCAGCTCGAGACGAGAAGAAAGGGATGAGCATCATATCTGGGCTGCTATCCATGTTTCTCAACTGGGATACAAAGGATAAGTCTCAGCCCCAGAACCCCTGGAGCTTGAGCCTTCTGCTGTTTATGCTAAGTCTCCCAGAAGCTCCAACATCCAGCTCTCTATCCATCTGGCAATGAATCAGTGGCCTGACACACTGCTAGGCTCCCCATGACATAGACCAGAGGGAGAAAGTTAGAGAACAGAATGTTTAAATAAATGGCACTTGGATGGCACCTTAATTAAAGCTTCTATTGTAGTATCAGACAAAGGTAGTGTTGAAATGTATATAAGTAGTATGTAAAGAAAACTAGATATAAACGCTTTAAAATGTACTGTATCATAAAGATTATACCACAAGTCAAGTCAGCTTGAGTTACTACTAGTACTGCTACTTCTCACTAGATTTCGTGTTTGATCTAATGTGGCCAGCAAGTTCTGATCTACTTTATAATGTGGTTACTCACCATGTGTCATTATCCCTGAAAACTGACAGGGCTGCAGAGTGGATAGTGCCCTCCTTATTGGATTTCAACTGACATGGAGGCTGAATCCAAAGCCTAGTGCACCAGGAGTATTATGGGTATTAACTTCAGGGACATCCTACACAAACTTGCTCATTTAACTTTAACAGTTGTTGCCTTGAGCCTGCCACTGTTCTGCCACCTGGGGCACTGGAGGTTGGGGGTACTATTGTACTCCTAGCCAAACTAAAAACTGCAACAATAATTCTTGCAATACTTGCTTCATAATTATACCAGCCATACCAGTCATCATACCAGTCATCCTATGTACTATACAAACTGTGTTCATGTTCCCTAACTGCATCTGGTTATTACATCTTTTGTAGCTGAGGAAAAATATATTTAAAAATGCCAAACCACTTCAGAGCATTCTTTCTGTTTTGGTGAATGGACAGTGATATGTTTTAGCAGTGTGTGTGGCCCAGTTGCCCACTACCTAGTCATAGCAAACAATACATTTCTTTTTTGGCAAAATCCAAAAAATCGTTCCAAAATAAGTAATGCAAACTGACAGTGCTCTCTTATACTAAGGCCTGGGTTACTCAGGGCCAGCAACTGTTCACCCATATCCATTGCGGTTTGAGGATCTAGGTCTATATTGTGACCAGCACAGTTTTGATTTGCATGCTCCCAATGAGACAAATGTCTGGACGATCTCCAATTGCCATACTAATGACACAGAGTTCTCATTCCCACTGAAATCATCTGATTTGTGCTCTTTTAAAGGCCTCAAGGAACCTTAGGCCTCAATAAATTTACAAGCCAGATAGTCAATATAATTGATAAGCAAATTAACCCAGCAACCAAAGTAGCTTCTTCAAGCATAGAATAGGCATTTCTGTTCTTTAATGATGCAGACAAAGTTTTCATTCCTTATCCTGTCTTCACTAAAATGCTTACTATGCTGGCAGTGATTTCTGGATATTCATGATATATTCATTTGAAATACAATGGCCACTTTGCCAGCTAACAAAAAGAGGGACAGCAAGCTCCCTGTTGCATGTTCTTTATTGGCTCACAGTTTACCACAGGATGCAGTTAAAATTGTCCTGTATTTTAAAACATTTAATAAACTGACCTCTTGAACTACTAATTTCTTTTCCTTTCCTCTGCCACTATGTCTTCCATTTAGCTGTACCTATAGAGAAACTGGATGTACCAGACCTAAAGCACAAAGTAATGTGTAGAACAATCCAATAAATTGAAGGCTAAACCTAAAATGTGCTCATGTGCTATATAAAACATAAACACAGTAGGCATTGCAAGTTTAACTTCATTTTCAAGATTCCTTACTCAATATTAGCAATGAATTGAGCTCAGATTTGAGCACCCAAATTTCTCATCATATACATCTCATTTACATGAAACATGGAGTAAAGTGCGCCAGTAAAAGGAAAGCATTCAGCAGCCTACGGTTTTCCAAGATCTCAGGAAAGAAGGGGAAAAGATGCTTGTGTCCATAATTGCTGCAAATAAAAAAAGGCTACTCTTTTATGAAGCTTCAAAAGTCTTGAAATAAAAGAAAAACAACTGTTTCACACAGTTTCAGCAGAGGAAACAATCATCCAAAACATTTGTTTTTGTAATTGTTTATTTTACCGAAACTAATTTTGGGACTATTATGTACTCCTATATATACAGTTATGGAAGTGTGCTGTTTTATAAAGCCGTTGCAGGTCAAAAGCAGGTACAAAACAGAACCTTTTTTCAAACACACCCAACCTCAGGTAGTTACATGAACTCTGTTTATGGTGAAATGTTTGTTCATTTTAGAAATCAGGCTAGCTATACGTGGACAAAATAAACAAAACCTTATTTCACCTAAACAAAACTCTGAAACGCAATAATCCTATCAGCTGAGGCTGTTTAAGTACCACAAGCATCCTGCAACTCAACATTAGGTATGTCCCCTTCATCCTTGTTCTTAGATCATGGCTAAATATTATTTATCGACATTTCAAACAATTTAAAATGTTTATGGTGTGCGCAAATGTCTTGATGAAGTGATTTGTGGGTGGTGTGCTGTTATGTATACCCCAATTAATTTATTCATACAATTTTTATATCATTCGGTCATCAGAATTTTTTAAATGTGTTTTTAAAAATTCTAGACTCCCTCTGAGAAACACAGGGAGCTGTCAGGGGCTCATAGTTTGAAGCCAACCCCAGGAAGTGGAAGACCCTGATTGGATTGTGTGAATCTAGGCCAAATCACCAGGCTGCATCACTGAGACAGATATTGTGCATAATCTAAAGTGATAGAATGAGTAGGAAAGTAGAGAAAATGCATTAGCTCTGTCAGTCTGCAGCTTTCATCGCAGTCTCCTTATTGATCTGCCCAATCACACAACAGCCAGTTGCGAGTGATCTACAAGTGTATAGGCTATGATTGTGCAGTGTGATGTGTATCCTATATTTCTGTACCACACTCTTGGTTTGTGCAGAAATATAGCTGACATACTTTCTATAAGTATACAGTACATTAGTGTCACTGTAATAACAGGCGTCACTGTAATAATTTTTGAATGGGCAACTGTTGGATAAGAACTTGTTATAAACAGTTTATCTTATTTAAGTGTAAATTCAGAAGTTTCAACAACAAAGCATAATTAATTACAGTATACTGTCTAAAACTCATATAAAACCAACACATTCATATAGCAACACATGGACTGTTTAGAGAAGTGGAGGTGGAAAAGATAAAAAAGTGTTTGCTTGACAATTATGGTTTGCAGTGTTTTGGAAGCTAGTTTGCCATTGTAACTGGTCTGGCTACAAGCTACTCATGATTTACAATAGCTAAGTTACAGCCGATTTTGACGAAGTAGTCAGCTATACTACAGGCTATTAAGAAAAGTAGCTAACTACACTGAAGCTACTTTGTCAAACTGAGGAAAAATCAACTGTGATATTTTCATATTATTGTGCAGCTACTTTATTGGACAAAATAAAATGTTACTTGCTTATACAGGTACATGCTACATCAGAGAGATTTTGCTAACTAGTCAATATTATTGAGTATGCTGCAATCCATACAACACTGAATTAAATAACTGGACATTTGCTGCAATATGAATTATAATAGTTGTCATTCTTGCTTGTTATGTCAAATCGGCTGACACTAGCTCTTAGTTATTAGCTAGTTATCTAATTAGCTATTGGGTGCTATCTAATAGTTACCTATTCTATGTGGTCATAAATTAATAAGTGGAAAAGCAAACATTATTTAAAAAATAGCTTAGTTACTGCCAAACTGTAAAGAATTTCAGTTAAGCTAGTAGTGTCACTACGTGTACCTAGCTACTTCCCAACACTGATGGCTTGACATGAGCATATAGTGCAAGACTGACCCTGTCTGAAGCAGCATCACAATGAAAAAAACTATATTCGTAATCATTTTGTTTTTGTTTGTATACACAGAACACTGATATACAATGCAGTTTGTGTATAATTTTATGTGCGTGTGTATTTCCGTGTGCAATTAGGCCCACATGTGAACTCACTTTCACCCAAGCAAGTGCAAGATCCTTTTATGCTGCAGCTCTGAAGATCAGATCAGTGCTGAGCTCATCTGGGGGTCAGCTACATATCAAAGGATTTGTGATCAGGTTACTACACGCCATGTGCACTACCAAGAGGACATCTACACCTGCCTCCACCAGAGTGGTGCAGGTGCTGCTACATGCGCAAAGAGGGGGAGGGTTAGATATTATTGCGTTGTGTGTCTGTATTAGCAATGCTCCGTCTGCTCAATAATAGCATATTTCTAAGGCATTCAGAACCAAATAGTGAGTGATAAGTAACTTCTTTTTTGTGAGTCCTGTCTTTTCACTGGAGTGTATCTTTTAGTTTGTAGAATCTTTTGCAGCAGTGATTAGTGTAACATTTAACTCTAGTGAGTAGCTGAGTAGTAATCAGCGTCTCCTGATAGTGATCAGTGACTGTGCAGGTGGGCGTGAGTCATGTCTGACAGCTCCAACTCAGTGAAGGGGATTCCAGACAACATTGGGGAGCTGAGACTGGAGTACACAGCCACTTTCCCTCTCTCATAACACTGCCAGAAAAGCAGCGGGCTGCTAATTAAATAGGCGCCTCTTCGCCTTTGGTTTGCCACAAACACATATGTTGTTGATTGGCCACCTTTCAGGTGGCGCAAGCTGTGTGTGTGTTTGTATGTGTGTGTGTGTGCTAATATTTGCATGTAATGTGTGTGTAATGGAGTGGGAAGAAGACAGGCTTTGTGAGCACACATAGTGGTTGATACCATATGTCCTGGACCACAGGGGGAGACAGAGATTACAAGGTGCAACCTTTGCCTGGTGCTGGACACAGAACTTACCATATTAGGTAGGTCTTTTAGGAAGGCTTAGAGCTTTCTACTCCAGAAGACTGAGACAATGTGTCTATGTACCGGTGACACGAGGCACAAGGAGTCTGACTAGATGAGGAACTGAAGGAGCTGGGAAGTTTACCAATTACACACATCTGTGAATTCTCACAGACTGTGAAGGACAACAGCTGAGCTCAGAACTTTCACAGGCTCCATCTGAATGCTTACCATTTTCACACACAAATCACTGGACTCAAAACAGAAGGGTAGCTCCTTAATGAACATCACTTCTTTCTTGCTGATTGGACATGGTGTATGACTATCATAAAGACAAAAAAACGGCACCTTTTCCGACTGTTATCTAGTTATCCTGGAAAATACTATTTAACACGAAGTTCTTATGTGATTATAGTGCGAAGAATTCTTTTTTCTGAATAACCTGGGTTCCTTTAGCCAAGTTTTCAGTGTTTGCATACTCATATTACTGCCATGCCAAGTTGATAGCATATCTGAAATTACATCATGTGAATGCCCTTGAAAAAGATGAATAAAATCATTGAGGTTAAATTAACTGTTAGAAACTTAAGTTGAATTAACAAAAGTGCAGCAGCTGTTTGAGTTCATGAAGCAGCAATGATTTCATTTTGTGTAATTACAAAGGATAATGGCCTTACAGAAGCACAGACATGCGTGGTATTGTTTCCAGGACTGCAGTAAATTAGGCAACAACTGCCTCCTGACCCTGGCTCTCCTGCATTTATCTACTCAATGATTTGCTTTGGAATGAGCCCCAGCAGTAATACAAGGACCTCAAAATCTCACAGCACATTTAATTAGTAAATCCCGGCAACTCTCAAAATAGAGTTTATTCAATCCAAATTCCTTTGACAGAAACAGTAAACAAAGTGAAAAGGAGGCATATACTCAGTACAGAGGGTTTTTTTTTTTCATATTATGTTCCCAATGTCAAAGTTATAAATCATATAAACCAACAGACTACAGATATATGTAATGATGCAATTGTGCTGATTTTTATCTGAGCATTAAACCATTTAGTCAAAATTTGTTTTTTATAGGATAAAAACATGAAGAAACACTCAGATCCATTTTACAAATCATAGCAAGACATGAACCCACGTGAATCCTTTAAACCACAGCAAATGTTTGTTGCTATGACAATAAGAGGTGAAATGGAGGTCACCTGTTTTTCTGCAGCGTACAAAAAGGTGAATGGATAAAAGGTATTGGGATCTTCAAACTGATTTCTCATCTTAAAGTTTGACAGACACCATGCAACTGGTGATAGATGTCCTCCCCTAACCTTTCCAGCATGAGTACCACAGACACAAATTTGGGTCACATGTATCCTACACATAAGGCAAAATCCATGGCCCTCCAAACCATCGCTAAATGAGGTATCTTGTCATTAGATTCATTGTCATGCCATTAGATTTTACTTGCCACTGGAAACAATTTGGCATTGGATTGGAGAGCATGGGGAAACCCATGTCATAATACACCCATGGACATCATAAAAATGGAGCTTCCAAGACATGACTGAATGATGCCCACATGTCCACTATGCTGATTGAATAAGATTGACATAAAAAATTGTTTGTAAATTTGTTTGGATACAAACAAATTTAAACAAATTTATTTCTAAATTGTTTAGTTTAAAGTGATTATTTATTTCAATTGCATACACAAATTCAGGGATAATTTTGTGAAATTTTGTTTTAATGACTTGAAAGGAAACAATCAAAGGAAATGTATAAATTAATACAAATTAAAACAAAATTAAGAGAAAAGAAATGGCACCTTATAAAAGGAGGAAGTGTTAGTGTTAATCTGTGGTAGCTGATGAGCTGCAATGACTGAGCTGCATTACTGGAAGATTTAATGCTCTTTCGCAGGTTAGTTGGCATATTATTGTTTTCAGCTCTTTGTGTGCTTTGCCTTTTATGGGTGTCACTAAATGTAAATCAGCTGTGCCGTGAAGGAACCTACAGGTTTTAATTTACAGATTATTTTAATTTTTCGACATATGTGTAAGAAAATCAGCATTACATCATTTTGTAAAAAAAAAAAAACTTTGTAAAACAATTACACCTAACTTCACTAAATTATTGTTAAATGAGACCCCCTTGCTGAGTCAAAAAAAATATATATATTTGGGCTAAAATCACACTTTACGCTTTAGATTATATTTAAAATCATAATCTGCAAGAGTGTCATGTTTGTGCAACTTTCAAATAAACATGTTTGTACGGTAGTGATACTCATGGATAACCAAAAAAGAGATGCATAGGCTGTTTGTTCACTGCTCCGCTGTGTCATGTCACAATTTTACTGAGCTGTGTTCTCATTACAGCTGGCCCAACATTGGCTGTCCCCGTCCCTCATGTTTCATTTACACAGCTGTACATCTGGCCATTAGTTTTCTTGATAAAAATAAAGTACACTGTCATACTGGTAGCATGGTGTGGATTGAATGGATGATTGCTACATGTGATCCATCCAGTGTGAATTTGGGGTCAGACCTGCCTAAATAGTTCTGTCTTCAATTCTTCAATTCTTACTGCATGTGTTTAGCAATAAAATATGTTCCATGTCATTGCTTTCGTAGTATACTATCTAGCATTGATTCAAAGCTATGTTGTGTTTAGTTCATTTTTCAACTTAATGTTTACATTGGAATTTAAACTGTAGTTTGTATGTGCACCGTATCGTCGCGAGACAGTAAAAGCTACACTAATAATGTCAGGCTAATTACACATATTGGTGCTAGGTTCTGCTTGAATATATTTTGCTGTAGCTCAGCAGGTTTCCTTTTGGTGGATATAGTTCAGCAGGTTTTGCATTTGGTGTTGATGTTTCAAAATCTTGATCCATATGCCTATTTTAACTTTAAGCACCTGCCCCTGTAAGGGTCTCTGCAGGGCCCTGTAATGACGAAACCTGTTGGAATATAATATCAGAGTATTACACTGTTCCATTTTCTGTCCTACATGTTCAAAACAGCCAGAAGTCATTCATTTCCAACTACTGCTGGTGATTTAAAGGCTGTGTCCCAAGCAGTACGGTAAAATAATCAGCCTTATATGGTAACAGGTAACCTATAGCAGGGTACAATTTTGACATACGTTCTGTAGGTAGCTAGCTAGTTTAGGAAATTGCATGATGTCACAAATTTGTCACCTGTATTGAGCACCCACAATGAATTTCATAAGCTGGAGTCTATGTCCAAGCACACATTTGAGGGTTAAGGGGCTTGCTCAAGGGCCCAACAGTGGATCTTACAGTCTTAGGATTTAAACCTACAACCTTCTTATCACTAGCTAGGAATCATAACCACTGAGCCACTACTACCACTAATTTTG